>CM032811.1:5724074-6281266 GCA_019155185.1 Beaufortia kweichowensis
TTGTCTGGTTTGCATCATCCTGCTGTGTGATCTCGGCTTATGAGGTGCAATTATTCAGCCGATTGTTCACGGAAAAACTCACTGTGATGGGCACGGCTATTTGTGGATGCTGCTCAGCCTCTTAAATTATGGATTTCCCTTTGGCCTGCATTTTTCTTTGCCCCTATTTACTTTGTTATTTTTGCTTTACTTATTTTTATTGGCCGAACAAACAGAGTGTTTTCTCAGAAACCAACAAGAGAGATGAAAATATGATGGTGGAGGGATTTAGAAAGAGTAGCAATAAATGTTCAGCTATTTAAAAACTCCCATCCAGTGAGGAAGTATAAAGCTTCATGTTCATTTCCAAAATGTGGCAAAAATTCTTTGATAATCTAAATTCTGAAACAATCTACTAGGATGTCTGGAACATGTTGCCATGGTAACCCTGGTCATTGGTCAGTGAGGTAATAACGCAGCATTTTTTAAGGCCCGCCTCCATTGGTTACTGCTTATCATGCTTTCAAGTTTTATAGAAATAATTTTAGTATGACAGATAATATTCTTGCGCTGTTTTTATTTTTAATTGTTAAATTCTGCAGTAATGAGATTAAACGCATGTGAAATTGTAAAGACAACAGAAAAAGTCTGATTCAGCAGCTAAAACAAATAACATATAACATATAACATACAGTATAAGTGAACAGAACATCTCTACAATAAACTCAATATAGTACATTTCATTTCTGTAGCCTCCACAATGACCTAAATGCATAAATAAATGATTAACATTACATTATTAACATCAGTCAGTTTAGCTTGGAGCAAATTGTCCCTATAAATGTTTAATTGGGAAAGAAAACTGACATACAGCGTAGTTCAAACCTTGTGGGAACCTTGAATTACTTTTATAAGTGTCCTGGCAATAATGTTTTACTTGTATGTTTTTAGATATATTATAATAAAATATAATAAAAAATAAAATAAATATAAAAAAGAATAAATATTGTGGGCGGAGCTTAAAGGTTTAAAGAAATGTCAGTCCATGATAACCTGTGCCAGATTAAGATTAGATGCAGTTGTTGACTAATACACGTTGTGCAGTTCAATCTGTGACACTGTGTCCAGGAAATCGGCCATATGGTTTGACAAAACATGGTTTCCCCTAAATGACTTTATGGGGACGTTCTGCAGAAACGTCTCTGAGTAGGTTGTGACAAAACAAGCCTCCAGATAATCCAGATAGTGTGTTGCAAAATACAAATAGTGACATCTCCAGACGCACAGGGAAAAGAGTGCATGAGGTTGGTCATATGCAGTCATTCAGTCACTAATGGACAATTTGTGTCAGTCTGACTAAAAAGATAACTCTGAGATGCATCTTGTATCAGAAGTTAAGGAACAAAATTTGATGTCTGCTTGAAGGAAAAGCGGATTGTAATGAATGCAGGATCCTCTGCGGGTGTCCCAAATCCATAATATTATCCATTCTCACTGTACCAAACTACTGTAAGCTGCTCCCATATTTTTCAGTTGTGTGCCACCCTGTAATAATCATCACTATTTATACCAATGAAAGTGTGAGAATTTAATGATGTTGACTTGACCCACAGATGCCTTTGCTAATTGTGATCTTAGCCTAGCTTTCATTTGATTGAAACCCTCACTGTTCATTAATCCTCACACCTAAATGTCTGCACATATGGTGGTTATTCTGCACATATGCTTGTATATTATTAAACACAACCAGCCAAGACTTGTGCTGCAGTCTGGGCCAAAAGTGATGACCAACTTTGATGTCTTTACTTTTTATTCAAATGTATATCATTACAAATGCATTTAAAACTTGGTATTCATGCTTTTTAGTTGTGTTTGGTGTGAAAACTTATTCTTTGCATTTTGTTATTATCAAACAGTAGTTAGGTTTTTGCCAAATCATTTTGTCCAAGTACCTTAAAATTATTATTTTTTTACGTTTTACTCATATTTTTATGGAATAATCTAACCTGAAGAGGCATTAAAAGCAAATATCCCCCTGGACATCACTTTTGGCCATTACTGTATATCTCTTTAGTGCTAATCTGAGTGTTTTTTTATCTGAGCTTTATTTCCCCACCTACATTGAAATCGGGTGACTCTCTGGTCACTGGAACATTGGTTAGGACACAGTGTTTGAAGGCTATCCAAAAATAACCAATTGTCTACACCATTAACTAGTATACAGTATATGGTAAATTGATTAAAACCGCTAATTAATTGAAAATTTAAACCCACCCAAGAAAATAATAGTTTTAGCAGCAATAGTTTAGCAAATGTTTTTTAATGTTGAGGGATAAAATCGTAACAAAACTTACAGATTTCATCAGCATTCTCATGGAAAGGGCAATGCCCTGGTAATAAATGGCAAACCTTTGCTCGTATGACGTAATGTACATCAGGTGTGGACTGATAAATGTACAGTATTTAGATGCTAGTGAGAAATGGAGATTTTATTTCCTCTCACCACTGAGACGATTCAAAAGTAGGACAGCTTCTTCTACCCATATACCAACATACTGCCTCTGTTTCCACCTTATAGGGTCAATCGAGTTCTAGATGTGTCAATGCTGTGCCGTTTCATATATTCATATACATGATAAATGCCTTTTACTTTTAGACAGGGTAAATCAGGGGCATCATGGACATCATTTGGGTTGTTTTGAAAGGTCACCAGTAGTAGTTCTGTCTTGCTAGGTGCTCTAGGTAGTCGCACACTTCAGTTTTTCCCTAGCATGCAAGCGGGTTTAATTCATGTCATTAAATGTGATTTTATTTTAATGAACCAAGTAAAGCTGCAAAGGAACTTGACAGCTGGTGATTATTATGCATTTTCATTGTATGGAAAACAGCAGCTTTGAATAATAAGACTAATCCTTTTGTGTTTCAGGGGAAATAAGTCATGCGATTTTGAGGCGATATAAGAGCGTAAGATCATCTCAGGATTTTCGGTTTAAATCAAATGAAGAGGGTGCGAGTTGGATGGACTAAATATAGACGTGAATGTGAGATTTCTGCCACAGCCTTTTTAAACACTTTATTGACTACAATAATCTTAAAACTTCATTCATTCATTTTAATTGCAGATTATTATGAAACTTGCACAACATTATGGGATCTACAGCCTTGTTGCTTTGTGTCTTTACTCTTTACTGTTCTGTCCATTAAAAACAGAAATGCCCACCTCAGGTGTATGTCATGATTAATTTTGCATGGGCTGTGAGGCACAGATGCAGTAATAAACAAAGAGAAAAATACCTGTTAGGAATGTAAATGCTTTAGTAAACAACCTGGGAAGTCCCCAGTACAACAAGAATAAAGACTAAAAACCAACACCAACACTTGCTGGGAAAAATCACAAAATACACCTGTATGAATTTATCCTTTTATTTTATAAAAATCACACACCATAAAAATTACATGTACAAAACTATAAGATTTTAAATTGATTTATGTACATTTACAAAAGAAAATGGCAAAATAAAAAGTGACCAATCAACTTAAAGTAACAGCTATAATTGTCCTCCTGGATGGGACTCTTCGCCACTATTGTTCAGTTGGTTAAAGTCCCATTTCAGATCAGTTCTTACTGGCCGGATGGGTTGCGACAGATGCTGCAAAGCCGGAGGAGAGCGGATTGATGACATTGCAAAAGAACAGACGTGCCGTTTAGTCGCATCTGAATTCTCTCTCATAGGTGCGGTTTGCATGATTGAAGGGGTGGAGGGAAATGCATATCTAGAGAAAGCAGAGAAACATGATCAGACCCTTTGGCAAAAGGTGTGGAGCTTGTAAAAAGACAAGGAGGAATGGCAGTCCCAGGCTTGTCATTGTGGAGTCACTCACAGTTCAGCAAACCCACAATGCAAAGCCCGAAGCCTTCAAAGAACAGAGAAAAAATAATTTGCCGGTTGACTGTGACAACAGTGATCTAATATGAATAAAGGAACAAAATCAATCAACTACAGCACTGCCATTCTCTCAGATCCAGGATGGTGGTCTCTTTTTTGGATGTAAATGTTAATTTGTTGGCAAGGGTGAATGGGGAATTACTCTGCCAAGCTTTGAGAAGCTAAAGAGACCGTAAAAGCAGCTGGAATTAGACAACATCATTGCTAGTGACTCAAATTGACCTGGTTTCTGGTCTGGTTCTGTTGGATAATGCGTTCAGATTGTCACCAAAATCACCAGTAACAACTCGTGCAAATTTGTGCAAAAACACAATCGAGATCCAAGAATTAGGATTCGGCACCATTTTTACTGAAACTGAGTTTCACTTCTGTTATAAAAACATATATAATTTAATTTAATATGAATAATTTATTTTATTTAAATTCACTTATTTTTTAAATGTAATATTTGTCTACTGTTCTGTAGAAATCTGAAATTAACTTGATTTGACAGTTTGACATAATTTGATCGTTTCTCATTTATGATGCTAGTGAACTTAATAGAAATCGTTATTTAAAGATTGTACATTTTTCTACTTTTGCTACATAAATTTTATTATCAGAAAAAGTTTTAATTGCATTAAAAAGTAATTACTGGAAGGTTATCTTTTTAACAAATCTGTTTAAGAAATCATTGAAATAGTTAAAGTACAATTGACGACAAAAGCAAATGCCATTCCTAACACCTAGCCCTTCTGAATATTAAACACGATCCTTTAATTATCATTGTTCTTGGTTGTATTCTGTCAAAAAAAATCATGGGCATGAATTTGGTCTCTGAAGCGACCATATGTTCCAGAAAAACATACTCAGTTCAGACCACATGTGGGCTCAGAGACGGATCTGTCTGCAGCCTGCGGCGCTTAATGACACAGTAGACACGACGGAAGACACACAACCAGATCAGACAAACACCGCTAAGATCAACAGCTCCAGGCTTTTGCATATTAAACGAAGTTTCCGTTCTTGTTTGTTTTTAATCTCGGATATTTTTCCCTTCACAGACGAAAAAGCTGAGGGGTTCCGGTGTTTAATCCTAAAAGGTTTTTCGTTTCGACTGTGATGGTGTAAACAGACTTTTTAAGATATATGAGAAATGACACAATGACGAAAGATACGCTTGTTGTTCCGGTGAAGGGGCTTTTTGGGTTGAAGCAAGAAGACAAATAAACTTCAAATTACAATTCCATTGTGTCATGAAAGACTGAACCCTGTGCTATACAAACGCTAGCCCTCAAATCTATTTATAACTCAATGCAATTAGGCCTGTGTTTGCCAAAAAAGTTCTTTATTTGCTCCTATCAGCTTAGATTTTTATACTGAATCTTCTATTTTTATAACCATTTTTTTTAAGCAAAGTTAAAGGAACATTTGGTCACCATTTACTTCCCCTCATGTCATTCAAAATCTGAAAGAAGACAGTTTGCATTTAACGATTTCTCTTCTCTTGCAAAAATATGCCAAAGTGCCTTTGAATGCATTTAGGCTAAAGCTTTTTTTCTCCACCATACTTCAATGCCGTTCTGCTATATATAAATCCAGGGACAGGATTCAACGCTTTGAGAATTTTATTAGTTGGTTTGGCCGCCATTATATCTTTCATTATGAGTTATATCACCACACCCTTTTCTCGTCAGCACTATTGATTATGCAATTAAAGCCAGCCTGGCTGTTAGACACCAAATGAAAGAGTCTTTCAATGGATTTTGTGGAAGCCCACGGGGCAAACAGTGAATGACAGTTAGGCATAAATCACAGAAGCTCTTTAATAAAACAGCAGTCTGTCATGCAAATGGCACACTGGGGACTGCCTGCCCCAACCACCTTTAAAAGTGAAATACAGGTAAACCTGTCTGATTATTTCTGTAACAGGTAATACGTTAGGTTTTTATTTAGTTAAGATAAGTTGGATGCCAAGTGTATCAACCATTAGACTCCATTTGGAGAGATGCAAAATGCATTCCAGATCTAATTAAAAGGGCGGTTACACGCTTTGTGTTTTAATCCTTTCCATTTATATGCAAGTGAATGTAGCAAGAAGTGGCTATGCAAGCATTACTGCATGCTAAAATGTGTTGAACTTTGACCTGTGATTTTGTACTGCAAAAACACGTTTATCTGTATGATAAATGTCACAGATTGACTCGTTGACCCGTGTGGAAATTAAATGTGGCGGTACATGTTTCTGGTGGTTTAAAAACTGTAAAATGACTTAGTTCAGTTAAGAACAGAAACTTCAGGAAACTAAGCTAGATGGCATATTTTAACATTTTGAATAATTAATTTTACTGCATTATGTTTTTGAACAGTCATTGGTTAGAAAGGTCAGAAAGAAATTAGCATTCCTAAATCTAACGTGGCCACCCCCAAACATCAATGCAGCTGTCTCGGCATGCACCACTGCAAGAATAAATCATGCAAATTACATCTGCATCTCATCCTTTATCTGCAGTGTTTGCACTGATGTTGTTTATCTTTTCTCATAATGTGATGCTAAAATCTTTCCATCATACAGTTTAGTGTGTGAAAAGTGTCACAAAAATCAAAAACATAGTCACGCAAGCAGTTTATCAGAGTTTGGCTTCATATGCAGTGCAGTTAATAACTAAACGAAAGGAATACTTCAACCAAAAATAAAAATTATTTTATTATTTATTCACCCTCGTGTCATTCAAAATCTGTATTTGAGTCTTTCTGCTGTAGAACACCAAAGAAGATATTTTGAGAAATATTTGTGTACAATGGGAGTCAATATTATTTGTTTACCAACATTCTTCAAAATCTTTTGTGTCCTGCAGAAGAAAGTCATACAGGTTTGGAATGACATGAGGGTGAGAATTTTAACCATCCTGTTAAACATCCTTTAAGAATTTAACATTTGAATAATTTACTACTAAGCTAAATAAAGTAAATACATTTAATATTTATCGCTATTTTGCATTCACACATTTCATTTTACTAGAGGAATTTTATCTTATGAAAAAGTAAATCTGTATTAGAGTCATTAGACGTTATATTTCAGTTTCATACACGTGCTGAAGTCTCAGAGAAGCAAAACACAACAAAAAAAACCTGCACTGAGCCGGTAATACATTTAGAGAAGAACAGCTGTACTATGTGATTAACAATGTACTGGTAATTAGTAATTAGGGAGTTCTTATCTCAAAGAGGTGAAGGTGGAACAAAGAATTAAAGTATCAACAAACATCCCCTCTGGGTGAGAAGACCGAGGCCAGATAACGTTGCCATCGACCCCTTTAACTCATTGTTTACGGACAAAACTACAAGACCCCCTAATTAAGCTTTCAGCAGAATTTGCTGTTGTATGTGAAAACTGTGCTGTGGTAGGCAGTGCACACGCTCAGAACATGTAGAAGCTGTTGGCTGGAGACCATAAAATGTGTTTTCCCACAATGCATTGCAACTGTGTAATTAGGTTTTTATGTAAAACATTGCAGGATGAGACTATTGCCATATAACGGTTTATTGGTTATGTATAAATCGTTGAATCCCGTCTTGTCGGTGCTATTTCTGTTCTAATGA
The DNA here is from genome assembly GCA_019155185.1 of Beaufortia kweichowensis. Classification (NCBI taxonomy): domain Eukaryota; kingdom Metazoa; phylum Chordata; class Actinopteri; order Cypriniformes; family Gastromyzontidae; genus Beaufortia; species Beaufortia kweichowensis. The sequence continues at coordinate 5,731,583 of CM032811.1, forward strand.
CATTTCTGTTATGAAATGGCAAATGAGCAATCCAAACAGACAACCTGCATTAGCATGTGGCGGCAGAATGTGCTCACGGAGCTTATCGCTGTGTCATCAGCGTGAAGAAGTGATTAGTCACGTAATGATTTTTTTTTAATTGGCTAAGAAATGAGGCTTGACAAGACTAAGCGAAATGCTAAGTGTGGCAAAGGCGGTGCCAGCATGTAAAATGCTGGGTAATCACGGGTCTGATGGACTGAGTAGCAACTTTTTCGAGAACGGGAAGTCGGAAGGAGTGTTGAAAGGTCACAAGAGAGTCGGAAAGAGCTTTAGAAAGTAGACAATCCAAGTCTTGATATGCTTTCTGCTCTCGCAAAATGTCTGGATTAGGAATGCTATATAATCAATAAATAATTCTGGCAAGGTGATTCCTCTTAATTTTTCATGAGATTTAAAGTGTTCTATCAACCAAAAAAGTTTTCAAGGGTAATAGACCTGAAGACGGGCTGTGTGAGAGGGTGAAACATTACGATCATTAGCTCTTAAGAGTTAACAATATGATTCTTTTCTATAAGCAGTTCTTGACAAATCTTATTAATCAGAAACAAAATACAATTTCTAAATGTTAAATGAACTTGTCATTTTTGGGTCCTCAAAATGCAAATGATGTCACTTTCTCTCCATTATGTAATATAAAATGATTTTTCAATTATTAGGTGTTACCAATGATCAAAACTCACAGACACGGATCATTTATTGAATTTTATTTAAAGTTCATGTTTTATATAACCTGAAAAATGTGTAATTTATTTAGTTTAGGCATTCATATGATTTATATGGCTACACTGACTATATTAGACTGTAATTGATGTTTGTCGTTTAATGCATGTTTGCTGAATCATGGCAACAAATGTTTTAACACATTTTATCCATCAAGATAATCTTTCAAATAAACAGTCTAAATACAATCGGCAGAAATAAAAAGCTTTTTTTAAAGACCTGATAAATAACTATTCTTTGGATGAATCTCCATCTTTATCTTGAGATTTTTACGTGTGATAATATCCTCGACAAAGTCTGTTGTCGCATTCAGCAACCGTCATTTTCAAGACACAATTAAAGCATTTAAAAAAATCATGTGAGGTATTATGGGTGTGTTTAATGCTGTAGAATAAAGCATGGAAATATTTTCATTAAAGTTTGCATTAACCTACTTCAGGCCCATTCAAAAAATCCTATGAAACTCATTACTGTGTTTTGCCTACCAAAGTCCGTCATCCCTGCAGCACTTTATAATTTCAGCTGTTAATCTGTTATTGCAGAGGTGTGTCTCTCAGGACGTCAGACAACAGCTTGGTGTGATTCTCAGTTTTAAGTGATGAAAAGATGAAATAAACAACTCAATATGTCTTAACATTGTCTTTCAAGTTGACCTGTCAGACTTTTAACTTCTCTCATTTTTCAAAGTCATGGACAGCCGAACCTTTGATTTTTCTGATCGATAGACAGGTGAAACCCCAATCGTTGGCATGTCGATTTTCTTCGTCTGCTCGCAAGTCACGAATGACATCAGCAAACAACTTTTTTGAGGTCACACGCACCCCCGGTCGCACACGTCTTTAACCTCGATCAATATTTCATCTGGCGGCTCCCAACCTAATTGACTGATGAAGTTTGTGCTGTGTAGCTGAAATAAAACTCTGAATGCACCTCAGAAACAGCCGTATATTTATTTGAGTTCTGTTTCTACACTCGTGTGTGATATTCCCTAGTGGATTTTGTTTGCGTGCGGCATTCTCTTCATTTCCTCTGACATGCTCTGGTAACCCTCACGTCTGACAGCATGACGCTTGTGGGGAAATTTTTAGCAACGTTAAAGACTTCAGCGAAAAATACCATAAGGTCAATTATTTATGACTCTTTCTGAGCTTAAAGCGATCCATGCAACTCACTGTACGCTTAAGTCACCTTGTAAATTGCGCATTTTCTTCATTACAGCCTCATGCTGACGTCTAGCCGTGATTGAGCTTTTACAAACCTGACATTTACTATGGCCTTATGTTGGCATTTGTTTGCAATCTAAACCAATATCTGGGGATGAAATGCAGGTGGTGATTTTGGAACACTGTAATTATTTTTCCACACTGGCGAGCGTGAATTTGGATAGAAGGTCCGATACATATGGTTGATGTGCAATCAGACATCAGCCGATAACCTCAGGACACGTAGGCCAATGTCGACACGAGAGCTAATTATATTGAGTGCTTCCTAATCAAGGATTCTGTTGTCATTTGCAAGTGTGCTAACATTGTAAAAAGCAGAGCGTTCAATCAATATTTCACATGAAACATTACCACCTAAAATGCTTTGTATCTCTGTGTTTGGATGGTGTTTATGCTATAATGTTATCAGTCGGATGAAAGGATTTTTAGTTTGTAACACTGACAATTTTGTTGTATCAATGCTGAAAATCCAGCATTTTAATATCTTCACAAGATATTGTAATCTGTAACAGAACCCAGAAGCAGACCAGAAGTAGTAAAGTATGGCACAAATGTATATCACATAAGCTCCCTATCATTCCAAAATTACTAAATCAACAAAAATATGTAAAAATTTTACATTTTTGAGTAATATTGCTAACTCATTATTTCCCCTCTGGATTAAATGTAATTTGCAATTATAAATGGGCCATTAGCTAATGTGCATTAAAATAATTTGTATCGTCATAAAACATATTTTTTATATTAATGAATTTCTGACGTGTTAAGCACGTAATGGCTATTGTACTTTATTTATTTTTTTAAAATTACTTACTAGATGAAATTCTAGTTGTTTGAGTTTAACAATTCATATAACTTTAATGCCAAATGCGTTTCATATTAAATCTTAATGCATTTTATATTAACCAGTGTGACCAGCATTTTTATTATCATCTTTGAAACCTCTCTGAGTTGCATGTTTCTGTATGTAAAGGTGCGAGCATGTACTCACCTTTCTGTTGCCGTGTCGTTCTTGAACCCAGATCGTTCAGTAAACAACGCATGCTGTAGTTGGCAGCAATCACACAGACAGTCTCAGCCACAGGGATGTAAAAGGCGATGCGTTCCAAAAACCAGCAATGGAAAACAAATATGTGCTCCGTTTCTATTTGTTGCAAAAGTGGATTGAGTCCTTAAATATGTCCTGGTAGGAAACAGTTGGACAGTCCTTGGAATACGGTGAAAGTAGTGAATGCTCATGAGAGAGAGTCCAGCGGGGGTTTGGACAAATTACTCCATATTCCTCCATATTATCAGATGACCTGGTGTTCTCTGGGGGGTTAAATAAGAGAAACGGAGACCAATGATAAACAAAACGCTCCCAAAACCCAAATGAAGTGCAGATGTCTCAGCTGGTGCTACAGATTTTTGGAAACACAAACCAGAATCTGTCACATTACACAGCATTGAGATGAAATAGACGGGCCATATGGACCAGAGAAGACTGTATCTATAACAGTCATCTTGTAAAAAATGTGTTTTCTATGTCTTCTTTTACTCTTGTACACTCTTATTTTTCACATTTCACATACTGTAGCAGAGCAGAAGAAAAATGGAGAAGGAAACATGCCATTACTTTCAGGGTTGATGGCTGCCTCTTGCGGGACAGCAGGAGGAGTCATCAAATTTTAAAGTCGCTCCAATCTCGTTGAACCTTCTTCTCGTCGCTGACCTGCGGGCTCGTCGTGTCTGGGGTGGAAAGAGAAATGGCTGTGAGGGATGGGCAGGGCTGCGTTAGTGACAGGAGAGAGCTGTCCCCCGGCTCGCTCGTAAGACCGCTCAAGGACGGCGGTCTGCTGGTGGGGTTGAAAGACGACATGCAAAAACTAGAGGCAGATCTGACACTGACATTAAAGCAACATTGTTTTTTCAAGACTGTGGAAAACAAGAACGCAGTGCATTGAAAGTAATACATTACAAAAATCTTTGCAGGGATTGCGCAGAGGTCACCTAATTCTGGATTTAGTTTGCCAAATATTTACTCTTGAGTTTTATAGAAACATTAAAGTGAATAGTAAAATAATCTAAGTGTTCCTGACATAACTGTGATGGTTACCAGGCTAAGGTTCATTAAATCCTAAACTCAAATGCTGATTTGATTGTACATCATATAATTATTGCTAAATCGTATAATTTTATTTTATGCATTTAATACATTTATCGATTTTAACATCATCATAATTTATTTATTTCAACATTACAAAAAGTACAAATCTTTACTTTTATTATCCCATCAGGAGTAATTTATGTGTAAATAAATCTGCATTTAAAAAGGGTTCTTATGGGCAAAGCTTATCTGTCATTCACTGATAAATTACTCGCTCACTCGTTGTGACACCCTTCGCAACTCCCGTTCTAATTTGTCTCTTTGAAGTTGTACATGAATAAGTTCACAATGAGATTCTTTTAATATTGTTTTGGCTTCTATCCAAACATATGGCAAATAAATAAACTGATGAAAAAGATTTCTCTATGCAATCAATACCATTTTCGGATGTGCAGAAACCCAAGCTGATCATTACAGGTCATGTGGTTATTATTGTACACTTAAGATTAAAACATTTCCAAAAATGTGTTTGAAAAGTGTATCTAAAAATGTGTTTATGAAATAGCTAAAACATTATAAATAAAAACTAAAACAAAACAATTAGTGAAAAACCTCATATATAATGAATAAAATAATAATAATAGATGGCAATAATAAAATTAATTTTTGATGCTGGTCCTAAATTAGCAAAACAGTCATCATTCTAATATAAACTCAAAGATTTAGTGCATCTCAAAGCATTTCATATGATTTTGTTGTTCTGTGTCAATTAGAGCGACCTTAAACTTTGCCGTTGCCGTGACAACCGGTAGACTGTGTACAAGAATCAACAAGCAGCAGATACTGTACGTCATGTGTTTCTGTACAAACACCGATCCAACTTCTTCTCGCAGAAGCTCCTGATTATTTTTAACCGTAACTATCAAAACTGACACTAAAAATAAATTGAAGTGTAAATTTGAAAACGCAAACCTGTAATAACCTTGTTCACCAGACGTAATTCGTTTTAATTCATGCTAACGTATCTGACCGATGGCTGCTTTTAATTCCTGGCCATTAGCTGCTTGATGACTGATAGGATCAAGAGAAATCGTGGAAGTTCAACCTTCTGCATCACCAGCTCTTGAGTGAATGGTCTTTATCGATTTAAGGTTTAGGTCCTCTTGAATCCCGTGACCGTTCATCTAGAAACTGCGATTACCTGATTGGACCCATAAATCTAAATTCCACAAAGGAAAAGCTCTTTAAGAAATACTTGGATGTGGCTCATTGAATCAGGTGAATAGCTCCATTCCTGGCAATTACAGAAGTCTATATAGATGCTCTCCGAACAGCAAAGTGCCTGGGCATTGTAAGAGCCCACTGTCACGGGGTTATGTGAATGTGCAATTGCCTGCAAGCAACCTTATGCATTTTAAGTCACAAAAGCAATTTGCCTTTCTTAAACTTTCTTAACATTTCGTTCTGATCTCTTAGTTTAGTGATCTTTCACCCACCTCCTGACGCGTCAAAGCTCGTTCCTCCTTTAGAGGACAACGAAGGCCGTCTCTTCAGCTCTATAGAAGTCCTGCGATGGTGCCTTTGCGTTGGAGAGACAACGTCCTCTGAGGTCATTTCTGATATCTGCACGGCCCTGTCGGGTTCTGCGACCAGCACCATAGCAGCAGCGGAGTCTTTTAAACTGGCGGTGGCCCCCGCGGCTCCACCCGGAGCTCCACCCTCCTGGCCCTCCACGATTTTAGAACTGGAGCGCGGGACCTGCCCCGCCGCTTGCCCACCGTTCGTCTGCGATCGCACATTAGTCAAGGCAGTTCCCTTTCCGGGGTCCGCTCCCTGATGGCTGTAGACTTTATAGCGGATCATCAGGATGATGATGAAAACGAGGACGGAGGCCACGATGATTCCTCCGATGATGATGATCATGGTTCCGCCCAGGAAGTGACTTCGGAGCGACTGGCACTGGCTGAATTCCGTCTCTGTGACGAAGGTGACGCAGCCCACCTGTCGTGTGGCGGTTAGCGAGGTCATGCCGTCGTCGTAGACCGCCAGCACACATAGATCGTACTCCCGTCCGGACACCAGGTCTCGCACCATGAAGTCGTAACTCGTAGAGGGAATCATTCTGGAAGGCAAGCAGAGAGCTGAACGTTATCGTGTATTCCTTAGATAGTACAATAATTAAGTAATACAATAATTATATCTGAATATAATTAAGATAAAACCCGTCTGTCGTGTGCATGCATTATCTACGACCACATGATCAGAGGAAGGAGAACTTATATAATTTTATTATAATTCTGAATATTCTGTTCATTCTGAATAACTAATTTAATATATAATGTCAGCCTCTGCCTGTGAAGTGTGTGCTTTAGCCAAAGCGTAATCTTTCTTGTAACGGAGAAGTATTTCCCATCATGAGATACGTTCAACAGGCAAATCTGTGCTGTTTATTAAAAGGCTCCATCAACATTACCGATGTCAAAATCGATACCCAAGACATTACATTGATTTACACTGAGGTTTACAACATGAAATAAGTGCACAGTAAGTGGAACGAGAGTCTGTAGGCGAAGTACTAATAGAAAAAGTATACAATATAAATATATCAGAGGACATTCTCTCTGGGAAACACTTATTCATCCACGTGACCTCACCTATATAATCACTTTAACTCAAGCATTCTGAGAATTTCCTTTCCTTTCTTTCCTGTAGATCAGTTGGTAAGAGCATGACCTTAGCAATGTCTTTGTCAAAGTCGCTTTCGACAAATACATAAAAGTAAAGTGAGAATAAATTGTGAGCTTGTAATTTGAAAAAGCTCAATTTGTTGACAGGGCATGGACATTTTAACAGCTAAGGGATTCACAGCACAATATCAATACAGTCAGAGGGTCCACATTTCCTATGGATCTGCTAACAGGTGCATAAAATCAAATATACATCCATGCACTCTCCCCAGACAAAAAAATTGTAGTAGAATGAGGCCTTTTCCAGCATGACAATGGCAAACACAGCAAGGTCTATAGAAAAATGTTTTAACTTGCATTCACAGAACCAGACCCCGCTGCACAACATCAGCACCACACTGATGGAAGCAAATCTTCACAGCAAGCCATTCTAGCAGGCAAAGAAATATCAGCTGTATCATAAATGTCTACAGGTTGCCAGAGTTCATAGTGAAAGTACACACTGAGTGTACAGTATTACTTATTTAAGACCCCAAAACATGCACCGATTCTGATTATTAGTAAATCCAGCCTTGAGATCTACTTTTTTTTTGGCAAGAAATACTAATGTTGGACTTTCTCAGTTAAAAATAATCAAAAGATTACATTTGGCATGTGCTGTGGTGGGAAGGAAAAGCAGTTTTTCTTTAAGTTTTTTTAACTTAACCTACATAAAAAAAATCCATTGCTGCAAATGAGCATTTGAGAAAAGTCATTACTGTCCTAAACGTTTTTGCAAATTGACCATTTGTCAATCCATAAAGATACCTTAACAGTCCCACTGGCTTTGATTCACAGAATGCTTGTTTTTTTAATCTATGCATTTTTCATTTATACTTCCATTTAACACTGTCATGCAAAGCAAACTACAGTTCATTATATTATATATTTTTTGTTGAGTATGTGCAATCCCTGGGATTGAACCCACAACCTTAGCGTTGCCAGTACCACCTGATGTAGGAAAACACTTTTTCCAAGCACTCATATATTAAAATCTGATGCATTGCACACATCATACAATACAGAGTATCTACTACTCAAATAAGTATACAGCATTGTAATGTAAATGCATTGATATCAGCATCTGAAAACATTGGCATTTCTAAATGTTACAGTATTTGCAATAAAACAAGATATTCATATTTTATTCTTAAACTGACATGATCTTTCAAGCTCACAAAAAGTACATAGAATATCTTGTACACATCATGGAGGTGTTGATTATATAATATTACCAGTGGGAATCATAAACATTATTAGTGATGTCCCACTCACTGCGCATGTTGCGATGAACCAAACCCACAGTACTGAACTCGCCTGACACGGAGCACTGACACTATAGTGTTTGAGAGAGAAAAATAACCTACTGAATATGAGCTAAACTGTAATGTGTGTTGTCAACGAAAACAGCAGTGGAAGTCATGCAAAATATTTGTGTGGGGAACGAAAGGAAAATGAGAGCATTATTCAGGCATCAGTTTGGTGCATATCTACAGCAAAGGGCAATCCTAGCAGATGTGCAGCTTTAAAGGAAATCTTGCATTCAGAGGTGTGTTGATTGAGTAATCCTGTAAGATCACAACACTATGAACTGTTGAACTCGAGAACAGGAAAAAATCCCTCCCTTAATTCCACAGAGGTCACTGGAAAGTCAGATAGGAAGATGTTGTTTCCTTTTCTTTTTTAGTCGAGGTTTTAAAGCCACATCTCAAAATGTCTAATCTCCGAGGAAGAGAAATTGAGAAATCTCTGCAACAAGAAAAAGGGTTGCAACTTCTGGCTATTGATTTTAAAGCCCTCTTTGAAGGGATCTTTTGAAGCAGTCTTTGCTCTGTTCATCTGACAATGAATCTACGTGTCTTTGTTTTTTCCATTGAAGGTGGCCCGGATCAGGTCCCTCTACACCTTAATTCATTACTCGTATGCACATCACGCAAGCTGGCTTCATTTGCATGCGGTTGAGGGCTGTGTTTCTCTTCTGTATGATATTAGAACCATCACTGGAGTTTCCACTGCTAATAATATTACAGGTACTCCACCAAAGACCTTGGAAAAATGAATTCAATGGCAAAGAGCTGCTACTATTAAAAACACAAGCACAATACAATTTTGCATAGCTGTCGTATACAGTCACGTTCATGTTAAATTTTGTGCACAACTACGACTTGATTACTAGTAGGTTGACCACATAAATACAAGTTTTCATTTTCTCTTATAAGCAAAACAACTACAGTATAGTAGGTGTAATAAAAAAGGTTTATTAAATATAGCTTAATGCACCCATCGAGAAAAGTGAGACCTCTTCCTAATGTTGATTCTTCAACAGCGTAATAAAACTGCCCTTGAGGGAATTTGCTAACACAATTAGTGCCTAAATGCCACAAAACAATCTGAAATGTAATAAATTCAAGTGAAAAATTAAGAAAATTATACTTTGCATCTGTGTGGGCCATGAGCAGGAATTTATATTACCATGGTAAAGAACATAAAGATTGAACCTTAAGCAACGTTAAACCTATACAGGCTAGTAAGAAACTCATTTGTGATATGTTTACAGATAAATGACTTACAAAATACAAGAAATCTGTGGATTGCCTGGGGATTACTGTAAAAGATGGATTTATGTAACGCGAATACTCTTTCAACTGCTCAACCAGCTGGAATGAGTTTTCTTTTTACCTGATATTTCAGCTCTCTTTTAGGGGTTTCCAACAATTGTCATTAAGCATAGTACTTAGAAACATACTTTTAAGCTACATGGCAGAAAATAAGTAGTTCCTAGCTCCAAGATCCATTTTTGTATGAGTCACTACGTCCAAGTGTGTAATCCCATCTGTGCTGCGTAATACAACAATCAGCACCAGTTCTAGGGTTGAGGTAGTGACCTAAAAATTCAGCAACATTGCAAACATTGCAGATTTTCTGTACTCGGGGAGCAATTTTACCACACGTTAGAGTCCACTAAGCCTTGTTATTTGTAAAATTATCAGGGACCTGACACGTTTGTTAACAAGAGTTTGATGATAATCTTTCTGCAGAATGATTGATTTTCGCAGTTTATGACAGTCAGCACTATTTGGTCTTGCTGACCAATTTATTTCCCATTTGTCTAGTGTTAAAATCATGCCTGCTAACTAGCCATTTATTAAAAATTGAAGATTTATAGATGAAGGATTTATATGAAACAAGATTCATATTGCATCAGTAATGAAGCAAATATTAAGTATGAGAATTTAAATTAAACGGATACCTTTACATTTATTACAACTAACAAAACTATATCAAAATCAACGGGTTTGCTAAATCCCTATGAGGATGAGTAAGGGTTGTAATGCATTTGGTAATGTAAATTCCTAAATTTTACCTATAACTGTAACATGCATTGATTAAAATTTGTGAAAAATATGGACACAAACTGATGCATTCATGTGAATAGTGGATTGATGACGGTGTCTGCTTGTCTTTCAAGTCAGAATGAAAAAAAAAACAAGTCTGGCTTTAATGTCACAGGGCGTATTGAATAGTATCTGTCTGCCAGCCTGTATCTGATTTAAAGCACAAAAAGAAATCCAGATGCTCAAAATATAATCGTCTACCCAGCCTAAATACACTGAATTCAATTTCTGAAAGGATTGAAAAATATTTTACCTAAAGTCTGCATGAATCATTTCTGAAGTCATTTAAAATACGACGATGAAGGATTATGAACACATATTTTCTTTGGAGTAACACACAAAGAATCACATACCGCACAAGTTAATATTAGAAGACAGAACTAATGGGAAAAGTTGGTTTTGTGAAAGTCGATAAGGAAAAAGTCAACATGATGGTGGGTTGTCACAAAGCTTGGGGCATGTAAGGTAAAGGGTCTGTCCCATTCCTGACTCCCTGAGGTGTTTTCTGTCACAGTTTCCTTCTTCCATATAACACAGCTATGTTTTCCAGTCTGCATGTAATAGTCACAATGCATTTTCATGTTTATCTTTGCAATAAGGTTAATATCATTTTCAAAGATGAAGACATTAGAAAGAGCCTTTAGGTAATGAAATCTTCTCGTTTAGTAATTCTTCATTGGTTTCCTTCCTCATTTGCATTTCGTCTTTTAATTTTATGTTTCTGCAAAACAACCGCCTCATTACAAACACACATTGGGGTAAAGCTTAAAGCCCCTCGTCCCAAATGTGTATTCACATCAGTCTACCTCATGCATCGCGCCAGGGCTTCAATTATTGATGTGCGGTGAGTTTCTAAAGATCTTTGCAGAGGTTAGCTAGTGGGTGGTAAACACAACCTCTTTCTCCAAATCCCCGCTGATGATCTTTACTACGTAACCATGCTAGAACAACAGGTCGGTGGCTAAAAGTAGCCCTAAAATATTCATTTATCACTTATTCATAATCTCACCTCAGTAATGGAGGTCTTTGTTCTGGATCGGAGAGCATAAGTCTAAACAAACGTCTTGTAATGCAGGTTTCAGACTTTGGACCCATGGACTCACAATCTTTGGTCTGCAAACATTTACTTGAAGAAATTCAAGGCTCTTGGTCCAAATGTAAATCCTTGTTAATAATTGATGCAATGCATTTCCACTTTGCTCGCTTGTAAATAGACACTACGGCTAATTCACAGTCTTTCAGTTCCTACATCCAACAAATGGACCGTTCGGTTTCAGCTGGATATTTGAATAACCACAGATTGAACTCTCCTGCGTCTGCAGCATGTGTGCGTGGGTCCACATATAAATATAAGCAAACATATAAACGTGCTGGAGACTAGTGATTTACAGTAATGTACAGTAAGAGCTCTATAATCCTTGAACTCAACCTTGCAATTAAGCACACACTCCCCATATATATGACGTTGGGCGTACTGCAATTAAAGTGTTTACGGTGTGCATTTATTGCTTATAAAACATGCATTTATACATGTATATCATCCCACACAGCATTCATACGCTTTAAATGTTAGCCCAATTTTTGAAATTGTAGATATTTTTAAAAATAACATTAATATTAACATTATTTATACATTACTTTATTTAGTTTGTTTATTGTTATGTAAATGTTCAAATATTCATTCTTAAGTCTTAGATCTTTATAACAATATATAGTTTGTCATGATTAGATTAAAATTTAACTATGAAATATTAAAGTGAATATTGAAATAACCTTCCACCTGTGAACCGATGACAGGCCCATCTTTCATCTATATTGTATTTGCTGCTTTGTTTTGAAAACTAAAACAAATGTATTATTTGCATATAGCAACCAACGTGATGCATATGTTTCATAAATCTACCTCACCTCACCGACTCGCACGTCCCTTTTATAGCAGTGAGGATAATAGAAATCCCTATGAGCGCTTGTTTCCTGCAGGCGAACACTGGCTTGTGTGACAATCTGACAGTCGCTCAAAGCATTCAAATAATCACAGGTAAATGAACTTGTAACGCCAGCCCATACGTGAGAAGATGCCTGATTTGTGTGCCTTTACGTTCAGTCAGAGAGAATATAGAGTATAGTGTCAGCCGAGAGGAGGCGGAGACATGTTGACTGCGTCCTCTGAAGAATGTCGATTTTGTCCTCGCGTGGCCGGCGGTCTTCAGGGCACCGCCCGCGCTGGTGTGAGTTAGTGCTGTCTCCGAGCTAATGCGGTGTAAAGTGAGCTGGACCTAATGAAGCATGGCTGAATGGGAGTCGACAGACTCGGGATGGCATCAAGGAGTGAGAATATAAAATGAGATACAGCTGAATTGTGTTATATTAATCTGGAAGGGCAAAGTCTCTAACCTGAACCATCTCATTTGGGCTTAAAGGAGAAGATGATGCAAAAATGAAACTTTACTCTCTCTTTTACTCTTTCTTTATAGTAAAACACAAAAATATATAGAATGCTTAGGGAACACTCTGGCTGCGTCCGAAATCGCGTACTACCATACTATATAGTAGGCGAAAATCAGTAAGCGAGGCGAGTAGTATGTCCGAATTCATAGTGTTCGAAAAACAGTAGGCGAAAAGTGCCCGGATGGTCTACTACTTCCGGCTAGATTTTGAAGTGTTCATTCGATGGACACTTTTCTATCCCATGAGCCCCGGGAGCTGAGTCAGCCAGAGAAGAAGACGGAGGCTGCGTTATTTTATAAAATGTCGGAAAGCGGCGACGTGGCTATTTTTAAGTGTAAGTACCTCAGGAAAAACTTTGTGCTTGTGCTTTTATTGCGCTTGTTTAACATCGTCCAATTAAACTTGTTTATTAAAATATTTAAACAACGTAAATCGATGGGATATGTTTGTAAATTGGCTGTAAAATATGTTTAATTTTGAAGCGATTTAGTGTGACTGTGGAAAACAACGGTGGAAACGGCAAGATTGTTAGAAAGCATCGCAGGTATCAGCGCAGTGTGGCGGACTCTTTAAATGTTCAGGCTGCTGTGAGGAATGTATGTCACGTGATGCATAAAATGGCGGACGTAGTACGTCCAAATTTCATTCATACTTCCCGTATTCATACTGTATAGAACGTACTGGTTTGACGGTTGATAAGTAGGCTCTACTTCTAATTCAATACGTACTGTCACAGTATCGCGATTTCAGACGCAGCCTCTGTCCCCATTTACTTTAATTGTATAGTTAAAATGGCATTCTTTAAAATTTCTCTTTAAAAATTCGCAAGAAATACAGTTTAGCAACTGTATGAATCGCCCCTTATTCAGTATGTGTCCTTTTAAATATGTGCTAAATATCTTTTTTTCGTTTATCCCCACGTGCACAACTGCAAACAACAAAACCACACTGGTGACCTAAACAACATGAGGTTTGTTCTTCATGTTTCATTAAACATATTTATATCTCACCTTACAGCCTCAATTGAACATTAGAAGTGCATATTTACAGGATTTTCCCTCTTGAAACCAGAACCTAATGGGTTCTGTCTTTTTCCCAACAGCCATGGAAATTTGAGCTGGTTATAATTGGAAGAAATATAAAATTGGAAGAGATGCTGACCGTGAGGAGGAGGGAGAGCGCTATGAGAACAGAGGCAGTCACACCGCTGTGTCTCATCTTTCTGTGTTAATGCTGTGGGCGATCAGGCAGCTCTGGGAAGAATCCCCACAATTAAATCGGTACATGCTTAAACAGTCCTGCTGAGTGCTTGCTGCATTTCTGAATGCCATCTCCTTCTCAGCCAGCCCAGGGGATGAAACAGTTCTGCTGTAACTGCCTGACAGGCCAGAGCGTTGAATCGTGCTTCAAAACTGCTTTCTCTCAATGCCAGTGTTAGGGATAGATGGCGGTTCTGTAGCACAACCAGATTCTGACAATCATCTCACAATCAACAGAAACCAATCTTGAAGGACCCTCAGGTCGACAGGGGACGGCGCCTTACCGTTTTTATACAGTTTATGTCTGTCGTTGCAATGGCTACATTTTACACAAGACAGCAAAAATAAATGGCCTATTGGATCTGGGTCAAGATCAAACGTTTGACAAAACAGCCTCGCTTGCACGACGCTCGGATAATCCATCAGCTCTGGACTGGGAGAACATCCCGAGTCACCTTGAACATTTTCATCTTAGTGTCCCCAAAAGTTGTCAGAAAGCGTTTTCAAAACTGCAGAAAAGACAGATTGCAGAGAAAAAGATTTGCTGTATGATAAATAAATTCCCGAGGAAAAATGTAAGAAAGAAGCAGACTATGAGAGGGCAAAGATAGCGGAGCATAGCCTCGTAAATCTCTCCTTCTAAGGATCGATTGATTTGATAAACGGGGAAAAATATGGCAGTGCTAGTCACTTCTTCAGATCTGCCTGGTTTCACTGTAACCGCAGGGTCTTTAAGTAGCTCTAGGCGGAGATGGTCTGTCTTAGAAAATGCTTTTATTGTATTAAAGTGAAACCTCAGTCACACATGCCAGCTAAAGGGTTTGATGTGTGGCTTAAGTGAGTGTGTATACTTACATTACAACGGATACATTTTTGGCCTGTTCTTTTGAACACTGTGGTGTGGATTTGAACATACTGGTATTAAGACAAAAGTGTGGCAAAGCGTTTGTGTTTTGAAACTAGACTGTTAAAAATCCACATTAAACTGCTTTTGGAACATGATAACCAACTTCTAGACTTGATGCTGCAAGCTGGTCAGTAACAGTTGACCGTGTTCCAAAAACCAGCTTGACCGTCATAAACGGGTCTGACCAGCTGGTAGCTGTTTTTTGTTGGCCAAAGATAAACCAGTTGGCACCAGCTAATGACCGTCTAAGACCAGCTGGAAACCAGCACACAGCTACCATCTTAAAGTGATAGTTCACCCAAAATGGAAAATCTTCCATTATTTACTCGCCATCATGTCATTGCAAACCTGATGGACAAAAGATATCAAGAAGAATGTTGGTAACCACACAACACTGGCACCCATTGACTTCCATTGTACGGACACAAAACCACTGAGACATTTTTTTTTTAAATATCTTCTTTTGTGTTTCACAGAATCATATACATGTTTTGAATGACATTAAGGTGAATAAATAATGACAAAATTGTATTTTTATAAACTACCCCTTTAATGTGCTTTATCAACTAAGCGAATTAGTTCAAAATATACCCTCTCATAACATGAAATACCAAATATCTAGATGGAAATCCCCAGTGTTGCACCTAACTAATCCATGCTAATTACAGCCCCACAAGGAAAATGAATTTCATGCTTCATTTAGAACAACTGTGGTAAAGAGACTGAGAAAAAAGACAGAGCTAAGAAAACAGACAGCTCTCTCAAAATCAATCTTCGATTGACGGGCGATGCAGCGAAAAGACAAATAAAAAGCTGTTTACTGGGAGACTGTTTTACGCACAAATAAAACTTTTAGACTACCGAGTATTCAAGAAAACAACATGGTTTCAGGCAAGTAGTCGGAGTTCTTTTGTTTTGCTAGACTTGCATCTTGCAGATACCTGTTGTCATCTGTCATTAAAATCACTATGGAGGCCAAAGCGTTGTTTTATCTTCTGGGTTGTGGCTTGTCATTTTAATTAAAGCGTGCAGTCTCATTCTGGCACAGGGAGGCGGGCACAGCGACATCCATAATTAAAAATTGATCCGGGCCGCTGCAGGAATGATGAAATTCTTGGGAAGAAAGGGTTGGAACAGTTCGAAATGCAAACTCAACAGTTTGACAGTCTGCATTATTAGGTGGCACGTAAGGGCATGTGCATTACCTTTTTGTGCTAATTCATACTTACTGAATATTTAGCCTACATTTTCCTACATCACTGCTTTATGGAAAAACAATACAAATTTGACTGGTTTTCAATACAAATACCATTATGAAATTATTACAAAAAATTGTAACAATCTTTATGGTTTGTTTTGGGCCTTATTGTTATGAAAATCTGTCAAAAATGTATCAATATATATTTTGTTATGATTAGATTGGAATTAAATAGTGAAATAATCCAAAATTTTTCACATGTGGCACAGTGACCGTTAACCGGTAAACCCTAAATTTGATCAATATTGGTGTAATTGTGATTAATATTGATATTTGCTAACACAGTAACTGCAGTAGATTACAGATAATGTGCCATGAAGTGTGTTAAGACAATAAGCATTGTCGCTATTGTAATCTTGTATAGACAAACCCATATAGTAATCTTGTATAGACAGAAGTGATTTGTAAACCAAACCGTAATCTAGATTACAGCTTCTAATCTACACAGATAATGACTAGCCTTTCATACAAAGCTGTGCAACATTAAACAGGAAGTGGTACCGCACCTCCACTGGCATCTGAACATGATGAAACGGCATTTATTAGGGCCACCACATGAGCGGCACGCTCTCGTCTACTGCGATCTGGAGATGCCCTTGCTGGGAGACATTTTAATCAGCTCATCAGTCATTCATGATGGAGGAGGCATTAGCCCTTCACTGCCTCCCAGTTCACACATTAACCATCTGCTAATCAGGACTGATTGAGCAAAGCTACTCTTACACCTACCAGGGAAAAGTGCATGCGATGCATACGTACTCCTTCAATCACAGCCATCACGGACCATTATCTGCATACGTGGGCTGTTTGTTTGCATGCGCAACAAGCAATTTACAACAAGTGGTGACCTCAGTCAAATGCATAATGTGTTATTGGTCCACTACTACTAGCCTTAATTATTGTTTTTTCTTTATATAGTTAGTGATTTTTTATTATTATTGTGCAAGCTAGCCAACTAGCTTCTCTCATCATGTATCATTGAGATAAATGTTTGAATGTGATTTGAAAACCTATAATTTACCCCTTAGGGTGCTGTGTCTCATACTGTGAGAATCAATGCCTTTAGGCTATAATGTGGATTAATGTAGAAGGACAATATATACACGGCTGTTTAAATAAATGTAAGTGGAAGAAATGTAATCCTTTTGCATAAATTAGAGAAGTCATGTTAATCTTCTTTAGTAATCCTTGTTCTCAGCCAACATTCTCTACAAATCTGATCTGGACACTGTACTGACATGCATTAGACAACTGAGAACATAATCAGACTTAGCAGCACAGTTAACAGCCAAGTGTTAATCACGTACCAGAATGATCTCACTTACATATTCCAGAAAACAAATTTCTGTTAGCTTGCTTTCTTTTTTTGTTTCAGTTGTTAGTTTGTGTCACAATTTGCTTGTATCACCTACTGTGTGATTCCATTGATCATATTTTACTGTTCTACAGTAATCATTTTTTTATGTTAAAATGATACATCCAGTTTTAGTTTAATACACATATAGTACAATACAGTACAGTAAGCTATTCATAAATTGCCACTGCCAGTACATTTGGATCCCAAAAACATCAACATAGGAACATTGCATGATTCGGGGGCGGGACTATTTGTATGACCAACCAGTAACAGACCGGGTTTGTGTTTAAGAAACCTGTTTGAAAATAGTCATTATTTCACATTAATTTACAGGGCAAAAATGACAAACTTTACATTTAAGAAAAGTTAATGCTCTTTGCTTTTTGTTTATTTGTTTAAAAATAAATATATACCAGCTTTTATATAGCCTACCTGGCAGGTGCATGATTGTTGTACAGTAGATGCTTCACAGATGTGATCACTGCAGATGTGCGTCATTAATATTAAGGTAACAAATAGGACATCTGGCTTCTGTCAAATAGCAGTATAAGCTACTTTTAAATAGATAGGTTTGTAAAATGTTAACGTTAACTTCTGTCAATGGTAGGCTCAAGAAAAGTCCATTTAAAGACATCTATGGAGAATAAGAGATTCTCTAGAAATATGTGCATAATTGTCATCTTTTTTTAACCAAAAGGACTACAATCATGCCGTTATGGGACACAAGGGGGTGTGAGGCAGACAGGTTGCACTAGCCATCTGTCCTGCTGTTTGAATCCATCCAAAGGCACAATTTGCATTGCCAGTTTTTAAAGCATACACTAACTCTAATCTAATTAATTTGCTTTTGTCTGCGTGTGAAGTGGATAATTGCTGTATTTCTTTAAAAACATCTGATGGGGGCCCAAGAAAATATAAACCCCAATTTTCTCAGTGCTGGTTTAATATTCATTAAGGAAGCAATTAGTGGAGTGCTAGGAGTAAAACCTTTCTGTTGTTTATTTTAGCAGAACGCCCATGCATGAGAAACAAACTTCACACTTTTCTGTAGCATGACAGTACAGTAACAAGTTATTTTCTTTCTACAGGTGTTAAATAAGAATTTAATTCTGAAGGACCTTCCAGTACAGAAGATCTCCAGGAACCTGTATGGAAAACAGCAACACTGATATTTTACCCACTACTGCCTAAACAAAGTGTGAAAAAGTGTTGGGAGTGACATGAGGATGGGTAAGAGATGACTTCAGATGAATTTAAATTTACAGGTTAAAGCATATAATCCACAGAATGTGATTCAATTGGACAGTTATTAAATTGAGCTACTCTCTTAAAAAGGTACTTTGTCAGGCTCTATGGACCGTTCCACAAATCACCTTTAACATCCACCTTCAACACATTTATATTGGAAAAAGGCTCTAAATATTATAAAAATGTAAGAGAAATTGTTATTTTAAGAAATTTTGTCTGTTTTTTATGAAGAATATGGTGTATGAATATGAGCGATTTCTCCCAAACCGAAGTTGGCTTTACTACTCATTTCAACGGTTAAATAATTCATCAACTGTTAAAGTTAAATCATTTTTATTTATTTTTATAAGTTATAGCAACTGAAATGACTTGAAAAGCCAGCTTGACGGTACTTGACAACAAAGAATTTTTTACACTGTAGCTTTTATAAAATGTATTGGTGTGCATCTTGAGACAAAACAATGGTACTGATATATTTTAGGATATGTCAGTGCAAGTTGTTTCAGTTACGACAGCTGAAACATGCATTTTAGTCTAGGACTAGGGCCGGACTAATTTCGTTGTTTTAGTTTGTCAGTTCTGAGTACAAATTAAAAGATTTTTCCTCTGGAAAAGAATCACGGAAAGCAAATCGTACATTATAATTCTGCAGTTTTGTTGGTAAACACCAAAGTGCACAGTCGCATATTGATGAAGGGCTGCTTTTGGCACAAAGAAAGGCTTATTTCAGCAGTGTCTTACACACAGCTTTATTTAAAGATCATTAATAAAAGAACACAGCTGTGTGCTCTTCTTCTTTAAACTCAAACACTAAGATAATAAAAGTATTACCATCACAAGATGTACTTTAAAGACAAAGGCAGACGCATGCTGCTGCTCTGAGCATTCTTATGCCACGATGAAAAATTGAAGCTGAACATAATTTGTATTCGCTGATAGATGTGCATGGTCTCTCTCTCTAGCAGACATATCTATGAGCCAAGTCACTTAATCAACGCTTTGCCAGCAGACGGTTTTCAGTGACAATTAAGGAACATTTTTATTATTCTTCAATCAAGTTTAATTAATCACAACTTTGGATTGAAACAGCACACAAAATACGGTGCGTTAAGGCTGAGTGACGTAAAATGGCTGAAAATGGCTTTGATTTACTCGTAAAGTAGCTGCTTTGGGAAAACGTTAGAGAACAAGTGCATTTAATAAAGGAACAGTTCACCCAAAAATCTGTTTTCTGTCAATGTGAACACAAAAGTAGAGTTTTTTTTAGAATGCTGATAATGTCTTTCAAGGTCTAAAAACACGGTAAAAGCACCATGAAAGTAGTCCATATGACTCCTATGCTGTATTTTAAATCTCCTAAGGCCATATAAAAGGTTTGTGTGAGGAACAGCCTGAAATATAAGCCTTTATATACTGATAATCTTCAAACGTGATACGGCATTTTTAAATTCTGGATGCAAGCTGGATGCCTTCAAGAGCTTCTGAGGAAGTGATTGTTATCGGTGATATAGTGGCTTAAATTTCATTCTGTTCCTTACAAAGCTATCATGTGACTTTTGAAGATTTAGAAAGTGTCTTATGAGGCCGAGTAAATTATTTGTGAGTGAACTGTCCCTTTAAATGTTGAAGCATAATCCCTGCTTCTTTGTCAAATGTCAGAATCAAACCATGTTCTTCTCAGAAACAATTTCATAAACAGTCTGATTGAAGATTTAGAGAGGAAATGCATATGAAAGTGTTCTGGTTCAGAGTGTGCTTTTCTTTCCAGGCCCTTTATTCTCAGGTACATCTCCTGGTGTGAAAGAAAGTAAAAACCTATTTTGATATCTCTATTGGTCTGTTCTTTTGGAGAGGTGTTAGATTAGGATGACAGTGGTACATTGACTTCCTGTGACATGCAGTCAGAGAAAAGTGTGGCCAATATCACTAAAAAACAGACCACAAGTGCCTGTCCAGATCCTACAAAGACTTTACGAAGCTGTTTACATGAACCTGTTTATAGCTTTAATATGAGTACATTGTTTTTTAAATAAAACGATCTATATGCTCTCAGTTTGGAATATTGCTAAGAAAGTCGGAAAAGAAGAAAGGAAAAGCAATAAGATGTCGGCTTTTCATGACCCACTTTCCCAGTTTTACACTAAATCACTCTTAATCTTGTGAAGCTCTGTGCTGTATGTTAGTAATGTTTGCAATGTCATTTCAAGCAAGGGCTTTGGGTCGGGCTCATTTGCGTGTGCCAGTAACCCCGCTGATAGATTTGCAACTGCACCATTTTGCTGCCAAAAGCATCTTTCTTCATTGACGGCCGTTCACAAGTGTATTTTGATGAAGCAACATATCAATCACAAAAATGGTTTGCCAGTGACCTAATTTGTTTTTAGAGACCTCTAAACAGCTTTTTTTCTCTGTATGGCGACATTGACGTCACAGCTCAGGGTAGACGCTAGAGTAAAGGGTTTGGGGACTTGTGGCGTCGTCAGCCAATCAGCACTGTCAGGATGTCATTGTCATCGTTCATGGCTCAGGTGTGGCCCAGAAACATTCACGTATTAAACTGAGGGCCGGTGAGCTATGATGACAGCAAGCAGACTGCTTACCACCAGGGGTCCTGAGTTAGCTGAAAAGCTGTCTGTGAGATTGATGTTAAATGCTAATGAATAGCTTTCTACAGGTTTCCACGGGTAAAGAGTTATGAGTGAATATTCTCTAAATATACTATTTTCTTTCAGAATTAAATTATTGAAGCTGGTTTGCTGTGTGTTTTACAAAAATCTCAACACTTTCCTTGATATTTAAAGAAAATTAATCACAGATGGAACCACTTTTCATAGAGATAAAAATCAAATGCTGTGACAGGGTCACGAATATTCTTTGGTCTAGTTCTAGTATCTCTGACCTAACATCACATCTGATAGCATTCAGTAATTCAGTTGTTTGTTTTTCCAGACAAATTTGTTTGCTTTTGTTGGCATTGCTGTAGCAAATATATATTTGCCCAAGGTTGCGAGATGAACGCAAACTCGTGATTGTCCCCATCACTTCGACTAATCAAACACACCAGCCAGCTGTGAATGAGGAGATATGACAAAGGCTCTGGATTCTAAATATAAGCAAAGACAAATTAGCCTGGTTTGTGTCCACCTCTCCCAGCACAGATTAAAGAAAAATCATCTGTTAGTCTGACTATAGAGTCATCCTTTTTGATATTTCTGTCTTATTTCATGAATGAGATTTCTCAAATCAAAAGAACATTGTGCACAAACACTTTGAATTTTGGATATCCCACAGCTGCAGTAAAGTGCTCAGAGAATATGCGGTCTATAAACAGCGAAAACTGACAGATAAAGCAAAGATTTTCTCTTTTATGGTGACAGAGGCATCCTGTAGTGCCAAACTGCTAATGTTTTGGCTGTCAGTTTTTGGCATTTTAAAAGCTGAGCTTACGCATAAGTGAGGTCTATGAAGATGAAAGACATTGATTGTTACTTTGAACAATACAGTTTAATAGCAGTAAATAAGAGCAATGTTCATACGCTTAACACTATAAACGATAGATCATTTTAATAAACATTTATAGGATGTGACTCGATACATTATTGGATCTGTGCCTTTCTGTGTTAGCAAAGCCAATTACTATAGCTGTAATAAGATTTTTAAGTCACACAATAATTTCACATCTTACCTGTAGACCAAGGTGTCGTCTGATGAGCTGTTGTACTGAATCTGATACATCCTGATTCCAGGAAAGTGTTGTTGTGAAGGCCACCTGATGAGAGCAGAATTTGCTGTAAGCTCAGCAAGTACCAGCTTTCTATCTTGAGTCCTCGTCTCATTGCTTGCGGATGAAGTCGACTTAGCCGAGGTTAGAATATCAGATGGCCCTGGATCAGATTCCCGGATACGGTTAGTGCTGTTAGCTAAATGAGGCAGTGGATTGACCACCAGCTCCACCGTGCCCGTAGACTCCCCTGCGGCATTAGACGCAATGCAGGTGAAGACTCCCGTGTCCTTTAGCGAGGTGATATTGATCTCTAAGCTCCCATTGCTAAAGCTTAAAGTGCGAGAGGTGTTCGCGATTAGACGTCCCTCTGGAGAGATCCAGTGAACGTCGGGGTCTGGGTCCCCATTGGCTTTGCATTTCAGACTGGTGGGCTGACCCTCCATAGCAAAGGTTTTGGGAGATTTTCTTGTAATTACAGGTGGATCACAGATAAACTCCTCCTCTGGGATGGTCCAGAAATACTTGGCTGTGAGATCAGTGGGAGACGCGCAAGTTTCCAAGTCATCCTCTCGAGTTAGCCTCCTCAACCAAAGCAGCTCGCAGTTACAGTGAAGCGGGTTCCCTCCGAAGCTTAAAACCAGAGAAGAAAGAGGCGATCCTTTTGACTTGGCGTAAACGGGTATCCTAAGAAATAAAGGGTCGGGGGGGATTTTCTTTAGCTTATTGGATGTCATGTCAAGACGGGCTAGCTTGTGCAGGTTGGAGAATACTCCTAGTGGGACGTGCTCTATGAGATTATGGTCCATGTTAAGAGTATTCACGTTGGTGAGACGTCCTATCGTTTCCCAGGGTATGTCCACCAGGTTATTATACGAGATATCCAAGTCCTCAAGAGTCCCCAAAAAGTCATCAAAAGCGTGTGGTGAGATGTTGTGCAGTTGATTGTTGGCTAGAATTAGATGCCTCAGATTGGTAAGACCCCTGAAGTGGTCGTCGGAGACGACGCTTAATCGGTTGCTGTCCAGATGCAGCGCCCGAAGCTTCTTCAGGTCGGCGAACGTGTAAGGCGTGATATGGCTGATGGTATTGCGGGAAAGCGTCAGATGCAGGAGGCTGGTCATGTTCGCGAAGTCCCGCCTCCTCACTGCCGTGATGAAGTTCTCGGTGAGACGCAGCTCCACCGTACGTCGATCGATGACCGTTGGCACAAAAAGCAGCCCTGTCTTGGCGCAGAGGATGGCCAGAGATGGCGACAGGTTCTGGCACATGCAGCGCTTCGGGCACAGCTGCCCTGACGCAGACACAGCCAACACCAGCAGGGAGAAGATCAGACGCTCCATCTCTCTGGGTAACTGCAAGGCAAGCAAATATAGTGTGACGATATGCAAATTCACTCTTGTATAACTTGATATGTCACTCTATTGGATGAACAGTTTACATTTACACGTTTCATCCAAAGCGACTTAAAGTTGAACAACTTAGTGATTACTATTCTCAGTGTGTTTTACGTCTGAGTAAACCCACCGATGTTAAAAGTAAGAATTACTGTACCGTGGTAAAGAACGGATATGGCTTTTGCATTTTGTGGTGGCGTGATAATGCATCACATTAGTTTTAAGTTTGTCTGGGGATGATGCAAGGTGACAGAAATATGTAAGTGCTTGAATCTTAGCTAAATGGAATAGTTCACTGAAAACCATAAAAATTCAATCATGATTTATCTTCCCTTGTTCCAAACCTGTATGCTGTTATATTCATGGATCAAGAAATATATTTGATGTCTTACTTTTATATAAAGACTTTGTCAAACAACACCATAAAAGTTGTCCATATGACTCATATGTTCTTCTGAGAGTCTTCTGAAGTCAGACTATAGCTGAGAGTGTGATACAGATGAAATAAGCCTGGTA
The DNA here is from genome assembly GCA_019155185.1 of Beaufortia kweichowensis. Classification (NCBI taxonomy): domain Eukaryota; kingdom Metazoa; phylum Chordata; class Actinopteri; order Cypriniformes; family Gastromyzontidae; genus Beaufortia; species Beaufortia kweichowensis. The sequence goes on from CM032811.1 coordinate 5,755,886, forward strand.
ACGTGTAAATGTAAACCTGGTATACACTGTAAGAACAAAGTGTTTTTCAAACATATACAGCGTGTGTTTTTCATTCGTACTGTATGACACATGCTGTTCTCTGTGTACAAAAATAGAAACATCACAAGAAAAATGAGTCCAGTACAAAACAATTCTCACAAATTCAATTATCGTACCATGTCCCTCCTCACAATCACAATATAACCAGTTTAAAAGTCACAGATAAAGCTTGCTGTAAAAAATGCATCCTTTGTGAAATCAGTGCATTTCAGCAGGTCCTGAGCTAATCTCAAAAGACAGATGAATTTTTAAGCTGCCACTCTACGCTGTAGGAACAACCATGTTACAAAGCAAATCTGTCCTGCTGAAACAAAGCTTTGAAGTTCTTCTGGTTTTGATGAGAGCTGTTATTGTGGTTATGCTGCGATATCATAAAGCTCCTGCTCTTGTTGGAGATATTTACGACATCGTTTATTCAGCCACGGTCATTGGCTTCACAACATAACAATCCACGTGAAATTCGTTATAGGTCATTAAATGTTTCCTTTTCTGTGAAGGTTTTGGGAAAGGAATATTATGAGGGGTGTAGGATTATAGTCGCCTGTGATGTTATTTCAGACACTGGGATTATAAAATGCTGTTGAAAGGGACACATGGCATATAGAAATAACTACATTTTTAGGAGTAGATTAAAAAGGTTTTTAAAATAGTTGCTTTTCCAGCAACAAACCACTTTTTTAAAACAAAGTGCCACATTGCACATTCAGTCAGAGCAAGCCGAGGGAAATAATCAATATGTTTTTTTTTTTGTTATACTTTACAAATTAGTTGTTGTGGTACTATTTGAGTTCACAATGCATTTACAAACATACAATGCATTTATGTTTTTATGTGAGATAAATATAGCTTTGATTAAACTGCATATTACATGAATACTATAGCTATATATGTAATATAAAGATACATTAGATATAAAGAGTTGTAGATATTAACTATATTTTTTATGGGTGTAGAACAACATGAGGGTGAGTAAATAAGTTTTTATTTTTATTTTTATAAATACATTAACAATAACATTGTTATCTTTGTGAAAATGTGAGACCTTTTTATCAAAATATAGTATGTCATGAATAAAAGTTAACAGAAGGTTTATTAGCCTTAATGTAGTTGTTTTTGTATGCTGTTTTTGTTAGTAGCTTTTTTTTCAAAAAGTAGTTTGGCTACTTTAAATTGCTAGGAACTTTTGCTTGCCAAATTACATCTTGACTTTAAAAATAGTTTCTCTGGCACTGGCATCCAAGTTAAACTACCTCTAAAACTTTTTTAAGTTTTTTATTCTTACAATACCCTTCAACACGGCAGCCAGTTTTTTTCTTAAACAACAACAACAACTTCTCCAATAAGCTTAGATGAAACTGCAGCACTAGAAATTGACATGTTTTCTCTTTACTCTGATGTTAGCGTAAACCAGTTTCCTTCCCTTGCCTCTTCTCCTAACAGAATCTCTCGCCCTGAGAGCTCTGAGGCAGTGGAGATGGATTAGCACATCTATGTTGACTTTTCACAGGAGTGCCCATGGGCCCTGTAAGGCGAAGGTGTGGTGAATCAATGTGAACTTCTCTCTCCTGCAGAGAACGAGGGCGAAAGTGTTCTTTCCATCACATGCCGCGAAGACCGTTTCAAATTTACTATCAGCCGTGACCAGCTGCGACGCGCTTCGTTATGGTGTGATGACATTATTATGCTTGTTTTGTTGCATGCGAGTTGCAGCATCTTTGTTGACACCCATTGTGATGAACTTTACTGCAGATTCTTTATGCTTCAATCAATGTCATCCAGTTGAGAACTCCAGAATCAAGCAATCACAGTAATCACATGCTGCCTCGGGGCTCGAGATGTGACCCGCAGGGCGGATGTCATACTTTTCTGTCGCTCGCAGTGTGCGCTGAATTAAGAATCACATTGTATGCTACTGTAAAGCACGTTTCAATTAAAAATTCACAATGGGTTTAATTTGGCATAAAGGAAGCCTGGTTTTGTGTCCCAGAGAACCTCTTTAAGACACACCAAAAAAAAGCCAGGCAAAAACAGCAGAGACATACATCTTTCCAAGCATATTAGAGCAAATATCAGCCGTCTCTAATTCATCTTGGGTAAAAATATTCCCATTAGCTTATATAGCTATGACAATGCAAAACAGCAAGTGCATTAATGATATCCTATAATCAGGCATTTTATCTTAACAGGGCCTGTGGTTTGCTCCTCAGTATCGAACATTGGCCTGAATGAGGAATATCGCGATGCTGATATACGTAAACAGGCTCTCAAGCTGAAACGGATGCTTCGAGTACATTACACATATTAAAATAACAGTGTTTAGACCTTTTCAAAGGCCTCATTTGCCTGCAGATGTTCTTCGGCCCATTTAACATTGCTGCGATGAAACACAGGCACTGTAAATTTATATCTAACCCAGTTTGCTACCTCACAGTATGAAAGTTGAGCAGTATAGAGATGTTGTCTTGGTAATCACAGACATGCAGGATAAGCTCTTATTTGTTTGTGCTGTGTTAAATCTCACAGCGAGATGATGGCCTACATATTCTTCCCACTTGAGTATTAGAAACTTGCAGGCTTGTTCCGAATGTGAAAGCATTTGTTTTACTCATTGGTTTATAAAGTCATTTAAATGTCATTTAGGGAAAGTGCTAGCATCAGTTCACCGGGCTGATGCTACAGCTAAAAAACGGCTTATAATTGTCTTTAAAGGAGTATTTGGGGTGACTTATCATTAAAGGGACATTAAATTATTTTTATCTTAAAAATAATTCAGGATTTGTCAGTATTTGCTCACTGTTGTGTTGTTCCAAAGGTGTATGATAGAAACTTTGAAGTATTTTATTTAATAATATTTTATTTTTAATGTTTTTTATTATATTTAAGGTATTTTTAAAAATAACATTAACATATTTTTATTAAATAGTTTTTAGTTCATTGTTTATTGTTATAAAAATTTGTCAAATATTTATTATTGAGTCTTTTCATCAATATATAGATTGTGATGATCAAATAGAATTCAGCTATAAAATAATAAAGTGAATAGTGAAATAACATAAGTGTTTCACCTGTGGAACTGTGAAAGTTAACAGGTTAATGGATCTCTTTTGTGTCATTTTTTTTCTGTAGAATACATGATACACAGAACTCACGTAACTGACAAAAAGTCACTGTTCACTTTCATGTATTAAGAAACATTATCCATTCTTTGAAAATCACTCTTTTGTGTTCCACTAACTAATTCATACTGATTTGGATTAACATTAAGGTTGAGCAAATTGTCCTGTGACAATACTTTTAAAAATACAAATATTTCATCATATGGTCTCTCAGTTAACATGAGTCATTATACTCCATGCATATGAATTATAAAAGCACAAATCAAATATGCTTTAAAATCAGTGTTTTAATCAGCGTACCGCGTGTCACTGTGGGACACTGATGTCACTCCGCACGATTAAGCTATTTTGACACATTGTTGCCAACAGTTAGACTCTCATATGTTAGTGTCTACACAAATAAGTGAAGCTTTAACCTGCTTTATGCTTATTAATACTGAAAATCTCTCTTAATTTAGTTGAGGCATCACTTTGCATTTTGAATAAATGACCATGAAAGCAATTACACATAAACATTACAATTTTAAATGTTAAAAATTAAAATGTAAACTCTAATTCAAACAGTAACCTGTTTAAAATTGAATTTTATGGGTTTACATTATTATTATTATTATTATTATTATTATTATTATTATTATTATACATTATTTTCAATTTGTCCATCAATTCAATTTGCTCCTTTGACTTTTAGACTTCAGTAACGTGTCATAGATTAAAAAGCTCCATAATTAAAAATGGGGGGCATTATAATAAACGATAAGCAAAACATTGCAGTACTAGCTTTTATTTCAAAAATACCCTAAATGAATCTTAATGAATTCTGAAATGGCAAGTTAGACACAACCATGAAAAAAGAAAGCTGGGCCAAACCCTCATTTTGCCATTTATATTAGGGAAACGCTGTAATTCGTTTGTTTTCTTGTTTGATGACCCAAAGTGAATTACAGAGGGCAATCTTAAAGAGCTCTTTAAGTGCTGGAGGAAATCAAAACACGCAAACAGCGACACATTTAGACGCCCATAATTGGCCGTGACCTTTGCGCAGGGCTCCTGCAGAAGCGGGCAGCTCTTCAAAAGAGTGTTTTGACGGAGACAGGAAAGCAATGGCATATATTGTGAAACAGGCTTCCATTCACGATCGCTGCATGCAGCTGCCCCTTTAGGCCACCTTCTTTCTTTGATGTGATGAGAAAAATTATTTAAAGATATACGCTACCTTTTGAAGATGAGGTTTTAGACGCATTTAGGAATGTTCATTTTGCTCACCTCACTAAATTAGGTGTTTTTAATGAGGTTATTATTGGGTTTAGAAATGGTTTTTCTGATAGGTAGGTTTTTCAAGCAGACCTTGTTTATTTCATTTGAAAGATTATGCTAGTACTTCATGTTTACAGACTGAAATATTATTCAAAATACATCGTCTCTGCTCATATTCTTTAGTTAGTTATTCTGATAAATTTTTCAGTTGGTCATTTTCTAGAATACCTCCACAGCACTAAATGATATCAGTTTGTATTACTTAGATTTACATTTATTCATTTTGGGTTTGTTTTGTCAAGAAAACAACTAAAGCACTAAACAAATGTGGGTGAAACTAAAATCCTATTTTTCTGAAAGGGGAATAAAGATATCTTAAAAAATTTAAACTTTTCACTAGTAATGAACCTGACATCAACTGTAACATAAACAGTGTTTCTTAACATTAAATTGTGCTTTAAAACACCTTTTCAGGTTGCTTTTGTGCGCAGAATTTATTTTTGTTTATTATTAAATGTGTTAAATGTAATCGTATAATCCTATATTGAGGTAATTTGCTTTAGAAGTTCCAAAATATGAGGTGGTTTTAATGAACAACCATAATATTTCTGTGTAAAAATAGTATGGTTTAATATTCTGGTGCATAATCTCCTTCACTGCAGAATGTTCTGGTCACATTAGAGGCTGTAATAAATTGATCCCTCTAGGTTTATTAGCCACTGTCTTCTGATTGGCAAACTCGATGCTAAACATATATTCCCAGGTGCAATAACTTAGCAAATATTTCCATATTTGTAGCTTTTAAATATGTAAGAGTTTCGCAAATGACTTCCCCATGGCCATGCAAAACTCCAAAGCACTCTTTTGAAGACAGACTTAGAAATAAATCTAGCTAATACAAATGGATTCTGCCTTGCCTGAATTATGGTTATTTTTGGCTGAGTTTTGGAGTGATATTTAACATCTCCTTTGTGTCATGTGTCCCCATTTTTTGTCATTGATGTCTAACTTGTTCCCTCAGCTTAACATTTTGAATGGAAAAAGAGAGAGACCTATTTAAACTATAAAAATCGGTATGGCTCCACACAAAACTTAGCAAAACCATTTTTATAAAGCAGCATTTAAACAGTGAAGTTATTGCATTATTCTAGTCTTTTCTCAAGAATAATTATCCTGATAGGTATTTGCTAATACATAAAAAACCCCTCAATTTTAGGCATTCAAATTACATCCACTTAGTGAAACAGCAACCTTTATTTATTTAGCAATTTTGTATAAATGTGATTACACAATGTTGTTGTAATGTAATATTGAAAATTGACATTATGATGTATAGTGTTATCATTAAACTTAATTATTCGAGTCAAGAGTTTGTTCAACCATTAAACATGAAGGTCAAACATCATTGCACACACAAACACACAGTAAGCTCATATCTACTCTTGAGACAGTAATTCAACACTTCACAGCCCACACGGATTTAAACCATCTACAGTCTTTCTTCCAACGCATTTATCTTTCCATAAATGTTGGTTGCTACTAATTTAAAGTCAGGCACGTAAGCTGTGTATTACATCATCAGAAAGCACATATGGTTGCATGCGTCTTTGTAAGCTTAAAAATAAAGTATTATATGAGATTTAACACTTTAAGAAAAAGTGAGTCTAGTAAAGAACCCCTGAACTTACGGCAATTACCGTTTTATTTTCTGTGTTGACATATTTTCTATTGAAACAGCATAGCAAATCCAATCTGATTGGACAAAAAGTAAATAATTATTGACTATATTAAACATTACTAAGTATCTAATTAAAAACTATTTATTAGACATACACAATTGACTCAAAATGTGTATGTCTGAATGAGTTTCCACAATTAGAGTAATTTATACTAATGCATCTAATTCAAAACCTATTTTCTATTCGAACTCCATTTTGAAATCACTGTCAAATGAGTTCAAGGACTTTGCACAGTGAGAGAATCACCACAAGAAGCACACCATTGTTATGATTGATTACTTATATAAGTGTGCTCAAACATGAAGCCTCTATACTGAACGGTAATTATATCAACTCAACAGTTTCATCAAAAAGACTGAGATAATTTAATCTGACCCAGTTTGATTGATTTAGTTTTTTAGGTCTTGAACTCAAAGTGCATACCGCAAGTAAATAATCCATTTTAAGATGCTTAGCAATTCTGCCATACCAATGTACTCTCTTCTGCGTTTAGTCCGTGTTTTACTCTTCACTAAACCGTACCATCATGACTGTTTATGTATTCCTTACATTAAATCTCACAATCACGTAAATGATGTATCTGTTAATCTTGTAAACATGAAAAATGGATTGCTGTGTATGCTTTCATGCTATGCAAACGAAACGAACAATATATTGAGTACTAATTACACCTTACGTCTATTATCACAATAAATGTTGGAATCGGACGTTACCTCCCGATCAGAACTCGGATATATATGTATATATATATTCTCATTATTTTTTTATAGGAAAGGATGCCAGAGCCGGGATTCAGCACTGATGGAGCACTGTCCACTCAGCCACAGGCTCCGATATATTCATATTATTCTTAACACATCTATAGTTATGCGGTGGCACAGCGTTGGACCTCTTGACTCCACACAGAAACGCGTGCGCAGTAAGAGTTAGGAGTGCAGTTCCTAAAAGCACATTACTGGCTTTGCAAACACTGTGGCACTTTTATTTTTTTATTTGTTTACATGCCTGCCGGGTATTTTAAGTTGAGGTGCTATTTGTTTTTATATTAGACTTTTTTATATTTACTGTTGCACTAAAGTCCAAAAGTGAAGAATTTATGTTATTTATTACTTGATTGTTCAAGCTACCTCACAGAAGTGCTTGTTAACAGGTTGTTGAATGTTAAAATAAGGTGAATTAAATAAAAAATAAGGAACATCCTGTGTCTTCGCTCTTCTTTATTCTTTTTTTATGTATTATAGAAGTATCGGATCGGGACTCGGTATCGGCAGATACTCAAAATCAAATGACTCGAGGGCAAAAAAACCTGATCGGGACATCCCAAGTAAATAATCCATCTTAAGAAGCTTAATAATTCTGTCCTGCCTGACAAACATACTCCAGCGTGCGTTCTCTTAGTTTAACTAACTCTTCATATCGTACTTCATATTTTGATAGTGAGATTCAACGTGTACAGACATGGAACAAGGAATACTTAACGGGCGAATTAAATTCCTATGCCCTTGAATGACTAAATTCTGCTGGTGTTCTGCTGATATTTGCCTTAGTTAGTGCAGTAGTGCATGGATACCCTCAGGAAAATAAGATTGGGTTTGATTTTCAAGCTGCTCTTTACTGAGATAGCCTCTCTCACATGGTGAATGTGTAATATCAGCTCTATGACCCTGAAATGCTTTACCACCCACCCTCTCCATGTCGTCATTATCCACCTTCTTCTGTAACGTCTGCAGGAACGCTCTATAGTATGTGCTGAATAGGACAGCCTGACAGATGTGGTGTTGACACATTACTACTGGTTAACATAGGCAGCTCTTTACACTCCCACTTCTGTGCTTTTGCTGAATTTTAACAACCGTGATGTGCTGGTGGTTAGTTTTTTACTTAGCCACCTATATATATATATATATATTAATCGCAGGACATGTTTTTCTAATGCATGCACCAGGATTGTGTTTTATTTCATTTTATTACTTTACATTTTTATATTTAATGACACTAATGTTAAATGAGGGCTTTACATGGACATTCAATATACAATGCAGGACACTGTACCAAAATGTATAGCACCATTACCCGCCTCACATCATAAAGTTACATCTCAATTTCCTTCCTATATACGACAATCTAAGAACATGCAATCACAGTACAATGACTTTAATGTCGTCTCCTCTCCAGAAAATCACCTTGGAAATCTTAATCTCTCCACGGAGGGACATTATTAGAGCAGCATTCAGCTGATGTCATTTCCTCATTCTTCACTTATTCAGAACGGCGACATCATCTTCATGTGTCTGCGGCATCATTCAGGTCATATCAATCCAACATGAAATGCTGTTACGGTCTATTGATGCGACATTTACAGTCTATTGCGATTGAAATGCTGTGGACCGGTGCTATTACCCACCGGGCTGCTATGAAAAACCCTCTGCTTTACTGATGCTTTAAAAAATCTTAAATTAAACCAGGTAGGAACATGGCAGGACGTCCATTTTTCCGCTTTAGATGACCTCTGACCCTAGCTGTGACCTTGTTGTGCCAGGTGTAGCATCTTTATTCATGCTATAGGCAGCGCATAGCAGGTCTGAGCTATTTATTTTTTCTTATACAGTAAGAATACACCAGCAAAAATATTAATCTCACTGCCTCTAAATATAAGCTATGACTAATGACTGTGTCAAAGTAACAGCTGCGATATGATATGTAATAACAAAAATATGAGAATTAGCCAATGGTTTGAGCGGGATATTATACACGCCTGTTTCGCAATATATAAATATAAAGGATGGGAGGCATTAAATATAAAAATATGAGCTGGGGAGGGTGTTTTTATTAGCTTTATAGATTCTAATGGCAAAGTAAACTCTTAACAGCGAGTCTTTGTCTTTTCGTCCATTATATTGTAACTCGCAAACAGCATTATGCATCCAGTCAAATCTAAATTGAATCATGTGTGGAGAGCTGGTGTGCCTGACAACTTGATTACGTAAACGCACCATTTCTAGATGATTAGACGCCAAGAAAACAATGCTTGACGTTGATGGGTTCTGAAGCGCAGAATCATCTTTAAATACCCTGAGTAATAAAACAAAAAATAATAATAATGCATGTAAAACTTATCAATTCTGATTTGGTTTTGCTCTGATTTATTTGTTCAGATTTATTTCTTTCCGAAATAATGAATATTGTGTTTTGTGTGTGATGTTCATCATGACACAACATACTGAATGGCAAAGAATCTACTTTATATTCCACCCGACTGTTCAACCTAGATTTGAATCATGTTTCATATTTTTTCTGTTCCGACTACAAGCAAATGTGCAGTGCTGTGTGTTTATATTCTGCAACCACCTCACAGACCAATATAATCAATCTGGTGCAAGGTGACTTCGGTGATATCCGAGCCGTACCTCTATCTGAGAAGCGTAGAATGGCTGGAGATGCTCATGAAGGCTCCACCGACTGCGTCTGTGCTGAAGATAGATGTAGGTTTGGGCTGCTACATGTGGACAGGTTGGCGTGGAGCGAAGACGGGAGGCATCGGTCCAGGAACATGAGAGTATCTGGCGCTCAGAGCCAAGACTGACAGCTCTGCCGATTTTGGATCTCCATCCACCTGTGAAAGGAGAAGCAGGGAGGGACATTTACACGAGACACAAAGCATCTCTGTCTCCATTTTTTGCCTCTAGGGACAAGAAGGCAAATGCCTTTCCAGAAAGAAAACAAGAGCCAGACAGCGGATTTGCACCGTTTTTCACTCAGAAAACAAAAGAAAAATGGAATGCAGCAAGAGGAAGGACATTAATAACGACCCAGAAGTGTCACGCTGTTTCGACGTTCCTACATCAGTCTTGATAATAGCTGCCGTGCACAATATATTTAGCTCCATTCTCCTCGGAAACAAATCCTTGTTATTATTTCAAGTATTTTTTTACAGTTGGCTCCCGCACACAGTGCTGCTGGTTATATTTGTCCCACTGGACTGAAGCACAATTACACTTTGTTCTGTTTTATTCTTTAAATCTGTGCCACAAACAAACAAAAGCTGCATTAACTTGCACAAGGCCTTTCTTTTGATTGCACCATTTTAATGACTTGTTTCGGGCTGGTGTTGTAGTGGGAGTTTCGATTTCACTGTGAGCTTGTGTTTGTGAGTGAATCACACACAACTTCAGGGTCATGTTTTACAGAAAAGATATTCCTTATTCCTTTCTTAAAAATTTAGCTTACTGCATTGTGAAATATTATATTATATAAAAATACGATTTAAAAAAATATGTATGTATTTAATTTAACTACAATTTAGTATTTTTTATATAAAAGTATACTTTAATTATTTAATTCTTTCTGATGGTAGCAATTAAAAATAATGTAAACTATATGTAAATATAAAATGAATGTAAAATAAAAAAAATGTTTTTAAAAATCATGTCAAAAAACAAAAAGTCATGAAGGTGCATATGCAAAATATTATTTCTTGTCTATTTTTGTCATGGTGGAAATATGTGACCCTGTCTGTACAATCCAGATTAAAGTCTTGTAATAATTATTAATTAATGAGCATCAAAGTTTGATTTCAATCATTAATTTTACTATGATTTCTATCGTTGACATGAACTTTCTCAGTCAGTATAACATATTTTAAGGTCATTTTTTTTTACATTTTTAATGTTTTTTAGATGATCCAGGATGATTTTATGACCCTCACAGACAGGGTCACATATAGTATGACTTGTTTTTTTTGTTAGATTTACCAAGTATGTGTGTACAGGGTAAATAAGAGGCCAGTTTTGAGCTTCAAACTGCTTGAAACCACATGGTCTGTGAACAAAAATAAATACATAAAAAAACAGGAAAATGCTTTTAAAGGCATTTGTTATTGTGCCTTATGGATTTTCTGAAAATGCAACAAGCTCTCTCTCTCTCTCTCTCTCTCTCTCTCTCTCTCTCTCTCTCTCTCTCTCTCTCTCCCTCATGATCTCTCCACTCCATGAACCTAATTAGAACTTCTTAATGAGACATTTATGTCCCTTACTAATCCTCTTATTCAGATTTCTTGAGATTGTATGCATATGCACTCTTCTGCACATGCACTATTGTTCCTGCGTAACCATTTCTGTTATACTCTTTCTTGGCCATTGGGGAAAAATGCAGTCATGTTGTATTTATACAAGCTGAAACGTGTTCCATCATCGATCTTATCTCTGAAAGTGATGTCTCTTGCGGTAAGAATACGTGCTGACTCCAAAGCTGTGGTAGCAGCTCGGCTTAACAATGCAATATCCTCTCATCATACCAGCTTTAGATCACACTAAACTCTCTCTCTCTCTCTCTCTCTCTCTCTCTCTCTCTCTCTCTCTCTCTCTCTCTCTCTCTCTCTCTCACTCTCTCTCTCTCTCTCTCTCTCTCACACTCACTCACTCTCTCTCTCACTCACTCACTCACTCTCACTCTCTCTCTCACACTCACTCTCTCTCACACTCACTCTCTCGCTCGTGCTCTCTCTCTTCTGTGGTATGACACAGGGCTCAGATTAGTGTCTATGTACATGGCCGTTCTCTCCCCAGCGCGTCGTCAGAATGAGCCCAGCTGCCTGGGGAGAACAGGCGTCGCTTTGTCAAACCTCTGACTCACTTTTGGCCTGGCTTGAGTGACTCTGTGTTATCCGCCCATTTTGTTGATGCTCAGCGTGAGTTTAAACAGACAGAGGAGCAGGAAGTGAGTCTGACATTCCAGCGAGGTGTCACGGCACCATTTAATCCCGCATTACCCGCAGAGAACTTATCTGCTTAACAACTGTACAGTATATACGGCTGTTTTCATGTCAGCTTATCTCCGTAGCATTATAGCATTGTTACTCAAAAACATTACATTGATTTTTTTTATTTACTCACTGTCAGCTAGCTTTGTTTTTTTTAATGCCATTTTACATTATAATGTGCATACAAAATGTTTATCTCCCCAACAGCAAGCAGAAAACAAGAAATACACGAAATACAAGTTTACAGCACTTGCGGTAGGCCAGGACAACTGCACCAGGACATACTGTGACAACAGCCAAATTCAGTTGTTTTGTTTGCTACAAATAGTGAGTACAATAATTTACATTTACAAGTAAATTTATATTGCTTTAAGAATTTAAAATATTTATGGTCACTGTTCCATAGTTGTTTTTTTCACCATTCACTTTAATATTTCACTATAACACCATTCACTTATTTATTTGAATTCTAAACTAATCATGACAACTATATATTGATGGAAATGCCTATATATAAATGATGCCGATATGATAAATGATCACTATATAAATGATGGAGATTTAAGAATAAATATTTGACAAATGTTCTTATTAGAAAATGCTATTTATTTATTTTACAAAATACCTAAAATAAAATAAAAATAAAAAAGAATAACTGTTTTATTTTACAAAATACCTAAAATAAAATAAAAATTATAAAATAAATAAAATATAATAACTGTTTTATTAATTATATCATATATATATATATATTTATATATAGTTTTATATATATATATATATATATATATATATAAAGATTATATATATGTCCTGCATAGTTATATATTAACTTAATATATATATATATATATATATATATATATATATATAAATATAAATTTAGATATGGTCTATGTGTTTGCTCAATATGTGTAGTGACAGTTATAAAGTACACGAAAAAAAGGTATTCGGTTATAATTTATTTAAATGGATAAAAGCATGAAATACATGACTTATAATTTTTTCTTTAATCATTAAGATTAAGTTCAAGTTTATTTGTATAGCACTTTAACAATGTAGCACTGTTTCAAAGCAGATTTACAGCAGAATAAACAGAATAACAAGCAGGGAAATATAAAAGCTAATTTAATAACTAATATCTAATATCACTAATATATAATATCAGCAGTCTCCTTGTGAGCACTCCAACACGGCGACGGAGGCAAGGAACCCAAACTCCATTAATGAATGTATATATGGAGAAAAAAACCTTGAGAGAACCCAGGCTCACTTGGAGGGTCATTTCTCCTCTGACGCGTCACAGCTGCAGTCAGTAGTTTGATAAAAATTATTTGATTTAAAGTCGTGCACTAAATTTGCTAAAGTTTGAAGCCGTTTAGGTCTGAGTTGATCTTGATTATTAGTTTTGAGATTACACAATATATATATATATATATATATATATATATATATATATATATATATATATTCTTGTAACATATGTATATTCTTATATACCCCAACATTGGAAACAAAAGATTCCTCAATACAGTATAAAGTGCTTCTATCCGAGTTCAGCCCACTCAACGTTAACTGTAACACGCTCAAACATGCGCTCGCACCCAACCGACGTACAGTCTGGAAAACGCACGAACGCTCTCAGTAGGGAGTTGCTTGACGTGGGCTCAGTTAGTGATGCCAAACTGCTTTGATTCGAGGAGACTGCTTTACAATCTGCATCCAGGCACAGCATTTACATTTCTCCCTTTATGAAATGTGAGAAAATATATAATTGAGAGGATTCGTTCTCTAACGATGGAAAGTAGCGGTAATTGGCGAGTAAACACGGCACTCAAGTCTCTCAAAGGAAATAAAAGTAGAAGAGCACCAAGCCAAACAGAGAGTGCATTAAGCCGGGATAATGATCCCAGCTTGACTTAGATATTTAGGGTTTTATCGTGCCCACCCACACTTCAAGCATCGGCTGAGCTGCTCCGCTGTGACTTACGCGTAAGTTGTTCGGCTTCTCTAAGTGATCCGTGGAGACGTGATCCTCCCTTCAAACTAGTCCATTAGACGCTGGGTCAATACCACAGTAGGTGGGGAGAAAGTGTGTGAGTGCGCGTCTCGTTGTGTCATCTGCTGTTATTGTGTGTTTTTGCTTGCGTGCATGCTCTCATCTTTGCGAACCCGAACTTGCTGTAGAGATCAATGACATGTTGTACACATAAAATGGGATTTGTATGCAGGACATAGTGGCCAGCCAGCAAAACTATAATCTTTGGATATAACAAATTTGTCAAGTCAGCTTGAAAAGATGGCACTGATAGTCCTGTATCAGTTACATGCTGTTACACAATACCAACTTGTGAAATTTGTAACTTTTATAATTCACTAAAAATAGCATTATGTCCTGAAAAATGATGTAATTAAGCAACTGGCTTATTCATATATTGGACTATATCCAATATATTAAGACATAAATCGAAATATAACTGGGACACGCTGAATGACCCAAGTAGCATTTTTTATATATTTGGAAAGTAAATCTTTCAGATACGCACCGCCGCCTTGTAATCGTCCAATCGTGTTGCTCTCCGAGGAGTTCTCTTTATAAACTGCAGTAATAAATGTAGTACACTTGGCATACTTTATGATTATGTTCTCAGCTCGAAAGTTCAGCACTAACTTACAGCAGCATTTTCAAATAGGCCATGTTAAAAGCAGTCATAATGTACACCTCAGCATTTGAAAAGTCCACGGTTATTGCTTTATTCTTTCTCATTTATTTGAGTTCCAGGCAGCAGACGGACTGCGGTTGATATCCAGTGGATGTGATTGGCATAAAGTTGGTCAGATAAGATAGCTCGGTTTTAGGCTTTAATGGAATATAAGTGGTGAGAGGAAGAGATTTACGGTATATAAGGCTGCTACTCTCACCTGTGCTTTGAACAGGGATGTTTAGGTATCACGTTAAGTTTGTACACCATCTCAAAAGGCTAACTTATGATGGGTTTTCTAAAGAATTGTCAAACGTTCTGGACATACAGTACAGTATGAGTAAAATACTATATGGTTAACATCTTGAAAACATGTTCTGTAAGCTGTAGCTATTTTACATACACTTTCATAATGATCGACTGATGCCCCAGTGATGGTTTAGGAGTGGATCTTCTTGCATCCTTTTTTTCGAGCAATCGTATGCTTTTGTACGATTCGCATCATGCAAAATTACTAATGAAGTAGTTATGTTTAACTGTGAGTTCAGGTTGATTTTTATACAGGATAGGTTACACACAGTAATTCCATAAGTCTTTAATTATCTTTAAATGCATTGCTGAGAGACTTCTAAGGTTTTTATGTGTTGAATATAAGTTTTCTTCTTTTTTTCCCTTCTCCTAATTGAGCAGCTTCTTTCCTCCAAGTGTACCCGAGCTCAAGCTCCCTCCTCGCACAGCTAATCATTTGCGCTATATTTAGCCGGAGTTGTGCCTGCCTGCCCATGTCTTCACGTTTAGCCTTATCCCTCGGCACACGGTAATTTTAAAATGTGTTTCGTAAAAAACAGTTCCACCGGAGGAAAAATAAACAAGTCTATCTGCAGCGTGGGGATTTTGGCTGAGGGCAATATGCCAGCAGGTGGTCATGTTTCGTAATCGCATGGGGAGAATCACCTCACAGCCGACCGTGATGGGCTTACAGGATGACTCAGCGTATGTTTGCAAAGAAATGTTTTAAAAATGGAAAAAGAACGCCACCAGCATTTCTGTCCCAATTCACCGAGCACATGAAGACTCTGTTTCTCTGCACGACTATTTAGAACAGACAGGAAGAGACAGAATCCTTCTGAAATGCATTTGTCCCCTTATGCTTGTATGTTAACTAAATTGCGTTCAAAACAAACACAGATGCGACTTGGGGACATGTCATTTTTTGACATTGTATTTACATTTATATGGTTATCTTTTTACAGAGTTTTATACTTTATATAATACTAGAAGTGCAATGTTTTAATGTTAAGAAACTACCGCGAAGTTGAGTTCATCCATATTTAGTCATATTTTTCTGATTTACTGTTTTCTACATAAAATCATCCTAAATAATGTAAAGAACATACTGTAAAAAATAACCTTGATGTCTTTAATATTGACTGAGTAGTGACATTTCAAAGATTAAAATCATAGTGAAATCAATAGAATAAATCAAACTTTAATGCTCATCTCAGATTTAGATTGTCCTGATTTTTACAGACAGGGTCACATATAAGTAAGACATTATAAAAATAACAAATACTTTATATTATAAGTCTAAGAAAGACAATAAAGGTATTTATTTACATTCTCATCTTTGTCTACAGTGATGATATTTTTCATATAAAAAACAAAAAGGAGATATTAGGGACTAATTGCAATAAATAGGAATAGTGACTGTGGCTGTCATTTCATAGAAAATATTAAATAATACAAGTGACAATAATTATGTAAAGACATTAAATTAAACACAAAAAAATGTAAAATACATTCCTAATGGTACAAGATCTGTGTGTGCGCATGCACATTTCCATTGTGTATTCTGTACAAACTACATTGCAGATGCCATTTATTGCCAGAAAAGAATGACATCCACCATAATAACAGGGGAAAAGCATCAATGTTTGGAACTAGTTGTGGACATACTGTTAAGACAGGCTGTGAGCCGTCACGCTAATGGAGGCTAAGAGAGACTGTTAGACGGACCCCCCCGGCAAGCTGCTCATCATTGCTGTGAGGAGACCACAACACACTCCTAATGGGCTCTCCTATTAGAAGCAATCATTCACAAATCCCTTTATCACATACAGTACCACTGCAGAACTGCACAGTTGTACAACGATCCAACACGAGAGCTTAAAGGGCCGAGATCAACGTGTAAATACTAATGAGACGGCGTGTGGCCACGCAGAGACGTTTGTGTGATAATGGCTAAATAGTCACTTGAGAAGTGTATAATGGTGTAATACTGTTGAAAAATCCACAAAATTATACTTTTCGTGCTGTTACGAGTTCGGATCTTCGCTGTTGGTTGCGGCATGGCTTTTCAGTAAAAAGATTAAAAAGGCAGTAACACATTAGACATGAAGCTTATATAAAGGGCAAGTGTGCTGTATGTGCCGTCTTGGAGTCTGACACCACACCCCGTCTGATCGACTGATGCATAGTGCACGTAAAAAAACTAACAAACAAATGCTTTATGAAAACCACAAGCTCTTATCTGATTGGCTAACTTTATGAAACTTCTGGTTAATATAAAGCCAGGTCTATATGCAGTATGGAAAGCATACCCACAAACTGTCTTCTGACTTTCTGATTTTTAAAAACCGCACGCTTTGATCTGATTGGATTTTTTACACAACTTCCTGGAAGTCAGACCAAACAAGTTTATTATTGGTCTGATGGGATGTCATGTATTTAAAGTATGTTTTTTTCATAATCACATCTGCAAAGCATATTCAGGGTTTTGTTTGAGCAAATACAAGATAACTTTAAGCATCAAAAGAAAATTCTTAAGCAGTTAGGTATCGCTGGGTTAATCCATAAAGTCAAAATGATCAATATTAAGCATGTCAAGTATGAAGTGCTCAAAATCAAAACTATTATTCTATCCCAGACTGAAAAAAGACTGAGAAACGAACAAAAAAGACTGACAGCGTGAATGACAGCGTCAAGACTCAAGATTATACTCGAGCCTTTGCTGTACATGTACAGGTGGACAGCAGTCCTGTCAGACTGTCAGAAACAATGTCATTGCTGTAGAAACAGGGAACTGAATATACCAGAAAAGAAAAAGTCCAACACTAAGACTCTTTTCCTGTATGTTTCTGTTTCGAACTAGAGTCTGACTATGTGCTTTGTAAGAGATGATGGATGTTGTAATTAATGTTATTTTTTTTCTTACAGTTAAATACAATGCTGTGTCAGGTGCAATTGCTTTATAATGCGCCAGTCAAAACAAAATAAAGCTAGAGTCAGGCACAACAAACCTTACAGTTTAAAGCCCCTCCCACAGCCCCTCCCATTGATTGACTATTGGCACATTTTACTGAAAGGCGGATCTTCTGTTACTGTCACTGGTGCATCTTGTTATTATTATTATTAATCTTTCATCAAACCAAAGGAAGTCACGTGATCTTATTGGTTTCATGTCCAGGTTTTTCTGCAACAGACCTTATGTCTGTACATTATCAGTTACTTCATTTACTGTAGGTCTAAGCATGTTTTTTAAACTGACAAAGATCTTACAAGAAGGCCTCTGAACGTTTCCAGCATCCTCTTAACGTCTCTTTTATATGACACATCTGAAAGATGAAACCAGCTGATGTTAGAGGAAATAGCATCCAAGATACCGCACATGTTGTCTGATAGCCAGAGAAGAGAGCACAGACATTATGGACTCTGATGGCAGAAGGTTTTGCTTTTGTCACTTTGAAGGATATGAGATATTTAAGGGTCACCGCACAGAGACCCTCAAGACAGAAAAGGAGAAAATATACTACCATACAGACCTCTCATCATTCTCTCAACAGAAAAATGAGTTCAAAATGATTGTGAACTCTGGTTTAAAACCATTTTTTAACCTTTTAACTTTATATTAATTTATTAATAAAGTCGCGGAATTAATTTCTATTTTATTTGCTCAGCCTTTTGTCATTTTAAAGCAGTATGTGTAGTTTTTTCCACACAATGATGTTTATTTGTTTTTACCTTAGCTATTTCTTAAAATACATTTCACAATTGCCAGATGCTTATATCCAAAGCATCGTATAGTGTATTTAGACACATCTGTATGTTTACATTATTTAAACTCATGATATATTTATCAGCAGGAGTTTAGTAAAATATAAAAAAATATATATTTTAGTAAAATATAAACTAAAAATTGCCCATTTGCTTGGACTGTACAGCTCAAGAACAGCTCTTAAATCAAATAATATTTACATCGCAGTCTGTTTAAGTCGACTGTACAAATAAAGAGCTGCTTGAAAATGTTCTTTTTGTGCTTAACAACAGCATATTGGTTTGGTTAGAGAAAAAAGTGTCCGAATTTTCATTGTAAATGCATCCTTTTAACATACGCAGGAGAAGGTTGTGTGATGTCAATCACAGCACTCTACTGTAGTTTACTCGTAGCCAAATAACACCCTTGAACGTCTGCAACAGCAGCTCAGTGCTCCAGAAGAAAACGCAAACGACAGATTCAACTTGTAATGCAGACTGAAAGTCAGTACAGCTTAAATTATGAATTCAGGCCCTTAGCAACTTGCCACAGAAATAATAGCACTTTTTCATTTGGGGGGTGAAGGAGTGAAGCGAGATATAGAGAGGAGTAAAATACATCTCTGAGGGAAAACGTGGTTCTACTATAAACCAGTATAACCTCATTCTCGGCTTAGCGTGAGCTCCTATAGGAGCAGATGAATAGCAGGGGGAAGAGGTAGAGATACCAAAAGACAGGAAACACATTATCCACGTACCTATTCCTGAGGCTTTGTGTTACTAATTTATTTCATTATTTCGACATCGGCGTAACAGAGAGAAATAGCAGGATAGTGTCTTGAGGCGCGTATGAAACAATCTCGGCTTCAGGCTAGAACTGCCTGCTCTCATAAAAATGGATTGTTGTATTTTAAATTAAGCTCTTTTATTTGCTTTCACAGTTATTATCGGCTCTGTTGAGGAAAGAGAGTGATGAATGTACGATTATGAATTGCTTATTGTCGTAACTTACAGACACTGAATTATAAAACATTTCTATTGTGCAAAATGACATGTTTAATTGTTGTTCGTAGCGATTAGCCTAATAGTTCAGCTGGGTGGTATCCAGGCACAATTTTATTGCCAGGCGCTCTTTTAAAAAGCTTTTAAAGTAGTCCCAGAACACTTGGGAGGGTTTGAGAAACAAAGCTGTACTTTGCATAGTGGGCTTGAGCTTATTTCACATCTGACAGTGACACAAAAGCTTTTTGTCGCTGCTTTTAGTTGACACAAGTTGCCTTTAGTCACACAAACTGTGTTGACACATAGCTCTTTTGACCGTTTTTGCTGGGTTTTTGAGAGCAACTTATTCCCTACATCTGATGTACTAACTCTCTATTTCCCATAATGCAATGCAAGATGATCGTGCAATGAGATACTGACAGTAAACACTAACAAATGTACAGTATGTTAATACGCTTGTGGTTGTTCTTGTTCATAGTTATTTTCCCCTTTTTAAGAATAAACAGGTTACATAAATGTGACAGATCAGTAGTGTTTAAGAATAAAAAAATATGACAAATACATCAAATGTAGTAAATAAACAGTTGTTTGTTCTCTTTAAGACTAATAAGTAAAACAAATGTGACAAAAAGTTAGAAATGAACTTTGTTATTTTACAAAAACGGTTGTTGTCACAGATGAAATGCAAAACAGAGGATTTTATATCTCTCTGATGTCACTTTAGACATGACTTTCAGCCAAGAATTTTGTATTTGTATTACAATCTCATGGTATAGAAACAGAACCACTAAGCAAGACTTTCATTCTTCATCTTTTCGTTCATTCTTCTTCAAGTCTCCAGTCAATCCAGACAGGGTTTATAATTTAAACTGTTTTAAACTTTTCAGCGCAAGGCTATGTCAAGCCATCATCAAAGTTTGTCTTGAATGTACTTTAAATCCAAAAATGTTTTATTCCTGAGACTATTTACTCAGTCACATGGTGTTTAAATGTAAAGCGATAGTATTTACACAGCCAAACAAGAAAATGTCATGTCTTTATAACCAACACAGCAGCCTAACAAGATCATTAAAATCATTCTTCTCTTCATCTAGTCTGACTAGTCTTCTTCTAAATCTTTCAACACGCATTAAATCTTCAACTATTGAGACCAAACAGAAAGATTGTAGTCCCTCTCTACGGACTCCTTTTGAACTCAAATCTACAAAGAGACGTGACATCAATACCATGCCAATAGTTCAGTATTAAAGATGAAGGTGGCAGGGCAAAGCGATTTAATTCAGCTGAGGCTTATTCCCCACAGACCAAACTTACTTTTAACCTAATGGATTTTGCTTTTGCTTGCACCAAGCATCTTCATGTTTCCTGCGTTGTGTTAAAGCCCTTCGCCCTAACCTAATACACTGCTTTATAGCCAGAATACCCAAGACACCACTTAACCATGACAGTCTTAACAACCTCCTACATGTTCTGTATACAGTAAAAAACATTTACTTTAAGCACTGACTATAAGAAATTATAAAGGAAACCCTATTACCCACTTTTGATACATCTCCAGAATGAAAAACACCCATGTGTTATCCTAAATAATGTCTAAACTGGTTAGATAACACCAAATAACAGTCCTTCGGTTTGCAAGAAAGAGGGTATTTCCTGCTTTTCAAAGAATAGCCTACTGTTTTTCAAATTATAGTCTTGAATGCTTTGTCACTGTACAATCTGTGGGGAATGAAGGGGTAAAATAGACAGTTGTGGTTAATCTCTCCTGATGACGCAAAACGCCAAAGGGAATAAAGTTTATACCACATTTCTCATCACCCAGCAATTGCCTTTTTCTGTTTGCCCTTTATAACAGCTTCTGCAGCAACCGGGCGCTATTTTTAGTCTGGTGCAGTCAGTCTGTGCTGTCTAGTGTCTGCTTTAAGCACAGACTTGCCCAGAACTCTGAACATGTGTCACTGATTCCATTGATTGCATTGAATCTCAATAGATACAGAATATGCATACATACATATAAATCTGTACATTTCGTGTAAAACACTGATTCAGTATTACAGTGAATGCCAGTTTTTTTAATTGTATATATTTTTAAACATAAAACTAATAAAACAACAATTGCCTTTAAAATAAAAGAGAAAATGATTAATTCCAATAAAGTGTAAATTTTACTCCCTAAAGCTCATATACTGTGACTTGCTAAGCAAAAAATGAATCAGTACAGACACTTCACTGCTGACAAGGCAACACTTGAAAATCTCATGTTTTACATTTATTGCAAAATTGGACTGAATTGCACTTTCCCATATCTTTGTAACTATAGAAATAAAATTAACTGATCAAGCTTATAAAAAAGATCCAGAGCTGCATCCAAGCCATTACAGAATGTTATAATGAACACAAAACTATCAGTTTAATCAAGTTAATCAACCAATATGTTGCTTTGATATGTATATACTGTATGTGCAGCAATCTTCTCTTAAATTTCTTTTACAGTATAAATAATCAGGTCTAAACTGAGAATGCACATTTTAAAACAATAAAATTAGGCAAACATTAGCGCTTCTTCTGACCCAAAAATCTGACTTTCGGTCTACAGTTTTTTGTTTGTCAAAAGAAGTAATAAGGAGGCCATAAGATGACTAAGATGATAAAATTATACTGTATGATGGTTATGATTGGCAAGGCAACTCTGTAACTTAAATTAATCTTTTGATACGATTCATTTATAAAATTGATGTTGTGAAGCTGCTAAAACTGGGATTTAAATGAATCAAAGTAAAAGTAAAACACATTTTAAACAGATTTTCAGTTCATTTTCAATTAGCTGGAAACATGGGGGAATGTAAAGATGTGGAAGATGATAATAAAATGCTGTACTGTGACATTGCAGTTACACTGCCAAACTGTAATTCATAAAATTACCAAATTGGGCTTATAATGACATAATTGGCCGATCCCATGTTGGCTGAAGACTTGGCTCTTGAACAGCTTCACTTAGCCATCTATCCCTCCTGTCAGTTTTCCAGGTAAAGATGAAGTCTTTCATTTAATTCCTCATCAGAAATGACAGAGAGTTGACTGGGACACAGGCTTATTTAGAGCAACTCTTTTCAGGGCCTGTGATTTACCTGTCGTATCCTATGAAAAATTCAGAGAAACGTCTGAAGTAAAGTAAACGGCTGCCTCTGGATGTTTATTCTACTGAAGTGCATTAAAAATGTATCTACATATCACAAACACCTGAACCTTGCTTTAATTTCGATATCATATTCAACAGACACGCTCATCTAGTCTATAATGATAATGCAGGTTAATTAACTGAACTTACTCTTTGAACTGCATGAATAAATATTCTGCCATATGTTTGGAATATATAAATATCTTGTTTCTCAACAAATGTAATCCTGCTTATTTATAATAATTTAACTGAATACAATATAAGTGATCTATCTATATTAAAGCCTGTTCTGTGTGTTTAAAGCAATACAATACAAGCAAAACAGTACAATGCGAGAGGAAATAATACCAATGTCATGCGTTCCATTTTCAGTAATAAAAAGGATAGTTTTAATGCAAGATAAGTTACTTTGGATAAAAGCGTATGCCAGATGCATAAGTAAAGTAAGTAAATCTTATCTTGTGCACTTTTCCTCCAGACTGCTCTGTGCTGCAGAACGTTTTGCAAATCTGACTTGACACATTTCTTTAACCTGTGGGGTATTTTTGATCTCATTTACCTCCTGTACAATTTAATCAATCATGACATTAGGATACAAAACCGTTTCTGAAATCAAAAGTCTTATTTTAAGTCTACAATCAGCACAAAGGCAATACATCAGCTCTTAAGCTGTGTGCCACAGCTGACCGCTTATTTGTTTAACTGGCAGTTAATGCTTCTAAGTGATGGCCCATGGGTCGTTTTACCTGAGGTTTATGCAGAGGTTGAATGAAATGTGAAGTCCATTTTGGATTGTATTGCGCTCGACTACATTAGATTTCAGCATTCATCCTTCTTTTCCCCTGTGACCTCTAACATCTGTCTCTGAACCCATCGCTGAGTTACTTTTCTTTAGAGGAGAATATGCTGATTTTGATTAAATGATTACTGTTGAGAATAGACAACACTGGAATATGAACCCCCCTCCCCCTTGTCTACCTGCTTCTGCCCCAACCAGCAATCATATAAACTATAATGTAACTTTTGGCTATTTAAAAAAATATGCCCAAAACTTCCTGTTTCAACAGGAAATACATTAACACAGAAAAGAAGACTGCATTCAACAAGCAATTTCATGGGATCTTAAAGTGCTGTTTTTCTCTAAGTGGCTAATAATCTTCAAAGTAATGTTTGTTTATTTCAGGCGAAAGCCAGTTCTGTTTAGACAGTTAATTTTCCTATCATTTTTTAATGCATCAGAGATGAACAAAGATGTTTGTAAATTGCACTTAATGCTATTGTACATTTCCATAACAACTACACATTCATTATTATTAATTTTAATGCCGGTATTTCTCTTTTTACAGCTACAAATATGTCAATAGATTCTTGACACCGTGTCTAAAAAACTTTTCTGTTACTAAAGGTCCCTTTAGAAATGTGTGACAGATAAATTACAGGATGAATAACAGCTGTTGTGGGTGTATGAAAGGCACATCTAACACAGTCAATCTTAAGATGTCCCACTAACACTTGCCTTTCTTGCACATATTCTGATGAGTAATACTGACCAACTATCCATTTATACGCTGGTTACAAAACATACCCAAACCACACAAGCCTAGGCAATAAAATCTCTACCTTCTCTACCCGTTTGATGTAAACCAAGCAATTCTACATAGATATAATACAGATCAAATCTCTGCCTCTGATTTATTATAAATCAAGTACATTTACATTTATGCATTTGGCAGACGTTATTATCCAAAGCAAGCTGTAGTCCATTCAGGCTTTACATTTAATCAGTACATGCATTTCACGAAATTGAATTCATGACCTTGGTGTTGCTAATGCCATGTTCAGCTACCTGACATGCTTTAAATTACTGTTACTCTAATGTTTCATAAAACAGTGGTGAACTATTGATTCTGAACCTTGTTAATGATACAGAATTTGTCCGTGAAGCTGTCGGCGATCTTTATTGCTAAACAAGTCACATGATTTAGTCTAGATTTGTTGACTCACAATATGAGCATATTTCTGATATTTGCTGTGATTGTTTTTACTTTTCACACCCAAAATGTAATAATTCATTTCACTACTGTGCTAGAAAACAAAGTTAATGAACAATAAAGAGTCAGAATATCCTTATTTAGCAATAAACATTTGATCAATTTATATGCAGGCTGGAAATTATACCCATAGTTATGATGTTGCTAGTACTAGAAACACAAACTGTAATAATCAGGTTGCAAGAAATCCATAACCCTCATATAAAATGAATTGGAAAGTAAAAATGGTCATGCAATATTTAGTTTGACCTTCTGCGTTTGCCGATCAATATTTTCAGAAGGTTAAGCACCAACTTTTACTGAATATTTGTTAAAAAAAATATATCCCATATAATTATTTAAATAAAATAATAACTATAAAAACTAAAACTTAATGATTTTTTAAAATATTTTTTATATTTATATTTTAATATATTTATTTTTATATGTAACTTCATTATTACTACTAACAACAACAACAACAACAACAACAACAACAACAACAACAACAACAACAACAACAACAACAATAATAATAATAATAATAATAATAATAACACCAATAATAACAATAATAATAATAACTAATAATAATAATAATAATAATAATGACGGTATTAATAATAATTATAATTATAATAATAAATGTTTTTTAAGATGTTAAAACCTGGGGTCCTCTGAGGGGTCTAACTGGTTAGCATTTAAGAGTAACTGACCCAGTCTGTCCTTGTGATACAATAGAGTGTTATCCTAAGGGGTTTAAAGCCCTAAATTGGCATGTGTTTTTCTATTTACTCTGACAGAAAGAGACACAAAGTAAACTAAGAGTTCAGTGGTTGGATCAGTAAATCTGAGGTGATATGACAGTGAGGGTGAAATATTACACACATTGGAAGCAGTAAAAGCAGCTTCTTCATTCTAAACAGGAACTGCAAGAAGAGCAGAGAGAATGCCGAGGACTCCACAAGGTTAGAAATGATGGACAGAATAGCCCGTGGACATAATTATGTCACCTCGAATGGTGTGGGACGACGGTCAGACGAGAATCTCCAAAGAGATGCATCAAAAAGCGTGCATTTACGCAGTTGCGGGGCGGTTCCCCAGGGAGCCTTCCTAAATAGGGATTGTTGTGCCCTTGAAAGAGCGATAAGGTTCTGGTACAATCCATAAAAAGCTTTCAACAAAATGCACTGATGCCGCTTGAAAGCAAGTTAATTATGCTTTTAAACAAATCACTTTAATTAGCACCTTATTGCTTCAATAAAGTAATTGCACAACAACTGCAAAACAAAAAATGACTGTTCCCTCGATTCATTGGCTTTGGTAAAAGAGGGTGTTTTTTTCTTGCTGCCATCAAAAGGGCTTTAAATGAAGTCTTGACCTGTTGTTGGCTTGCAGGTGGTCCTCAGGGACGAGGTTGTGTAAGTTTACTGGACCCAATGACAATCCATCTGTGGTCGGAAAACTTCACTTTACTGCTTCTGCTTGAAGAAAACATCTTTTTCACCATGGTTTTCAAGTTTTCACCATAGTGGTAGCTTAGATGTCCATATTTGGTGGTTTAAATATTTTAAAAAAAATTACGTTTAAAGCATGCCGTTTTCAGAATTGTTACATCCATAACAGTTTATATTGCTCATGAATAGGCACATGAAAATTAAAATGAAATAACTATTTTATGTTCTTTGAAGAGTCGTCTCTTCTCTGTTGGGTATAATTACTTCTGGTTTGTGCATTTTAATTCACAGAAATCCTACAAGTATGTTGCTTATTTTTTTACATACATGTATAGCCCATGTAGGATGTTCTGCACTGTCTCTAGTTCTACATAGACTTATGTAGAACTAGAGATCTTTTCATCTAGTAAGCCCCACATCACAAACACGATACAATCAAGCCACCCCCTACCATCAGAACGCGCACACTTGCCCGCTGCAGGGAGCATCTTCCGCTGCATTATGCATGATGGGTACCTTGAAAGTGGGAAGTACTCTGGGCCAGCAGATCTCCAGGTGATCTTCTCTGTTCTCTGTACGAGACCTAGTTTCGCCTCATCTGTAATATCACTATCTTCACCCAAAAAAGACAAGCAGCTGTCACCAGTTCCCATTTTCAACATGTCAGTGTGACATCGTCAAAACTTTACACACAATATAGCGTCTGTGTTCAATAATGCATACAATAAAAGGCGGATCTTCTTGCATGCTGGATGTTTTGCTTTTTTTTAGACACAGTTGTGACGTGGAAAACTTCAAAATGTATGGAAACATATTAGATAGAACAGAAAGAAATACTCCAGACGTGACAGTTTCACATCTACTTGGTAAGCAGACAGACGTCAGATGGTGACAGTCATTCAGGTACCAGTGGCAACAGCCCACAGTGGTGTATGTGATTGCTGTGGTACTGAGGGAATACAGGTCTTGAGGGTCTGTGATCCAAGAGCTGTTGTGCTCAGACACTCTTGTCACAACATCCCTGGTCCTTTGATCAGCCAATGGAAACAGTCAAACCCACATTTCTTCAAGGCTATGAGCCTTGGGGAAGCTTTGAAATCCAACCGTGACAACAATAACAGCGTGCGGAGTGACGGTAAAACAGTTTGCAACTTTCCTTGAGTTTGAAAAAGGACTTTTTGCCACAGAGCAATAAAAGACAGGTTCCTCTATATGTTGTACACCGTTGTAAATGAGATGCAGGAAGATGAGAAAGAAGAGTACAGTGTTTGAGACCAACTAACTAGAAGTATTGACGTTACTATAGTAGCATACAACCGCATTCTTCAGTGGCATGACAGCAGCTCATCTGTTTTCTAAACAGCTTTTCCATTAATGAGCTACGGTATCCATTGAGTAGCATTGTAGCTTGATAAAACACCACATATTTCAGTTTTTATTGTGGTGTGTCCAGAGCTATCTGATGCAATAACCAAACACACTCCACTAAAATATCCTCTTACTCTCTAGCAGGGTTGGATAGCACATATTTGTAATAGCTTTTTCTTCTTTGTTATTGTATGGTTTTAGGCTTATTTATGCCGTTTTTTGCATATTTTTTGTGTTTTTGATGTATTTTATTCAAATGCATATGGTCAACGTTTTTGTTTTTCGTGGAAAACTAATTAAGTTACTAAATGATAAATTTAGAATTTAGAATAGAACTTTATTGCTTATTGTTAGGAACAATGAAAGACCATTAATGATAATAATGAATTTAAAGTAAATACTGTAAATAAATAAATCATGCATAATATTAAGTAATATTAAATTGTATTAAAGGGATAATTCACCCAAAAATGAAAATTATTTGATCATTTATTTCTCCTCATGTCATTACACACCTGTATGACTTTCCTCCTTCTGCAGAACACAAAAGAAGATATTTTAAAAAAAATGTTGGTAATCAAAGAACATTGAGCCCCATTGACTTCTATCGAACACAAAACCACTTACATGACATTTCTCAGAATATCTTCTTTTGTGTTATACTTATACTATATTTACTATATTATACTATATTTTGAGTCATACACGGTTTTGAACGACATGAGGGTGAATAAATAATGACATAATTTTTATTTTGGGGTGAACTATCCCTTTAAATAAATAATAAACAATAAGTAAATTATACTTATCCCGAACACAGTAGAATATATTTTGAAGAACACTGTAACCAAACAACATTGACCTCCATTGACTTCCATTGTTCGGACACCAAACCACTGAGACATTTCTCAAAATATCTTCTTTTGTGTTCAAGTCATATCAGGTTTTTAACAACATCAGGGTGAATAAATGATGACAGAACTATCCTTTTAGGCTTAACTGCAGTTTTAAATACTTTGTAAATGTATCGTGCCAAGCTACAGTACATGCTATTCATTATTTAAAATAGCTTTACCAACCATAAGCTCTTCTTATGGCCACATTGTGTGTGGTACAGGCAGTATAGCACAGGGATTGTACTGTAGTAGCAAAATAAGGATAGAAATCTCAACACCTCCTACATGCGGTATAAGGACTTACGCCAACTTTCAGTCTTGAAAGGAAATTCTGAAGTATTGGCTGTGTGTAGGAAAAACACATTTTGCACTTGAACACCAACCCTTTTTCTCACTGCGTGTTGTAACACACGGGACAGGAGAACTGTGTGACCAACGGCTTCATATCTTTTGGTTATAACCGCAATAAACCATATCCGCCGGACATTTTAATTCATCACTGCCGAACAGTGCTGTAAGACATCTGCTGCTCAGATTCTTTATAATGTTGTGACGAATATAATGAATGGAGTGAATGAGATTTATTAAACGTTAGTTTCAGTTCTTAATTCTGATTGGTCATAAGCTGTGAGTACGTTTGTGGGACAGTCAAATGAAGAAAGACATTACAGGGGTGTATATCATTAAGGGCATAATTATCATTCATGGGTGACTCTTTACTACCAGACATAAGCAAGGCCACAACACAACTCCAAAACCTTTGTGTTATACAGTTTATAGATCTTACCATCCCTATAATTTTCTCCAACAGATGTGTCACTGCAGGCCTTACACACAGTGTGTTCAGACCGGTCACATGACTAGCCTCTCACACTCGACTGCCAGCTATATGTGAGAGAGCGAGAACGGGAATCCAAACTGTTTGTGCTCAGAATGAATTACTTAATGACTGTGAGGTGTTCTATGGGAGATGCCACACAAATTGTAGTTACCAAGCAACCCACCCATTATCATCCGTCCAATTGCAGATCGTGCGAATGAGAAGCATTGGCGACACGCACCTAACGGGCTGAAAAAACATGCAGAAGTGAGAACAGTTTGTTACTTCATTGATATTACAATTTTAGCAATGAGGTTTGAGAACTAAGCAACGCTACATTCTAAGTACGTACTTAATTTATACAGAATTCTTAAATTACACCTAAGTGCTTTTGCATATAATTTCCATCAGACAAAATGGCAAATTTACCAACGGCAGGTTTATATGGAAATCTGAATCATTTTCTTATAAAAAGGCAATAGGGATGTAATATAATGATTTTGCTACAAATCACATTGCTGTATTAATGCTTTTTAAAAAATCATTTGGAATGTGTGAATAAAAGAGCATTCGCAAAACTACATGTATTAACATATTTTATGCATTACCTCAAACTACTCCACTGCTGTATAAACAATCCAGCGGCTGCACGTAATGATTTTTATAGCAGATGCGACCCTACACAAGTGAATGTTAACTAAAAACAAAGCGCCCACAGTGAGAAAATTATACCTTGTGTCAGTTGTTTGCTAACTTCCTGCATCCGCACCAGTAGACACACAGATCTGGGCAGATTCCTGCATTTACTCTGACGTCTTTTCAAAGTAACTAAGAGAGTCATTCAGCGATCAGCGCCATCCATCCTGTGAAGTCGCCTCTCTCACCTCTCACCACAATGATGTTCTGTCTTTTTCTTTGTCAGTGTGACATGATTGTATTTTTCCTGCCTTGTAAATGTCATGCCTGACTAGGGGCAAATATTCAACAAGGAACTGTATGATTTCACCCTGAATCTCAAAGTACAAATTAGTTTCATTCAACAGCAGTTGCATAACAACTACTGACTTGGCAACAAAACAATTGCTTAAAAACTAAAGGCCATGGAATTGCCTGAGTGTGTTTCAGTGTTTTTCTACCTGGGTTGAATTTCCTATATTAGTTTGTTTTACAGCCTCAGCAAAACCTGCTAATAATTATTGCGAAAAGTGTGATTTTTGCATTATTAATCTCAGCAAACGTAACTGGAAATGACAGTTTTAGCAGGTTTCTCTTCGTCTTTCATTGGTCAAACAAACAGAAAGTCCCGTCCTTAACTCATGCTGTTGGTTGATATTATATTGTGGCATTTAGTAGGTTTAATATTAAGCTAGTATAGTGTAAAGTTTTATCATCATGTAAATTAATATTTTTTTCAGCCACACCTATTTAATGTACATCAAGTCCAGGTAGTGAATTTTAATGGTTGCATAGTTCCAGTTCAAAATAAATATATATATATTTTTACCTATCTTTTATCTCCCTTATCTATTTAATAACCTCAAAATGCTATGCAAATTTCATACATAAATAACCTGTTAACTGTCACCTTTCCTCTGGAGAAACACCTATGTTATTTTCCTATTTACTTTAATTTTTCATAGTTTTTTTTATCTATTCATGACAAACTATAAATTGATGGAAAGGTATAAGACTCGAGATGAAATATTTGACACATTTTCATAACAATAAACAAAAATAATAAAAAATGTTAATGTTACTGTAGTTTATAAAAATTTTTAAAATGAATTTTTAAAAAGACTTCTTTTCAGAAATGTTAAAAAATTTAATATCTAAAAATGTAAAAATTATAGCATTTTTATATGTACACTCAATTTCTGTTGTGAAATTCTCAGCCCAATGAGTCTCATCAAAGTTGAAACACCAAGAGTAAAATACACTCTTAAAAATAAATGTGCTTTATTAGGTCGTAAATAAACATTTTTGGCTGTATGGTTCCATAAATAACTTTTAACATCTTACATTTTTTTTTAAAGTTGAAAATGGTTATTTTTGTGAACCAGAAATGTTTCTTTTATGGCATCGCTGCGAAGAACCATAAAAGTGGGTTAATTTTTTAAGAATGTACAGAAAACCTCTAATAAAGTCTAAAAAGAAATTGCACAGTGCTTCACTGACTAAGACATACAGCAAGAAATAATGTGAGATTTGCCGTTTGCCTTCAATAGACTAAAGGCTACAGATTAAGATGGATGGAAAATGCAAAAGAGAAACGTATGACTCAGACATTTCTACTGCATAACAATGTTTGTTGACTAATGTGTTGCTGTAGCTGCTGTGGTCGATTACACATTGTGCTCTTTGCATTGTATCTATGAAGATACCGCTGTACTGTATAACAGAAAAGTGTGCTTTTCCTACACTTTAAAGGCTTTATATTTGCAATGTTTAAAGCCAGTTATTTAAGCCTTTTCTAGATTCTGCCCTGAACCAAGAGCTGAGACGCACTGCATGCACATCACCTAGTGATACTGCATTCTGAATATCAAGGTCAAAAGCACTAAGAGTACTTATTATACACTGCAGCATGCAGCACTGCATTTTATAGATGAATTTTAGTACCTGAGGGGCAAATCTGAACAGTATTTCAGCACAAAATCCTAAACCAGCTACAATCCAGTTTAACCAGTAACTAAATGTGCAAGCAAATATGCACCATGAGTATTTAAATGAAGTTACTGTCACTCTTTTTTAGTACAAACACGCCTGTCTGTATAAATAAAGCTTATTAAACATTGCGCCTAATGCACAAAAGTGAGCACTGTTTGCCTGGTGCATTTAACCGTGTGCTGTTTCCACCCACAGAAAGCAGGCGTTACGCGGGATTTTATTTAAAAGAGATGTTTGTGTGCGTTTTCTATATTTATCATGGCAGCAGAAATTCATCAAACAATAAAGAAAAGTTTGATAGGCAAACATGGCTTTCTGCAAATTTAGGAGATTTTAATTGGATGCCTGCATGCATCACAGGCGAAGCAATAAAGGTAATCTGCTGTATTACCAACAACCAAGTCTTTTTAAAGCCTTTGCGTCATTTTGCATCATTCCTTTAGTGAATCAGGTGCTAAAACAATCTGTGCATATAAACGGCACTGTCAGTGACCACGGCTTCTTTTTTGGCGTTTATACTGTAGCTTTATTTGATAAGAAAGTGATGACAGGACCGGGAATAATAGGGGGTATGAGAAGATAGAAAGGACCATGAATCGCAGATGCTGAATTCTCAGTGAATTCCACCCCTGAGTGATATTAGAAAGCTCTTGGTTAAGAGAGAGCCCTTTTAACAGTCAAGCATGTGCTTAATCTCACATTAAATCATGTGATCACAATTAAATAACCAGGCATCTGGCAGCTCTCTCTCTCTCTCTCTCTCTCTCTCTCTCTCTCTCTCTCTCTCTCTCTCTCTCTCTCTCTCTCTCTCTCTCTCTCTCTCTCTCTCTCTCTCTCTCTCTCTCTCTCTCTCTCTCTCTCTCTCTCTCTCTCTCTCTCTCTCTCTCTCCCATCTCAACTAATTTTTTCTTCTTCTGACTCTGGACCTCATTTAAAGTGTTGATGTTTTGCATAGATTATGCCTGTAATCTCTCGTGTGCCCTTTTGTGCTGTCGATGAGAACAGTGATCTACCCTGAAGCATAATTTTCCTAACAAACCTACAATGGCCATAAAAACCACACATGCACAATTGAGAATGAAATCAAAAACACATGTTTCCAATTCCAATTCTGAATCCTCTTTGCAACCTCAAGTCAAATTCACCAGCAAAAGTCACTCTCAATTCACAATATCCTGCTCCTCTATCTTTAGCTCTCTCACCCTCCGTATTTGCACTCTGTGGACGAGTCACATCTGTATGCACGTGGGCGCAGAAAGGCCTGGAAAAGACCCAGTGCCCCCCTGCTGGATGTCTGTATGGATCCCATAATCTGACCCGCTGCACTTGTGCGGGCAGATGGCCACTGAGAACATTCTATTAATACTGTACAGAGGGAAGCAAAGCTGAACGAGAGAGAGAGAGAGAGAGAGAGAGAGAGAGAGAGGGTAGTCGAGGGTCATGGATGATTGAGTCCATCACCATTGAAGGTGCATCCAGAGAGTGTGTCAAGAGACACCGCTGATAAACACACTTCTCTCTGTAGATACACAGCAACTAGTAAAACGCAGCGAATAAAAACATGTAAAAGTCTATTTTAGGGTACTGTGTTTTTCGAGTTTGCAATGTCTCACTGTGTATGACAGGTACCAAACACGAGCCCGCACTTCTCCGTGAGCAATAACGAAGAAGCATTAAGGCTTTAATCGACAACAACTGAGACAGAACTGAATGCGTTTCGGGAGAAACTAGCTGTCAATGAATCACACAGGGCTGCATTTATTTGGATTCTCCGTGTTGTTTCAGTGCACAATTCTCTAAAGGAATTTGCAATTTCAGGTGATGCAATATTCTAGTTTGTAGGCTGGCTCTGAAGGCCGAGAGAAGATTAAGACCTTAAAAAAAGCTTTAAAGACCTGTCTCATGACCTAGACCGGTCTCAAGTACAACATTAAACTGGGATAAGAGGAAGTATTTGTGACCCTGCTTGTCATTTGTTTGTTATTTACTGTTTTCTACATAAACTCATCCTAAATAATGTAAAGAACATTCTGTGAAAATATACCCTTGATATTGACAGAGTAAGATTATGCCAAAGATTTAAATCATAATGAAATTAATAGGTCAAATCAAACTTGGATGCTTGTTATCTCAGGATTAGAGTTTTAGACTTCAGCTTGGTTTTCACAGACAGAGTCACATTTTAACACTGATATTCAGCCTTCACTTTACAAGACATGTCTGATATTTATGAAGACAACATGGGCTTGTGGGCGGGTAAGAATGCAATTCAATGATGCGGGAAATCCCACCCTATAGATTTAAATCCTATTATCTCAAACCACTAAAGCATTTAATGCCTCTCTGCTGCAGGGACACCCTATGGCTCATGCTCTTATGAAACACAGATAAAAGCAGTTAGAGTATTCCCCTTTTTGTCAGGGTTTCATAAGGATAAGGTTATAAAAAGACAAGATTTCTTTGGTTTAAGCCAGTGCAAATGTCTGGAAAAGTAAGATCTAACTTTTTCAAATGTTTTTCATTTTAAGGCTAACATTGGCACAAAAGCTGACGGAGCATTTTCTCTTTTCTGGCATGTGATTGCACATCCATTTTCCCAAGCCAAGACCTAATTGCGTCATGCTCATTCAGAATCATTCCCATCAGACTGTATTTGAGAATGGATTATAAATGCAATTTCCTTTATACACCTTTGATAAATAAGTTGCATTATTGCATAACACATAAAAAAGCCTATGCCATGACAAAATATGCCGTTTATGCCTAAATGTAGTCAATCTGCAAAAAATGACTGAACAACGCAGTGTGCACGTACAACACAAAACCATCATTTCTTTCCATTTGAGTTTTATTCAGATGGGATTCTGTATAAGTACAAGCCAGGATTGTCTCTTTGTCCAACTGAACAACAACTATTGACATTTTGGCTAAAAAAACCTGTTAAAAAATGACAAAGAAAGCCTTCATTTGGGCGTTTCTGGTTGTCACATCAAGTTTTCTAAAAACATTCGGAATATATATTTTTATGCTAATACTGTTTTGTGCTAAAACACATTCTGCAAAGCTTCTTTGCAACATTGAAAAGTGCTCTAAAAAGAAAATCTAATTGAAGAGTAGGGCCCAGAATATTCTTGCACAGAGGTGTGTAGTTGTAAAAGGCATTAATGTTTTCAAAGTGCTATTTGCCGAAACAGGATATTCTTCACGCAAATTAAATTTCAATCCATTGCTTTTAGAAATTTCAATGTGACTCTAATTCTGGAAGTGTGGCAAAGAATGTTTAGCAAATCTAGTTATAGGCAAATGACGAACGTATGACAAACAGTCACACTTTTACTGATCATTTAATTTTACTGGCTAATTTTCTTAGACCATTACTGTAATTTTACACTGACACGATCATTGTGCTATTTGTACATGGGAGGGTAAACACATTAAGAGTTTTTTTGCCTGTGAGAAATACATGAACATTTACATATTATTAATGTTATTTTAGTCATTATTCTTTACTTAAAATAAACATAAAGCACTATTCAATTTTTAAAGCATGTCTTAAGTCTTGTCTAGAGCAACAAGTGAGCCAAAACTAGGTAACAGGTGCATATCATCCTTCAGCCAACACCAGTATGTTTCTTCACGGGCATTTAATTGTCTATAAAGCCCACACGAAGAAGGCAGAGTATTAACTTCAGACTTAACCAGAGCAAATGTCAGTCAGACTGCAGAGTCTCTGTCATAAAGGTCTCAGCATCACTGATTTTCACTCAGCCGGGGAAAGAAGAAGTCAGCCGGTGGGGTTCGGTCATCCTTGAAAGGCCAAATAGGAAGTGATGGTGTCCCACAGAGCTGGATCTGTTTCTCTGCAGGAACCCTAGAATGGATTAGTAAAGGCTTTGGCTTGACTGGCTGTAACCATAGATCAATGGACGGGCTTTGAGTGCAGGACAAATATATAAAGTGCACTTAAGCACACCTTTATTATACAAACAGACACAGTAGTAAATGGTATAGGCTGCTAATGTTTATGTGAATCTTGATGAGCCGAGCGCTGAATGTTTTCTGGGTCATGTTTCACATAATTATGACTTGATTATTTGGAATTTTTCCGAAAAGTTTCTGCTTATGCTGGAAAACAGCTGAAATCCTTCAACATGTATTTACATATATTACACTTTAAAAAAACATTATATTAATACAGTCTGGGCTGTGTGCTTAGAAAAAGTCAGAGATAATAAGTGAAATTACAACCAGTTTCTGAAAATTAACAAAACTGTCAAGTAAGAACTGGCTCAGCCAAACAATTACTGCAAGTTTCTTTGGCTGATAAAATAGTTCACGGTTGGCAAATTCTCTCAATTAATCAAAATAATGCTTTGGGTTATAAAATCTTTACTTTGGATTGTATGATAAAGCATATAGCTTGAATGCACTGTAAGTCGCTTTGGATAAAAGTGTCTGCCAAATGTGTAAATGTTAATATTTTTTATCTTGGTCTGAAGCAGCTGTATCCTTCATTTTATGTTTCCCCCTTGAGGTCCACTTAAGAACTTAAAACCTTTTCATTTTCTATGCTTTTAAGATTTTTAGGATTTTTATTGCCTTTTTTGTGTGGGGAGAATGTTTTAACCTGTTAAATGTCACAGGTGGAACACTTTGCTATTCACTTTAATATTTCATAGGTGAATTCTAATCCAATTATGACAAACTATATATTGATGGAAATTGATATTTTATTATTATTATTATTGATTTTTATAGCGATGAATATAAACTTAGGAAAATAATAAAAAAATTTATTATACCTACAATAAAAAAATATCTAAAATTAAAGTGCATTTTCATGTGTATGCTTAATATGTGCAGTGACCGACAGTAAGCAAATCCTGAAACTTGATTCCTTAAACCGTGTAAAGACATTTTTGGGGGGCTTTAGACCGTGTTTAGATATTTAACTACAAATCAAGACTGATTAACAATAAGATTTTGCAGTGTTTTGTTCCTAAACCCAAG
This sequence comes from Beaufortia kweichowensis, assembly GCA_019155185.1. Classification (NCBI taxonomy): domain Eukaryota; kingdom Metazoa; phylum Chordata; class Actinopteri; order Cypriniformes; family Gastromyzontidae; genus Beaufortia; species Beaufortia kweichowensis. The sequence continues at coordinate 5,792,978 of CM032811.1, forward strand.
GATAAACATATTAGCCTTTCAGGCCTACAGGCTTTATCATCCTCCTCGGGTTCAGCTGAGTGCCATTGATTTAACTGAGGTGTCAAATGTTTAAGCAGAATATTGATGTGCCTGGCCACATTACGGCAGAAGAGGTCGAACCCCTTCACTCCGCTTCACTCCCCACCCCTTTTCAGGCCTCTCCCTCCATCTTGCTTGTTTGTGTTGCATATCCTTTGGAATCCAAAGCAGATCAACTGGAAAATTACACGTCTGCCGGTTTAGGCTCCATTGGCGAAAATCTGTTGTCGAGCAAGTGGCGGGAGTTCATTTAGAGCAGCGGCCAGCCGCAATCGCCCGCCAAAGAGCGGGTGGGGCGGAGAAAGAGTAATAGGTAATAGAAGAGAGCGACACTCTGGCTAATACATCGGCGCAATTAGCCGCAAGCCGAGGCAGCTGTGGCGTGACGGAGGCCTGAGGGTAATTGCGGACCCCACTCATCACTGCCTCTCATTAATACAAAACTCTGCACCCCGGAGAGAGAGAGAAACTTCCTCCCTCACTAGCTCTTCTCTTTTCTCCCATTCCAATCATTTCTGAGCACCTCTCTGCTCTCTCTCTCTCTCTCTCTCTCTCTGGAGATTGAAGCGCACCCTGGTCATATCGCATGCTGAAACATATGACAGTGTGTTTGAAAGGCCTGGATGGGGTGTTAAATCTTGGGCGACACACACTCAGAATAAGGCTTCGTATGCATATTTGGTGCAATGAACAGCGTGTGATGGATGGCGGGAGGCAGTCGAGGGAAAAATTCTGAAATATATTTCACTCAAACTTACTGCCTTTTATGGAATTACACAACTAACGATGGTTGAATTACACTTACCAACACATTTTCCTTGAACTAGCAAATGTGACTAACATAAAACTCTTTCATTCGATGATAAAATCAGCTATAAATGTGTCTGGTTATTGGTTTGAGTTACTATCATGTAACTGAGCAGAAAATGTATGTATAATGTAAGCACAGAACCAGAAAAAACTGATATGAAAACTTCACAATTTACCAGTTTGTCGTAATTTACTCACAAATTGTGCTGTTTTAAACCCATGTGACTTTCTTTTTGCGTGAAACATGGGGCAACATTTCAATTCCAACCCACATTAAGTCTATTCTTGGTTATGATAATGAAAATGTATTTGTCATTACAAGCTCATCAGCCTTAAAATCCAATTCAGCTGCAGTATATAAAATATATTTATATATGTGGTAAGTACTTTTAGTAAAATCTTCTTTTGTGTTCCATATAGTCACATGGGTTTAAAATGTCATGAAGGTGTATAAATGATGACCTATCATTAACAAATGTTCATTTTATACCATGCATGATATGCCATGTATGATTAATAAAATTTGAGGTGCAACCAGGACCTTAAGGTTTATTCAAATGTCAAAACAGTGCTTGTTATAAGCTTGTGTCCCTAATGCGTCTTTCTGCAGTTCATTTGATGGCAGTACAGGCTCTAAGATGCTAAATTAAACAGTGTAAAATCTTGCAAATCAATCAGATCCAAAGCCGGTTCTTTATTTCACACAACAGTGAAATGCAGCATGATGCAGCAGGTGAGAGAAAATAGTCCTGCTGTGGTTGCCCTAGCAGATGCAGAAAGACCAGACTGTTCTGCCAGCCCAGTTCTCACAGTTAAATGGTGACTTCTTAAACAGATGGTCATGCCATGTGCATATTATCAGGACGTGCTGGTACCAGATACAGCTCTGTGTTTTTGTACAACATGCCACATGGGAAAATGGATACTACTATCGTCTAGAATTGTTTGTCACGTCTATCGTAATATGACAATATTAGGTGTACATAAAAAAACTCATTTCAATTGATCCAGTCTGGTTGAAGGAATAAAGTAACACACCCTATCCACCAAGTTAACCTCACCAAGCTGAAATCTTATCTTGGATCTTGGGATTTAGCCAACAAGTATGTTAAAATTATAAATATGTTCAGGGGGATTAAAGAAAAGCAAACATCTGTCGCTCATAGCGACATAAGGATTAAATTATGATTAGTGATGAAATAGCCACCTGCACCTGACATGCTATACAGCACGAGCTCATCTCTACAGGCCCTCCGTGGCCCCCTACCTGTGGGCTAGAATAAGACATAATAAGCTTTGCAACTTGACATTCAAAACTCCTCCTCCAATATTTGACATTAATCGATAGCAGACACGTATGAGATCTGGGATGCAGGACCATAACACATTTGACTTAATGCAGGTGTATTTTCCTAGTTACAACCCATAGGTATTTATTGCAACATAATAATTGCTAATATTTTGAAAGCACAAGTACAATATCATTGTCTGAAAGGTTTTTGTCAGTAAATCCAACACATCTAGTGTCACACCATGGCACACATGGAATTATGGGGATGCGCACGAGACTTTGGTTGGGCACTTTTAGTCATTTTGCATTTGAATGAAATGTAAAGTTGCATTGCATTGTATAATCGTAATAATATATATTTGTGTAAAAGACTAATAATATGTCAATCAGTAACTCGAAAAATACCTTGGGTCCAAGGTTGTGGACATATCTTTGCTGCTATGACTAACAAATTGCTTCTCCCAGTTATGTCTCACACGGCTCAAAATTCCACTTTAAACATCCTGACACACTTAAGCAAGTCCTTGCCCCGTTTCAAGATGCACAATAAAGTAATTCCATTTGCAAATTAAGATATCTATGAGAAAGTGAGCTATCAAATTCATAATGGCTTTAGGAGAATCGTCGCTCTGGTGCATTGCTGACCATTACTCAGCATCCTCAGGACGAACCTTATCATTGCATCTGTAAGCAAATGCGATGATAATCTACAATGCTAGTGTAAAAATCATAGTGCCCTTCAAATGAAACTCAAACTAAACGATGCACGTGGACTGTTCGGATTTCTTTACAATTGTATAACAATTCAGAGATAAATAGTTTTGCCACATTTGCTGCACATTCAATTAATTCAAACAAGGCGAGTCATTTAAGAAAAGGTTACCTTTTCTTACCTTCCAGTACGATGATCCTCTTCCTCGAGTTTCAAGTGACAGCTGGTGTCAGTTTGATATGGATAAGGTGGGATACCTCTAATTAAAACAAAATTATAGCCGGGGTAAAGAGCGCGCAGCCGGTTCAAACTCCACCAGCGGACTGTCGCGATGGTTCACTCGCATCAAACAGATGGATGCACAGTACGGTCCGCAATGTTCTTTTCCTCACAGGTGCGCCGATAAACAAGATGTTTTCATTCCTTTACGCAACGCAATTTGTACACCTATGCCTTTACTTTTGCTTGGGCGTTCATTGCAGAAATAGTTCCCATTCTTGTGCTCGACCCTTCCCAGGTGCGATGAATCAGATGCCTAGTTTCCCTGGCTTTTCAGTTCCACCTAGTAATAAAGAATACATATCCATGTGCTGCTGCGATAGAGAGGGGAAATCCAATCCGTCAGAGGTGTAGATCCTCGAAAAGCAAGCCTTTCGCAATATCATCCTGATAGATTGGTGAGTTAGAAGACGAATACGCACGAAGCGTCTGCTCGTCTTGGACCATGGTGAAGAGTGGGCGTTATAGGGGTAGATCTTCACCGCTCACTGCCAATAAGTGTGCGTGCCTCCGCCTGAAACGCCGTTCCTCTACATACATACAAACTGGGTTTCTGTCGGTACATATGGCGTTGGTTGTAAAACTTGTGACTCTGAGGTTGGTGTGAGAATAAAAAGACGCATCGTTGGACAGGGTGTGAAGTTAGTGTCCGTTCGATCGTAATTTGCATAAGCAACGTTGCTTCTATAAGCAGGAGTTAAAATGAAATGAGCCTAACTGCACGACGCAAAGAGTGCAAACGAACACTTACCACGTGCAGCTGCTCACCATTTTAACAGCTATGTGTCCGTGAGTGTAAAATAAATGTCTGTGCGTTTGTGTGTGATATTGTCTGTGCGTGCGTGATTTGAGGAGTAGGTTCTTATAATTGAAAGGTACTGCAACAATATAATAATCTGACCACAGAGTAAAGCGTGTGGATACAAATGCAAGCGCGCGCTCTGATTGGTTTCTTTGTACAGTTGTCGTTTCAGCACCAAGGACAGCGAGCGAGACCTTCCTCAGCGTCTTTCACACAGGATTCCGGTTTCCTAAGAAACTGTTGGCATGTCCTTCTCTCAAAGACAAGACTGTCTACCGCTATCAGCACTTTAAACCATCTTGATTTTATTTTAAAGGTAATTGGACTCGTCAGATTGGCTTTTTATAATGATGAGAGGCGGACTGTGGCTTTTTAATGGGTAAAGCGAACTTGTGATAGACTGTAAAATTGCAAAGAGCCTCATGAGAATTTGCTTTTGCGTTTGAATAAGATTTCAAATATAATATATATAAATGTATTTCATATTGAGATTGAAATTTGATTATCAGTAAAGTTCCTTTCAAGTTTTATATTATATTATATTATAGATTTATACATAGGCCTATATATTATTATGTATCATGAAGTTTACTATTACTGCCACTACTACTACTACTACTACTACTACTACTACTACTACTACTAAAAAAGCAACTGACAAACAACTGATGTGTTATTTTAACTCATAGTCAAGTATGGACATTTTCTAGGTTAGTTTAACCAAACTACCCCAGTAATAATAACAGACAGATTTCCTTTCATCATTAATAATAATAATTATAACCACAACAACAAAAACATTATTATTATTATTGTTGTTGTTGTTATTATTAATGATGAAAGGAAGTGTCTCTGTGTTTAAAAATCGCATCAAAAAAATATCATGCTCCCCCTTTTGGCAAAGTACGGAAATGTTACTGTGGGTACGTGTGTGACCTGGCGTAGTAACCAGGGACTTTGGGAATGCCGCTTAACCTCGGGGTACTCCAAAAAAATGAAGAAAAAGCCATGTAAAGTCACACAAAATGGAGGTCCGGTGGAAGGATGAAGAGACCGAATGCCTGCAGCAGCACTCCTTAGAGACATTAAAAGCGTTTGGCGGCTGATAAAGAGAAGCAGGAAAGTCGATAGTAGTCTGAATGAGAAGAAAGCTTGAAGGGTTAGTCTGAAAATACACAGACACTCCACAAACAAAGCAGATGTCCAACGACCGATCACTGAATCAGAAAGAAAGCAAGATATATGTGTAACAGGTCTTAATAAATAATATAAACAACTGACCGGCAGAGAAGTGCAAAAAAAGTATCAGAGAGAAGTGAAAAATCAAAGGAAAGGGATGATTGAGGTGAAGATAATATTGAATGAAACATGGTATGGGCAGAAGAGTTGACTAACTCTAATTTACATTCACTTAGGCCTACACTTCACCCATGTGATAAAGATTTCAGTGTTATTAGAGGCCTAGCAGCTGTTGCATAATGTGTATAACTTTGTATATGTCAGTTTAGAAAAGTTTCAGTGATATCATTCAGTTCACAGTGTGGGGCAGACATTGTAAATCATTCTGACCACAACCGACATTGCAACATTGCCTTAGGGTGTCATAAATATCAATCATTCGAACACACAGGATCAGCAAAAGAGGACAGGTGCGTGTGTCAGGTGTTCTTTGCCGTATTAGTAATCTGTCTGAACAGTCTGAATCCTAAGGGGGAACATCTTGTCAGAACATCTTTTGTTTAACATATAAGATTCACACTGCACCAGTCTTCAAATTTGCTGTCTGGTGCAAACAACCTTGGTTGCTAGCCAATATCCATCGCTGCATCTCCTGTCAGATATTTTATGGAGTTCAAGATCATTCACATTTTTCCCAATCTTTCCAATATAGAATCAAGCTTATTAAAACCATTGTGTCCATAATTTTACCAACAACCAAATACTGTACTATATATTCAAATCCTTATAATGTTTCTTCACAGGTAGCTACTCTATCACCTTGTAGTAAACTTTCAACTTTAAATGTCGTGATTTTTACCCCTTTATTGTGATTATGGTAGGTTTTAGGGATGCTGAAGTCTGTACTAAATGCTGAAGCAGCGATGGTCTCCCGTTAGCAACGTCTGTTGTTGTCAGCATGAACTTAACTGCCTCTATTGGATGTCATCCAGCTGACAGAGTTTCTGTGTACTTAAGGCCAGACTCATCTCTGTGGTGCTGAATATCAAAAACCTTCTTAAAATCTATCCGATCGTACAGGGAGGAGTGTTTATGATACAAGGAAACCTTTGTGTAGTGTGTACACTGAATGCCATGCATCTTAAAACACTATTGCTACACACATAGGTAAATACCCAGTTCAATTTGAAATTATTTATTCAGACAAGCAGAAAAAGATACAATAACAAGCTAGTTAATGTATAGCCAACACTTTTTAATTGGAGATAAGTGCAACAATCCGTTTTTTTAGATTTGTCTGACACAAAACCACTTCCAGGTCCAAACGCTTTATCAGATGCCAAAGGCAAACAACAAATAATGCAAACTAACCATGATCCTAACCTTAATCTCAATAGCAGAATGGTCTGTTTTGTGTGAATTGTGACCTTAGCAAGCTACAGTATTTTAACCTGTTAACATGTTATTTCCCTTTTCACTTTCATATTTTATAGTTGAATTTTAATCTAATAATGACAAACTATAAATTGATGGAAAGGTCTAAGACTCAAGATGAACTATTTGACAAATTTTTATAACAATAAACATAATAAAAAATATATAATACATTTTAATGGTAATGTAATTTATAATTTTTTTAAAGACTTAAAAAACTTTGAAAAATATCTTATGTCTTATGTCATTTTCATGTGTATGCTCAATTACTGCTGCGACAGTTAACAGGTTAAAGATCCGCTATTTAAGAAGATAGGACTTTGTCTTGTATGATTGAAATAGCTACCTAAATATGTCCGTCCAATGCGGTAATTTTTCTTAAATGAACAAAGATTAAAAATGTTTAGATTTACTGCCCTATTGTGTCACCTCTCAGAAAGTTTACCTATTTGTCAAGTGGGAGAAATCATATGTGTCACTTTGTTGACATTATCGCCCCGTTGTGCAATTTCGCTGTGATTCTTTAACAGACTTCCCTAAGCATTCACTGCATTCACTTCCAGCACTTTGATGTCTCAGCTCACATAAAAAGCCATTTTTCCGGACACTATTCGAGGGACTGGAGACTGTTTGAGGTACTAAAGAGCAAAGACAAATGCATTAGGTAATCATTTCTTAAGGGGATGCTTTTTCTTCTTTACTGAATTTCCTTAACTGTGCCCAGTTTGATGCTCTCAAAGCATCTTTTATATTTGAAAAGCCCATTGTCTTCCGCAAGGGCTTATCCTAAAGTCCTTTTATATAATCTTCATACATAATCATTCCAAGAATTGTGCCTAAAAACATTTTATTTTAGAATTATGTGACTTAAACATGTAAACAAATAATGGGTTGCAAAATGTAACTCAAATAGCAACCATAAAAATCTAACTAAATGATGTTTAGTGCTTGCAAAAAATCCTGTTTGGCTTAGTGTTTGTATCAATTACACTGTAGCTTTGTTCTTTTTATAGAAGTAATCCATATATCTCAACAACAGCCATATGTAGTATGACAAGTGCCAGATGGCTCAGTGGGCACCCAGCGATGCAACTGTGCTGTCCAAACATAAATGTTGACCTTTAAACACAATCCCTTAGATGAACAAAGAAAGACAAGTTAACAGGACAGAGAAAGTGTAAACAGTGATGATTGTGTGCAACTTTGGAGACCGTAGAGCAATTGTCACCTACATTTACTGCCTGTTTTAAAGTGGTTGCCAGATATGTAATTTTATGCCTATAATTAAGTGGCTGCTTTTCTCCGTAAATGGAGTTACTGATGGAACATTTGTGGAACTGATATGAAACATTTATGCATCACATTGGTATCGTGTTGTTCGTGTTGTGAATCAAAGCAACACCAGATGTGCAGGCCGGGGTGCAACCAAACACAAGCTTTTAGCTGTGGTGAAATACATCTACAATCTTTGAATATTTTCTCGCTTGACCCAGTGTGATATTTTGTGGAGGCATTGAAAGCATATACAGGTACATACTGTATATATTGCAAAACTTACACTATACAGTATAAATTTGTACTGTTACGTAATTTAAGGTCGTTTCCTAGACTCAAAGCAAACCTTTAACCTTATTTATTGATGTGATTCAATGGTTAAATAAAATTTAATATAACTGTAACGATATATGGTAATATAATTTTTTGCTGGGAAATTCAACCCAAAAATATTTTATATGTTATACAATCATATAGTAATGCCTGTAATCCAGTGAATGAAATACTTATTAAAATATTATTTTAATATTTACTATTTTAATTGGATGTTAATGGATACTATGATTATTCATCACACATAAATAGTAAGTCTGTCATCAATAACAAATCTAACAAATCTGTAATAGTTAAAGGCTCAAAATAGTAATATGCTGTAAATATGATTTAATAAAAGTGATTAAAAGTCATTGTGCCAAGTTGCAACAATATACTGTCATATTACCTGCCTTAGTTTTCCAAGAATGTCACATGATTAAAGCAGAACATTTAAAAAAATAATGTAATTCCCTAAAAATAATTTTATAAAGGGTAACTAATGTCATAATGTCAAAAACTGTAACAGGGCATCAGGTGAAAGTTTTCGGTGTAAAGAGTGCTGTTATAATGGGATACGTTTTAAGTAGCGTTTAACCATCTGACAATTCTCTTTTTTTATTATGGAGCACTACTCAACTACTAAACACAAAAAATTATAATAATAATTAAACCAATAACCAAACACTATTTAGTAGAACAATTCCAGTATAACCTTTTTCACAGTGCTCGACCCCTGCGTGCTCCAAAAGTGAAGTTTCTGTATCCTCGCACCTTCATGCGTCTCTATGGGGCTCTTTCTGCAGACCTGGTGAAACTGGCAAAGTAGGAAACACAGCAGGCATAGTCTTGTACAGATAAAGGGTGGAACTTTATTTGAGTACAGTGCTGGTAGAAAACCACCACCCAGGAGCAGTAAAAGACTCATAGTCTCTTAAATTAGAACTGGGAAAGAACCAGGCAAAAGGCAGGAGGTTGAAAGAATCTGTCTTAAAGATAAATAGGCCTTTTCCACCCAAAAGGATGTAACTCAGTTGGTAGAACATTGTGCTAACAATGCCAAGATCATGAATCTGATTCCCGGGGAAAACACACGCTGAGAGAATGTGCGTGTGTGTGCCAGTTGAATATACTGTAAGTTGGTTTGGCTGGTAAAAATGAGGCTTAGTTTTGGATCTCATTGCTTCCTTATTTTATACACCTGTCTGATGTTTGTGCGAAGGCAAATACAGCGCAGATGTTTCTGCTGTTTTCTGTTGCATAAAAGAAGCTTTCATGACTGCAAATCACTGACATATATGAAATAAACAACCCTCATTATCTTACATAACCACAGATCTACCTCTCTCTCATCACATATGGTCAGTGTGCATCAGATGTGTATTAGAATATTGATTCTGTAAGTAGCTTGAAAGCATTTTAATGTTTTTTAATGTGTACGATAACTACCTTGCAGAGATCTAATTTAGTCTGCAATAGATCTCAGGTCTTGCAAGTGTATAGAAATGATTTTATGGTGTAATTCTCTTTACAAGGACTTACAGCACACAGGCTTAAGATGCAGAAGTGTATATAAATAAATGTGTGTGTGTTTTAGATTTAGTTCTTTAAGGACTTGAACATGTTGTAGAAGGAATGATAGATTATTAAGGTTCATGTCAAAATTAAATATATATTGTGATCTGTACTGTAAACGCTGGCGATCAGGTATGATTTGAAAACCTACCTCAGTGATGTGATATTTTATGTGATATTGATTGTACTGTAATCTGTATCTCTCTAAATCTCTCTCTGGCTCTCTCTCTCTCTCTCTCTCTCTGATTTGAAACTCTCTCTCTCTCAGTGATGTGATATTTTATGTGATATTGATTGTATGTAAACTTTCCTCCCCCCCCCAGCATCACTGGGATATTATATCCCTCATTTCCCATGTTTAAATGACCATAGGGAAAACTCAAAATATCAGATTGATAATAAACCACATTACAGTTTGAGCTTTATGGGAAACGATCTGTGTATTATGATGGAATTCCCTACTTGATCTCACAGGAAAATGGGAAAACCCATCCTTAACTATACAGTACCTCTAAACCTAACATCACAAAGAAAACACGAGGAAACGGGAAATCACATGACAAGCATATAGATATGTATATATATATGAACAAATAAATTAAAGGCATAACAAAAACAAAACACAAACCTGGGCATATACAAACTCTTAGTTGTGAATAGCCATGAGATTGTATTGGAAGTCCCAGCAATATCAAAACTAAGAAATTGTCATGAAGCTAGATTCACAGTTTGCTAATGCACATTTTGTTCGATAATGTATAACACCATTATTGATATGAAAAATTAATGACTCACCAATTTGTGATGACTCTCTCCAACACCCATTGTTTCTCTTTTTATTGTGTTTTTTTATTGTTGTTATTTGTGTCTTATTCTAAGTCTGCGAAGTGAGATGGTTTTATTAACTGTGAGTATATTCACATACTGAGTGAAAATGTGAAAGTAGATACAGTATAACATACACATAGGTAGCTTCATGTCCCCTGTGGATTTCTGTATATTCAGGGAAATGTCCAGGGAGTTAAAAAGAAAAATATGAGAGCACAGTAGAGCCATATGGTGTAATAATGTACTGTAAGTAACCCTGTAGCACATTTTAAAGACTGTTTGCATTCTATTTGTGTTCATTGTTTATGCTTAGAAGGGTGACGCTGACACGCAGTTGTGTAGGTGTAGGGAAAACTATTGGATATTATTTTGAAATGGTTATAGTTCTTAGGAGATTTAAACAGAAGATTGAGTGATTTTTTTTTGTTTGTTTGTTTTTGACAGGTTAGATGCTTTATTATCTTCCTTACTAGATGTACTGGGTAATTCAATGTGAGTGAATTATCTTTCTTATTGTGAGAATAAAAAAATGCTATTTTGCATCCCAAACTCAATAAAAAGTAAGATGCGCAATACAGAAATGTCTTCATTTGGTTGGTTTTGATGGTTTTGCCAGCAATGATGTTTTCTTTGTTCCTTAGAATATTCTACAATCCTATGTGTGATAAATAAGCACTATAGAGTTTAAATATGTTTTAATTGTATCTCTGAAATAACATTATATGTGTATTTATGTCTAAGCTCATTTAAAGAAAGATCAATTGATTGTTAGATAATTAGATGTGACATTAGGTGCCTTGAAAGCCGGACTTTTTTGACTGACTGGACAGGAAAGCATTATGTTTGTATTGTAACAGAGTTAAAGCTGTGTTTTTGTATATAGATGAGTGTTGCAATTTCTATTTTGTATATTCATTTTGATTTCAAACCACACCTCCGTTTTGGTTGGTTAAGCACCATGTTTCTGCATCCTTTGTGACTTGCTCTGCAGACATTTTTATTTGTTGACTTGCACACCCGGCCAACTTTTCATGAGCAGTTCTCCTAACCTAACCTTCTCTGAGATTAACAAATTATGACAGCTTGGTCCCAGCACAACAAACAGTAAACAGTAGCAAGAATAACAAAGCCATTCGAGAACAGTGGCTGAACTCTTTCCACAGTATATCTTAATCGGGTTTTATTACTGTAAGAGACTATTATTGTGATGAAATGTGCCCAGTTTCTATAAACCATTTCGTTTTATTGTAACATAAAGGATCCGAATGTTCAGATGTTTGAACATTTACGACCTACACCGCTGCACATGTCATTCTCTGCCTTATTAGAAGTGGACAGGCACGCTGTGACGCTATGAATTATCAAGGGCTCATCTGTGGAGATCTAACATAGCCACACACCTTTCGGTAACATTGTTGTGATTCTTAATTTCACGGCCTGCTGCCCCCCAAGCCAAGACCTGATTTCGGATCAGGTCAAAGCACCACCGGGACACCCTGAGGACAGCGTCAGTACACAGAAAGAAATAAAAACAAAGAGACACTTAGGAATACCCAAACACCACAGTGAAAGATAAATAAAATCAACCCATCTGCAGGCCAAGATTCACAATTCAATAGGGGATGATCAAAGGTTAGACGTCTATGGAAATGTAATGACTTTTGTCTGGGAGGGCAGCTTTGCCTCATTACGGCACTTTGAGCGAGAAGAGCTCTGTTAAGCGCTTCTTAATCTGTCCTAGGGCTGTTGTGTTTTAGCACACATCGGAGGCTAAGTGAATGAAGAGCTGATCTTTAGTGCAGAATGGCATGGGGCTCAGACATATGAGCAGAGATCAGAAAGTCCAAGAAATGCTTTAGTTTAGTTTCGTAGAGGTGAATCCAATTATATTTGCAGAGGGCAATTAAACAGCTGTATGAATGAGGGCTGTAGAGTAATCATACATTATAAATGCTCTGCTTTGTTCAGAGGGGCTTATTTCACACTCGGTAGATTGCTTTACAGCACCAAGCTGTTAAACTTCAGGGATCTTATATGCTTATTTGGATATTTGCAAGGCAGTTTAGTACTGTGACAATATCACACAGAAAAGGATCACAGCCAGTACCTATTTCTTGTATTTTTATTCTCTTTGTTTAACTGGTAGAAGTTATGGTTCAATTTTCAAAACACATACTAAAAATAGAAGGCATTAAATTGACTTCCTTTATAAATACAATATAAAATTGAACAAAAATGTAAGTTTAACCCGATAACTGTCACTGCACATATTGAGCATTCACATGACATTTATTTTCATTCATAGATTTTTTTTTTACATTTTTATTTTATTTTTATTGTCATGAAAATTTGTCGAATATTTATTCCATCAATATATAGTTTGTCATGATTAGATTATAATTTAACTATGCACTAAACTAAAACATCTTTAATTTTTAGGTATTAGATATTTTCTCAAACATTTTTAACATATTTTTTAAAAATTATTTTATTTTAGGTATTTTTATAAATTACAGTAACATTACCATTTTTTTTCGCTTATGTTTATTGTTATGAAAATTTGTCAAATATTTCATCTCGACACTTATACTTTTCCATTAATTTATAGTTTGTCATGATAAGATTAAAATTCAACTATGAAATGTTAAAGTGAATAGTGAAATAACATAAGTGTTCCTCCTGAGGAACGGTGACAGTTCGTGAACTTTATAATACAACCTTCTTAACAGATGTATAATATTCCTCTAACATCAGCTAGTAATTTTTTGCCATATCATTAACATTAAAACACGGATGTAACGTTGATGAAGAAACACTCTCAATCCTGCGCTCGCTCTACTTCAAACAGACGAAATAAGCCAGACAGGTGGAGAATAATTTAAGGTACTTTAAATGTATATGGGGCATGTTGCCTGATTTAGTCTACCTGCTTGCACTGCAAATCAGCCTTCTTCCTTAAAATCCTGATGATTGAGGATCAGCACCTGTGAGAAACATGAGATATATGTCGAATGTCATATTAAATAAGGTCAAGACTATCAAAAGTTATATACATGATGTTATTAATACAGTTTTTAATAGAAACTATTCCAAGAACTAGATGTTGGGAGCACATCTATGCTGCATTAAAATATGTTGTCTAGGTAGGCTAGGTTTTGGATCAGCTTCAATCATAAGACTTTCGTAGAGTCTCAGAGGCCAGAAAACAGCAAGTAGGTCAGACTGGAACAATTGTAATACACTGAATGTCACATACAAGTTATGAGACTTTTGTGATGGTTTCACTTTGTGAGACAGGAGATTTAAATTTAAGATAATATAAGATATAAGATACTAATGAAATTGTCTCTGGACATCTAATATTTTCCTCCAGCTGTCTAAAGTTTTGATGTCTTTGAAATCAAAATCATATCTATATTGAATCATTGTTGGTTTAAAGTTCAAATAAATGAGTGACGCCTACACCGTCATGCAAGATTTATAATTGCTATGATGTCAGGGACAATTTTAATACTAGTTAAATAATAAAAATTGTCTGACTGAATTCAAATTAAATCTTAAAAATGCATGAATATTAATCACAGTATTCAAAGTAGATGAGTGCTTGAAGAAACTGTTGGCAACTAGTTTCAAAGCATTTTAATCTAGGTTTACTTTAATCACTTTAAACGCTCTTGACAGCTAAAAGAATGACTACCATATACAGGTGAAAACTCTTTAGGAACTTTAATTTTGAAACTGTGTTTGTATTATGTATGTTGTGACTTCTTGTTGTAGTCCTGTTCATGTACTTTTGTGTTTCTTTTGTTACTCTGTCCTAATTGTATCCTGGTCTGTCTTTTTACCTCTGATTGTGTTTATACACACACATTAATTTGCCCTATTCCTGTCTATGTTTTATGTTCCTCGTTCATACCTTTAGAATTATATTTGACATTTTTTATATATTTTTTTATTAAATGTATTTATTTCATAATCGATTTGCATTGAGATCCTGTAACCCTTGTTCTTTTTTTGTGGACAATCTGATGTTTACTGTAAAATATATTATTTCAGTCTATTAATGGTACAGTTATATTTGGAATATATTAATGTTTCTTATATCAAAAGACTTCTGGTAGATTTGTAGTAGAATGTGACTTAATGCTGAGTATAAATAAGGTTTGATTTACTTTTACATTTTTATATTGAACAAGCCTTTGGTTATGGAGGAAAAGAAGTCATTGTTGTTCGTTTATCATCTCTGAAGCTTATTGGTTTGATAGACGTATTTCAACGCAGATTTTTTGTAAACCTGTCACAATGCATTTCATCTTAAAAAGGCTTTCATTAAAGGGTGGATGACACTACAACAAATCTGCAATCTGTTGGAGCTGTGAATTATAGTCGTAGTAGAGAAAAATGGTCCAAAATTTTGACAACCCATATTCAGCATCTCATACCCATTGTTTTGAAACACTTTTGTACAGTCTACAATTTGTAGTTTTGTGATCATTAAATAGGCTTCCATAGTTATGCATTATAATATGACACTTAATAGACTTGCTTTGGATTGCTTTGGATTTCTGCTTTTTGCTCATTAAGCTGAACCCCAGCAAAACAAGCACACATGATCTTCAGATATGCAAAATCTCAGCTTTTTTCTTTCAGTTTCTCACAATGTCCTGTAACATCTGCATGCATGCACAAAATGATCTAAATTATCTATCAAAACCTCCAGTTTGATGGATATTACCTTAATGCAGAGCTTGGAAACAATCAAGGTTGAGATCATAAACAGCAAAACCTAATCCATCTCAAATTTCAGCCAGCCGGACAATTTATTTTAGAGTGAGGAAATGATCGAACGCTCTCTCTCTCTCTATCTCCATCTCATTTCACATGCCAGGCCAGTTTACAGCATCCATTTCAAAATATCTCTTCCTCTCAAGTGATTCTGACAGCATTTAACATATTCAAAAATATTAGATATGTCAGGGACAGAGACGGATAATGACAAAAGAGTGACGTGCAAGCGTAAAAGCGACAAATAAATTTGTGTTTTAACATGCTTTGATGTCTGCTGAAAATAGACATGGACGAAGTCACCAACACATTGATGATGATTTACAACATCCGTTTCTGAAATTTAAATTGGCTGAGTGATGAAAGATGCAGTCTTGAGACCAAAAGTAAGAAAATGAAGAGGACAATTTCCATTTAATTAACGGAAATTAGATTTTCTGTCCTTATCACTTTTACAGGCGTCTAGACTGTTTGGAGCAGAGAAGATTAAATGAATATCTCTGCTATAAATGTGAGCAAGTTTACTTTTGCCACAACAAGTTCACCACATAGATGTTAAGTTCTGAATGATTAAAACTGCATTTTTACTGGTAAGAAACATCTCAACCAAACAAACAACATTGTTTGTTGTTATTGCTGCCCTAAGGTTTGGGCAAAGATAAAATGCAAAGAGATATATTTTTTATTTTATTTTTCCTCCCCAGGGAATTACAAGCAACACATTATTGACCAAGATTTGGAAACAAAATAATCTCATAGCTAAAATACACCTGAAAAACTCTTAAAAAAGGATACTCTGGTGTTTGCCTCTAACAGTCTGTGGCTGTCTGTAAACCAGCACCTGTGGGATTGTTTTTGTGAGCTCAACCCGTGGGCAATCATAGCTGTCATCGGACTCCAGAATATGAAGAGGAGGTTGTCAAATTTACCACATGGATGGGTGGCAGCAGGGGAAAATTATGCCGTTTGAGATGGTGGAAACTAAAAGAAGGAGAGTGTAAATATCAAAGTATTTGAAAACCTTGAAAAAGCTTATTTTCAGCTGTAGGAGCAGAGGTTTATAAGTAGAAGCCCTAATGGAACGGTACAGCCATGAAGAGAGACGCGCTAGTTTAAGATCAGAGACAGGAAAGAATGAGTGCATTTTACAAACTTATGCAGGACTTTTTCAATACAAATGAAAAGCATAACCCAATGACTTTCAGGGATTGGTCAGTAAATGTTTATGGTCAAACTAAAACAACGGTATGAAAAGAATTGAAACGAAAAGAAAAACGCTTTATTACGTGTAAACCATTTTATTATTGGTTTTTATTGGTTATGTTGTAGCTGGATTGGCTCACTTTCTTTAATAGAAACTATTCAGCTCTTTCTACCAAAGTACATAGCAACTGGAGCTGTCATGCTCAAAAAATGACATTTCAGATAGTATCAGCTGATTTGTGTGGAATGGGTGTCTTGAGGAGCCATCTTACATTTACATTTATTCATGTAGCAGATACTCTCATCCAAAGCAAACTTTTTATTTAAAAAGCCGAAAATAAACATAATCTACAAAGATATGTTTACAAGTAGGACTAGAGTTTACTACATGTAACACAAGTGCAAATGAATTAGAGATTTCAGACAATATTCCCTTTAATTTCAACATTGCAGCTCTCTGAAATTGGCCTCCACCACAGCCATTTACCCTCAATTAGTAAAATTACATTAATTAATAAGACCATTGTGACACAAAACACATCTTCAAATCGACGGTTTTGCTTGTTTTGCATTAGATCCACAATCAAGAAGCAAAAAGCATCTTTTTCCATTGATCACTGAATGATATTTCCATAGATTTTAATATTTTGGTAACACTTTACAATACACTTTACAGGTTTTTAGCATTTACTAATGCATTTCTAACTACAAACGTTGTACCTGTTAACATTGGGTAATGCAATGGTTCGGCAATAACAACAAATAACTTTAACAAAGAATAATAATAATAGTTTATGTTAGATTACGCATTTACCAATGTCTCTAATATTTTAATTTATCACATAATGCAAATTCCTATGAGATTAGACTGAAATAACCAGAAAAAAGAAAAAAGAGCATGTGATCTCACCGCAAACTTTAAGCGTAAAGCACTCACATGTTGTTTAATGTGTCTAATTGGTACTGAAATGCACAACAGGCGGCGGCGCTACATCTTAAGGCTCCGAGACTACCGGCGCTCTTTTAGAGCAGCTTTCGCCGTTGAACAGCAGCCAAATCACTGTCACAACAAGCCTTTACTAACTCTATTACAGCCATTTACCCTCAATTAGCAAAATTACATTAATTAATAAGATCATTGTGACACAAAACACATCTTCAAATCGCTTTGAAACGGTGCAAGCTTGTTAACCAAGGTGTACTTATGACAGTCAACACCATTATCATGAAAGAATATTTGGCAAAGACAAAAAAAATCAATAGATGTGTGCTAACAAGCCTCAGAAGGACTGCTGGACAGAGGGAATTTGTTACCACACAATCACAACTTATTTGCACAGTAGCTGAAAGAACACCTGAGAGATGCTAATGGTCTTGTTTCATCCTAAACAATTACTTGTTCTGAAGGTTAATTTGTAGAAATGATTGTGTGTACAATAACAATATAAGCACATCACTCACATACCTAATGAAGGGGTTGTGATGTTGGGAAGGCAACTTTTAATTTGTGTTTTTCTAACTATAGTTAAGCTACCTGCTGTCCGTCACGGTTTCACTCTGCACCTCCCCATGGACTCAATTTCCCATCATCCATTGCACCATCACCGTCAGCTATCTTTGATTACCCTCACCTGCACCTCATCATCAACATTCAAAAAACAAGTTGGAAAAGGGAGAGTAAGCCTTAAAGATAGGAGAGAAGATATTATTATTACACGACTGCGAATAGGACATTCTGGTTTAAATCACTCATTGGTCATAATATGGAAACATCAAACTGGATTGTGTATATCCTGTAGTGAAGCAGAGACTGTTAATCATGTACTTCTACATTGTACTGTATTTACCAAAGAAAGAGACGAGTTGATTAAAAAATTGAAGGATCTAAATATAACCAGTTTCAGTTTATCAAATCTATTAAGTTGTGCTTCAGAACAATCAAGAGTGCAGAGAGAAATACTTAATTATCTCAAAATAACAGAATTGGAAAGAAGAATTTAAATGTAATTTAAAGTGGGGTTTTTTGGTCTTATTCCCCGTCGATGCTTCACACTCCAGTCCAGTTGGTGGCAGTAATACACCATAAATTGGCTTGTCAACCGCTAATAAACGACACAAGAAGAAGAAGATGCACCTCATCATCTTGGACTCTATATCAGTCACGCTGTTTCTTTGTTCTGTGTCAGGTCTCGTTTGTATGTAGTTGGCTACCTTAACGAATACGGTTACCTACCTGATGTCCTGGCCTTGTTTTACTTTGTTTTTGTCATTGTCCTCATCTGTCAGTGTTTTGATTACTCACCTGTCTCCCCTGTGGATTGTATTTGGATTACTCGCCTGCATCTGTGTTTGTCTACACTTCAAGTAAAGTCAATTTATGTTATCCTCTGGTCATTGTGCTTCTTCATCCCAATACCACCCGTAACATTAAGCACGTCATGCTTTTTCTTGCCTCTTCAATGAATTCCTTAGATGTAAGTCCATTTTGCTTTAGAAGATACTGGATTTCTTTGAATTTCTTTAATGATGGATGAATGTTTATTTTGGATTTAACAAAAGATAACATGATAGTATTTTATCATACAATATGTGTTTAACTAAAAAAAGGAAGTCATATATGGTATGAGGGGGAGAAAATTATGACAGATATGATATTTGGGTAAACTATTTCTTTAATAGCTGGAAAAGCTACAAACCCTAAGTTTGAAAACCTCTAAACTACTGTAACTACTATATCACTATTTTTAGTTAGCTACTCCAAACAGCATTTAGGTTGAGAGTAAATATGTCACATTGGCATCTGAGTTTCGCCGTTTGAGTCCAAAAGGAGCTTTTGACAGCGCTGGAGCTCTGTTCCCTGTGGCCCTGCTGCCGGATCCAAACAAATCCAGGCCACAGAATGACAGGAGTTCAAACGTCAGCTTTACTATTAAAAAGGACATGACTTCCTTTCCATCTGTCAAAGTATGCTTACAGATTAAAGCAATGTTTATAGTTTGTGTGTGTGTGTGTGTGTGTGAGAGAGAGATGAGAAGGTAAAATTAGAACTTTTGCTAAATTCGTCCTGTCATAATTTCTCGCTACAAGACGCCAGCTGCATAATCTCTGATCTTATCTAAAGGACATTTTCTGACAGCATGTTGTATTTTCTGCCTTGGTTTTGGTCCAATAATGCGGATTAGACTTACGGCCCCCTGCTTTAAATTATTCTGTGGCCATGCTCAATGACATTTAAAAAAATAAAGAAATAAAACATCATAAAACATTGTTTACTGAAATAGGTGTAAAGTCACACCTGTCTTCATGATAGGTCTAGATTCTGTAAATAACAGAAGAGAGTCAGAAACATCCTTTGCTGGTGCATCATTTTGCATAGTTTGGTTTGCTGGTCTCTGTATGGCTGGACATGGATGCACTAGCTCACAGCTTTTTTTAATATCCTGCTAGAAAATAATAAAATAATTCAAAAGAAAAAAAACTTCCCTGTGGTCATGTCTTTCATGATTGGAAACTCTAGAATAAACATATAAGAAATGTAATAATGAACCGTTAATGTAACATTACATTTAAAATACCTGATGGTAAATAAAGAGTAAATATAAAAACTGTGCGGCTGGTCGCCTTTGGTCATTTCTCTAAAGCCCTGTTTGGACGGGATTAGTTTTACATGGGGAGGTGGGGGTAAAGTAATTATTACCAGAGCTTCTCTGTGATTTTAGTCCCGTCCGAATGTGCCATCTCGGTAATCATTACGGACAATGTCAGTAAAGATTACGGCGACTTTTACCTTCTGTAAAAAGGTCCGGAAGAATGACCTCAGGGAATACTAATCCCGTTTGAATAGACCCGCTGTATAATATACAGTAAAATTCCGTCATTTCCTGTTTAAAAGTAGTTTTTGGCGCGTTTGCAAGCATGGAGGCGCTTGAAGAAGCATTCGGTTGCATTGTAGGTGGTGAGACAACTCTGTGGCAAACCTCCAGTGTTTTCCGCATACCATTTAAAGCAAAAAGAAGATCGAAAGCACTTATTAGAGGCACAAAACTTCTTTTAGCTCTAGGTAAGTGTCTATTACCTACACAATCCAATCAGAATTGTTAGACTGGACCTAACTGAAGCAACGTCATACGCACATGACGACAAGGAGGTTACTGTGGTGTGTAAAGCAAGTTACCCATCCCACTTCTGCTAGTTTTACTGAGATGTCTTGTCCCGTGCGAACTGGCCATTAATATTACAGACGTCCTGAGGTAAAATTACTTTACCCCCACCTCCCCATGTAAAACGAATCCTGTCCGAATAGGGCTTTAAACACATATTGGGTATAAAGTGCATGTTGCATGTGATTAATGCTCCAACCAAAGTAATACAAATAATACCAAATAGGTGTAAAACAATATTTAAATTATAAATAAAGTTCAGTTGATGCAAAAGCTTATGGAAATAAACTAAAATAGTGATGACAATATCATGAAGGACAATTGCTTAGGGCTGCACACGTGGTATACATACAAGTTATTCTACCAACAGAAAAATAAATGCAAATATTAAATATAAAAGTCATTTATATAACATCAAACAGCGAATGATTTGTCATGACTTGAGAGGACCTCTATTCAGATGTTTACCTCTACAGAATCATCTCAATGAGACAAAAACAGGTTATTAAAAGTCTTAAAAAACCTAATTATAAAACCTTAATCTTACAAATAGATCAACACATCTAATCATGACGATCTTACTAGCAAAACAAAAACCACCTGCTCTCTGTTTATAGAAACGAACAGCAATGTAATTCCAGTGACGTCTCAGAAGAATGAAACATCTTGATTGGCACATGTGTCACATTTCTCCCTGTCAAAGATTAATTATCTCTTAATTAATCCTGCCATTCAACCACCTCCAAGAACATTTTTCCAAAGGCGAGGGTGTTATGTTACCGATGTTAAACAAGGGCAGCAGTTATCCTGTGAACGCATCTCTAAACCTGCACATGAGGACAACCGAAGCACTTGCGTTGCTTTATTAACTGCTGCAATTAAACTTTAAACAGTCTTCGGAAATCAAGAGAGAATTAGAAAATAGGAGGTATCAGTGCAACAAACATTTCTGCTGGCCAAATAAAGGTAGTAAAGGTTTCTGAAAGCAGTGTGGGCTGGTTTTAGGAAGCTTTTTGGACTGAAACTTCAAAAGGGACTTTCAAATGCTCAGACTCCTGTGTATACCTGCTTCACTCCGCTTTTGAAATGGTAAAACCCCTCATTTCCTGTGAACCGACCTTTCAGCCTTATTAATTCATTCTCAAAATGTGAGATTTGTAGAGCTTTACTGGTGAACTTTGACACACCGAGTGTCTCATCAAGGTTTATTGTTGAATAAATATGTACTGTAGTATTCTTCACCTGATCCATGGATAACACAAACAAAACAATGCGATACAATTAATAAAAAGCAAAAAAACATGCATTGAAATTTTTTTTTTAATAATATCTTTAATGTCAAAGGCTGAATCTGGATAAATTTACATTTATTCATTTGGCTTTCAACTGCGTTCAAGCTACACTTTTCATTAGCATGTTCATCTCCTAGAAATTGAACTCATGACCTAGGCATTAAGCTAAAATTAAGCAGCTGCCCTTATCTTTAAAAACCTTAAACAACAGGGTGAAAAAAATGGTCAAAGAAAATATGACAAATGACATTAAACAATAAACGGGGTGCTGACCAGCGTGTTTTGTTAGCCGTGAGCATGAAACCAGAAAAAATGTTGTTGAATGCACAGTAGTAATATAGTGGGTTGCCTCTTGGTATCCAGTAAAAGTTGAAGCAAAACATTGAGAAACACTGTGCTGTTGTATGTTTTAAACTGACAAAAGATATGAACTACCAGATATCTCTCTCCAGGTGTAATAAACCTCTCTGGATGTTTCAAAGCATTTTATTAGGGTCCTTGGGGGTCATGGAGAAAAATCACTTACTGTATCACACCAATCTGGTCCAGTAGCTACTACCAGCCAAAGAGCTTTCAACAACTTTTTCATCATGTTTGGCAGCAATCAACTTTCCATTGTGGTTTATTTCGCTTTCAATACCTTTAAACAGCAGTTCGCTCGGTGGGTGTCCTGCTATTTGAAACCAACCTCTCAGTGTGTCCACCTACTGTGTCCTACAAATTATTCCCATGTTAATTCATTATCCATATTACAGTTGAATAGACTACAAGATTCAAAGTATTAGCAGTAAATCAGAAAAACATATTGGGATTAATGAGATGGTACGTCTCGCTGTCAGTTAATGACACATTTTAAATGCCCTTATTTATAGATTTATTCTCTGTACTTTTGTAAAATTATGTAAGTATGAAAAAATGCCACAAAGTCTTTTTAAATGAAATGCATAATTAGATGTTGGCTCTGGCATTTGAGTTGGAAATGGCACTTCAAATTTGTTTGCACTTCAAATTGTTGAAAAAGCACATTCATCCATCGTTAAAGTAATATATTAGGTCAATAAATGTCTTCTAAAGCGAAATGTTGCATTTGAGGAAGAAAACATTTAATATTTTGAACCGATTTAGTCAGGGCCGTTTGAAGGAATTTGAGGGCCCCAAGCAAAATGGACATGGAGGCCCCCCCAATTCAAAATAACACAATTCAATAAAATAAGCTGCAAAGTAAACCTTTGAAATAAATTAAATTCACTCATACATTCAAAAAGTAACTTGCGCATAATGCAGTGCATTCTTTTGCAGGATAAATAAACACTTTTTCTGTGCTCTTAAAAACTGGTTTAAATTGCTATGTAGGCACCTAATTGATAATAATAACAAAACATACAAGTATGGTGTATTGCATGTTGTTGAGCCATGTGGCTAATATGTTTAAGCAAGATGAAATTCATTGATGCTGCTTGTAATGCTAGCAAACCTTATTGGTTTATTTTTAGATATGTTAGAACAGCAAACATGGCAATTACATTGCTTCACCCTGACAGAACTCACAAGACCCTTGCAGTTTTGGTAACCTGATGATAAATGCTGCTTTCATGCATGCAAAAATTTAGCTTGAAATGCATGTGATGCAAATGTAAACAGATGTTTTCATCACTTGCAGAGTTCATGACCATCACATACTGCTCAGTATGGGATCTGTAGTAATCTTCAATCAAGTTGAATTGATTAATATTTGCAAAATCTGTCCATGTAAATATAGTCTCAATCATCTGAAATCTGGAAATAAATTGAATCAAAGTCCAGAATCAAAACAGGATTGGAAAATCAAATGAATTCAATGTTGGGAACAGCAACGTGATGAAACACAAACGCTCTCCAATTTCAAGCCTGAGTGAAAAATTGTAAGACACTTCTTTTGCTGATCAACACAAGTGTCATATGTATATGTTCGTGTTGTATTAAGTTGTGTCACCTGGAGGCCTGACAAAGTGGTATTAATGAACTATTCAATAACGCTTGTTCACATACCGTATGCCTTCTGCATGCTGTATAGGAGAATAATGTCATCAGGGCTCTTTGAATTGGCAAACCCTTACAACATTGTCACAAATCGTGTGGCTGATTGTTATGCTTGGAGTTAGGTTTAATTGAATTGTGGAAGCACTCAAATTTAGCAAATAATCAGAGTAAAATCAAGCCAGAATTATATTCATTATCATTTTATCAGATAAGTTACTTTTCTCTGAAGTAGAGAGATCGCATTTGATCTCTGTTGAATTTGATTATAACTGCATGATTATCTCTGTTGTTCAATCGTGTTGGCCCTTAGCAAGAGTTCGAGAATCGGGTTTGATCCAACTACATCACAAATAGTGCATTTTAACACAGCAAACAGTTTCTCTCTTATCAAAACACTTCCTTGTTGTGTAAATGAATAGTCAGAACGCATAAAACATTTCCAGTTTTTAGTTGGTGTCATGTCCATATCATCTCAATAAGAACCCCACCTGTATAGCCATTCATAACTTTTCACCAATGTATAATTAAAGATACGGCACATTCAGCACACCGATCAGAATCTCTGTGTGCTGATCTCAAAGTCAGTTGAAACACAATCAACACTTTTAAGATACGCCAAGACTACATGTGACCTTTTCTCTGCCAGTTATGCGTATGTCTGCACAGGCTTCATATTCATGAAGAACCTCCACCAGGTTGAGCTCTAATGAATCATCTTTTTTACTCGGAGATAAGTAAGACACAGTTATTCAAAGATCACCACAAGTTTGTGATTTTGAAGAGTAAGAACTTAATGAATCTGAACTTTAGCATGAAAACGTTCACACGCTGGTTTTGCATATATGAATATTTGTGCGTATATGGAGGTTAGTGAATGTAGTGAACTTTAGACTACATCAACCAGAACATTTAAAAACTGCTCCAACTGTGTCCAAAAATGTCGTTGTAAGCATAGTCAAGGTGACCAGGAGGTTCAGGCCAAGCAGCAGGGTAACAGTTCTGGCTGACTTGTGGAGGTCAATTGGATTTGGATGGTTTTGTAGTGTAAAGAGTCTCTAGAAAAATCTCAGCTTGAGTCTGAATGCCATGCCAGCAATCCACTGAGAAGAGAAAATGTCCCAGGAAATCCACAGTCCCATAGCAAATCTGAATCTGAAGAATAACACTATAATCTGGGGTTTACTTTTCTTTTTTCTCCTGTTTCTTTGTTGTGTACTCTCAGGTTTCTTTTTCTAAAGAAATTCACATGCCCATCGTGAATATGCAATTTATAATTGGATTGCACTTGGATTGCAAAGAATACAGAGAAAGTTAGTTTGGTAAATAGCATCAAAATAAATAATGTGAGTTACAAAACATAAAATGAAATGCATGCCAATATTGAACAATCTTTTCATCATTCCTACTGTACTTGTTAAATGCCACTTACAAATTCATTTGGATTTACGCTACAGTGGCTTTCAACTTTTTCATCCTCAGGCCTACGGCAGAAAGCTGTGTTCCTTTAATTATGCATTAGTTCCAGAAGATTTGAATAGTAAATGAAACAGCCGAGGAATTTGACATGTATATGGTTCTAGCAGCTGGTTTGACCTTTGAATTAATGGCACTTTCCTCAAACACCTAAAATTTCATCCTAGCCAACAAGGTTTATCTATATAGGCAAAGATTTAGATGTGTATAACTGTTACAGTTTATTTTATTGTGAATGTCTGCCACTGATACTGATACTGTTTTACTGATACTGTAAAATAAAAGACATGGTTCAAAGCCAACATTATAAAAAAAACTCCTTCCTTTGTATTTGCATCAGAGGAATTATACCACAGCTTAAACGTTAAACAACAAGCCTTTGAAATCCCACCAGCTGGGTGTCTTAAGCTTTGTGTGGCCAGTGTGTTCACCACAGCCAAAAACAAAAGTGACATAGTCAGCCCACACACTCAGCAGTTTTTCTTAAGACTGACACAGTCAGTGTCATCGCTGAAATCTTGCTTTGTTATTTATTAAATCCTACATGTACAGTTAAATAATCAAAAGAATTGGCAGCGTTATTTGATCAAAACATATAAAAATGGCAATAAATGCCATGATGTGAAAGGGATCAAATAATTGCCTGTCCAAATGCCTCACAACAACAAAGTGGTAAAACTAAGATGTTTTTAGCTTTGTACTTAAAATATAAAAAAAATCCATAAAGACCTCTTTAGATGGGACTACTTTATCCTGTCTCAATCTGAATTCTATCCAAGTTTTTTTTTTTTTAAACAATATCAGAAAAATAGTTAGATAAGATAAATAAAATAGATGAATAGATAGATAAGATAGATAAAAAAGATGAATAGATAGATAAGATAGATAAAATAGATGGATGGATGGATGGATGGATGGAGATATGATAATAAAGATAGATGATAGATAGATAGATAGATAGATAGATAGATAATAGATGGATGGATGGATGGATGGATGGATAGATAGATAGATAGATACTCTTTTTTAGTTGAAACTGGTATTTGAGTTATACTTTACCCTTGCATTTAACAACAATAAGGCTCTTTGTGAATTGTAAAAAGGCTGTTTAGCACCAAAAAATAATTTTGCTATTATTACAAGACAAATTACCCCAATCTAGTGCTGTTTAGAACCACCTTTCTTACTATTGCTGTTCAATATCTGCCGTGCAGGTAGTAAGCATGTCTTACCAACAACCAAATTACAGCCAAGCTGACATACCTCTATATCTAAATCTTTATACTAAATCAGCATCCCAGTGCTGTTTTGGTCTTATATAATTACTCCTAGAACGCCTCTTGTCCAATCAGATTTGAGGTCCGGAACTGTTAACCAAAATATAACAAAGTCCATTCCGGTTATCTGTGTGTGAATCATTATGTGCCTGAACTTGTTTTTGCTTATTCAATGTCATTATATCCTCAGATGAAGCAGTCAATTTCCTTAATAATCAACGACCTGTGATTATTAATAAACAATTTCCTGTACAGTTCGGATGTCAGCAGAATTACATTTAACCTTTTCTAAGTATAGCTCACAACTCGATAAGAATTCAGCCTAGGGGTGAATATTTGAGAAGAGGGGATTGTCACTCTTGACAGGGACTACTTGTGCAGAACGGCTTCAACTATGTGGCGTTTAACATCTGCAGTGCTAATCGGGCCTAATTGCTCTTCTGATCTCGTCGGCATTTCAAACAGTGTTTGGAGATAGCTTTTAGTGCTCAGCTGGGAGTCAGGACAGCAGGCCCGGGTATACAGTATATTTAATCTGTCTGTTTTCACTCTTGAAATTGTGTGTGAGCTTTAGGAACATGTCTGGAGTGCTCGGCTTTGTTTCTATACTAAGGTTATGTCAGAGGGGTTTTGTAAAGAGTTCTCGTCCGCATGCTTATTTCTGTGCAGTCGCGTCAACTACAGGTTCTGTACTCTTGTGCGGAATTGAGAGTGGATTAAAAATAAACCAGATGCTCATAACCTCCTTTCTGAGCAATGACCTGCTTAAACTAAAATATTTGCTGAAACTTTAGTGCTACTGTTGTAAAACACCTGCATTTATTGGAATGTGTTCAGCAATTTATTTACATATAATATCACATTCACTCTATTGACTAATGTGGGATGCAAAGCCATTATTCTATACTATTATTTGTGTTTATTCTTATTGATCTTCGTCTCAGATGTTTCTCTTACAAATCCCCCCAGACACCAATTGTTTACATGCAGAAAGCTTTTAGTGCTGTTGCTGTACAATTGGTGTGGATAGAATCAGAATTGGTTTTGGGAGAAGATGATAAGAAATGACCTGATTCAAGACTGATATTTTAGCAATGTGTGGGCACAGTTTGAAAGACATTGTCTTATGAATCTCTAGAGAAGACATAAAACAGAGGTCATACTGAGGTCTTTTAATCATAAGAAAAACTTTAGAAGCAGGAGACTTAAGAAAAAGCCTTTATTTGCTCTCCATTTAGTCTTATTGCTATCCGGGACTTTCAGTGATATTAAAGAGACTTCCTTCTTGAATTTTGTTTTTGCATAGGATGAAGTGCTTTCTTTGTGTTCATTTTCATACTCCTTACAGAAGTACTACTGTTGCAAAGATTTTTTTCTCTGCAAAAGCAAAGCTGATTGTTCCCATTTATTGCCTTCCATTTACTTTTTTTGGTATTTAATAATACTGTGCAACTAAATGCTGAATTCTGTGCTAAATGTCGTACAAACTGCAACATGCTTGCAACTTTTATTTTAGATGTCATATTGGGTATCATGAGTCATAACAAGTGGAATATTACTGTAGAAATCCTGTATTAGATTTCAAGAGCAGTAAGAGCGAAAGACTATTGTTGTGCTGGATGAAATATATCGTGCTATACAGTGCAATATGGTTAGGATGGATATAACAAATTCCAAATGCAACACTAAGTGAAACTTGCGACATTTAATGCTGTGTGCTTTGCTTTGTGTTAGATCCATTTAGACCACCACGCATATAAAAATAAGACTTCTTGTGTCTATATATTTTACATTGAATCACTTCATTGTTTCATTTCTAAATTGCAGGTACTAATGGACTTACATAATTATAAAAGGCATCAAAGCTACTTTGAAACTACAGCTAATTCCATTATCTTTACTATACCAAACATTTTAACAGACAGTCTTAGTCTCTTTTGATTTATTTATTAAGTTTAATTAAAATGTATGTTTGTTAAATGTTATACCAAAGTATATGACAATGAAAACTTTATTTATGGATCATCATAATTTTAATACATAATTTGTAGCAACATAAAATAGTAAACAATGTTTAATACGATTTTAAATAATGCAAATATTAAATCAGTCCAATACAGTCTCATGGCAATTCATAACTATTTTCCCAGGTTGATAATTCGGTTGAATTTGTAGTGACTGTTAGGGTTATGGGTGGGGCTTTATTATTGCTTTTTCTAATAATAAGCTACAGATTAATGTATGCATATGACAGATGCTTTATTCAAACTGCAATATATTGCAATTGGTGATACGTTTTTATCGGCCCACGTATTCACTAGGAATCAAACCCATGGCATTGTTAGCACTTTTCTATCAAATGAGCTACGGGAACTGTGTACAGTGTAGACACTGTACTTTACATGGCAAATAGTGTTAGGGAAAGAATTGTCACTTCATGCAAATACTTTTGTTATAGCAAGTTATTTTTAAATTTCATTAAACTGTATGTATTTAACATAATCACTTCTGCAAGCGGTGCACCAATTTTTTGTTAATAATGTTTTCCATTTCATAACCTCTGAATTATTCTGCTCTTTGTAAATGGAACAGTGTACGTTTTGAAGCTACAATGAGAATTTTACATGTGAATCTCTTCTGACTAAAGCAGGAAATTTGCCACGTTGCACCTTCCCCTTCACACACACTTACAGAAACTGATTTATTCAAATTCACACATTCTTTGGATGTCTTTTTGCCAAAGTGGATATTTACATGGGTGATTTTAGCCCCAGAATCATAATAATAACGTTTAATATTATAGTGCATCTGAAATATTTAATTTAATCACATGTAACAAACTGAGAATCATATGTCTTTTGGCTCAAAATAGGTTTAAAAAATTATGAAATAACCTAAATCAATCTTTTCTTATTGCACATTACCACACAGGCTGTAGTGCTGTTTGTTGCTACTTAATGTTTTGTGCAAAAAATAAATAATTATCATAATAGTGTCACGATGTCACCTGTCTTCGTGTGTTTAAACTTCACTTCCCATGTCACCCTGCACCTCCGCACACCTGTTGTTCATTGTCATCATCATCTACACCAGCACCTGTCTGCAATAACCCGGACTCTTTATATACTGTGTGTTTTGTTCAGTTCACTGTCCAGTCTACACTGTTGTTACCCGGACTCACTCACCTGTGTTAGCAATCGTCTCCCCTTGGATGTACCCTCGTCGAGTCTTCAGTGTTCCTCCTCTGTCATCCTCTCGTCTTCTGTGCTCCTGTGTTTACCTGCATACCCAAGGACAGTATTAGTTTCTCAGTTTACTCACCCGTTTCTGTTTTGACGTTTGTTGCTTTGTTTATTAAAGTTACCATTTGTGTTATCCGCTGACTCCGTCCCTTCTGTTCCGTAACAAATAGCCTGAAAAAAATAAATCTTTATCATAATAGCCTGCATTTCCATGTACTGTAACGCTATCTTCAGCTTATTAATGAACCAATATTTGGTACTGCTGTGGGTAGCAGCGGGTTTTTGTTTTGTTATTTCCTGAACTGCAGAAGTACGTGCAAGGTTGCCACAATGGCTTTTCATCTGTCTTTTTTAAATGGAATAATATACTATCTTTACTCACAAAATGCAATAGTGACACTTGTGGTCTTTTTTACTAGCACAAAGAGGCTAAAGGAAGTGTAAAATGTTCATGTCTTTGATGGAAATGGTGAAGCTTCACTATTCACCAACACGAGCAAAACATTAGCACTCGAATGATAGGGCTCTTCAAACTGAGGTCATCGGACCCATGCAAGTGTGGTCTTAATGGAGAAACCTCCTCCCCATCTCATCTTGTGTCATAACCATTACTCAGGACCCACAGTGTTTTAGCAGGCCTCGGGTGTAATTAGTCCCACGGCATACAATGGGGCCATTTTAGCAGTAGATCTCGTTCTTCAGGCCCTGTGAATGCAGCATCGCCACTGAAAGGTGGAAGAAGAGCCCTGCTTGCATTATAATAAAAGAGATGGTGATAATAATAACCCCAAAATAGGTTTAGAGTAAAAGCAGATATGGCTGCAATATGCCTCCTTTAAAAGAGAAAAGGGGCACTGGTGTATTTGACCTGTGTGAGCTCTCATCATCTCCATTCTGAAATCTCATCTGGTACAGGATATAGCCATACATGGACATTTATGTACTGTTATATACATTTACATGTTTCAGTAATACTTTTCAATAAGGTTGTATTTGATAACATTTGTTATTGCATTAGCTAATGTGAACTAACAATAAACAATACTTCTACAGCACTTTTTTCATCATGGTAATTAATTTCAGCATTTACTAATGCATTTTTAAATCAAATGTCTCTGTTAACAAGGTAATGCACAATGAACAAATATGAACAACTGCACTGACATTAACAAAGATTAATAAATGAAAATAAATGCTGAAAAGCATATTGCTCATTGTTAGCTCATGTTAGTTTATAAATTATCATATTTTATTAGGGTTTGTCTTTGTAAAAAGCTTACTTGTGTTTTGAAAACAATACAACACAAGTAAGTTTTTATTCATATACTTTCACAATCACGATCCATGATGTTTTTTAATTCATGTATAGTTGGTTTTACTGCTGTTTTGTGAACAAGCAACAATTAACATTGAAGGCATATAACACTGTGCATTCGCTTTGTGTTTTCCTAAATAGGGGTATAATCAAACACATTGGTGAGAGCTATTGAATTTCAATAATGGCTTAGTGTAGGATCGTGTCCACTTCAAATTATTTTAGTAATTATCCTTTATGGTTGTTTCGGCTGTGGTGTTTTGATTCTGTAATTCGTCAAGCCCATTAATTTGCGACATCAGCATTTTAGCCACATTCTGCCTCTAAATATCAATTATATTGCTTTCATTTTTTTTATTAACCCAATATTGCTTCATTTGCACAATGAAAGGTTTTCAAAGGGCTTCAGTTTATTTTGGCGAATAATCACATCAGAATCGTTTTGTTTATTTTTCACCTGTTTGTGACTTTGCTTTGAACAAAATCACTAAAACATTTCTGTGTTCAAGAGCTCTGTTTTGTAATATTCAAACCTCACACACAATAGCTATCCATTAGTTGTTAAGATGAAATGTGAATATTTTCAGTATACTGACTAATCCATGACTAATCCATCAAAACACACCAAGAGAAATGGTTTGTTATGGCTTTCGTTAAACTATTGCTCATTGACCACAGATTGGGTTTGTAATAAACGCTAATGAGAAATTGCCCTCGGAAGCAGTGTGGGGTGTGCATTAATTCCCTAATGACCTAGTTTCAACATTATTTAAAGCTCTCTGAATCCAATTGGCTATGCGCACAAACCTATTCTCATTGGAGTACTTTCAATCTTTGAGTAATTGCATCTGAGCTGGTCTTCCATAGTCTTCTGTAGCCACCATACTCGTGAATCTCTCTAGTGCACTAATTAAGTTTTGTCATGTTAAATAAATCTCATGATTGTGATGAGATTTGTTTGACTTAATAGTGGCATATGGTTTACTTGGTGAAGTGGAACCTATCAGCCATTGCAAGGCGGGGAGTTAATGGCAACGTTGGAAGTTAATTGACTTGAAGCGCTAAAAAGATAGCAGCATAAATTACAGTCAAGTGCGTGAAACGTTGGAGTGAACGTGAAATGGCCTTATGAATCAACTGAGATCTGTAACATCTAATGAAACACTTTTATTTTATCTGTTGATAAAATGGTCATTAAAATGGTCAGTTCCAGGGCTTGATTCTGATTGGTCAATAGTTGTGTTTTATTTATGATAAAAAACAGCGCTTCACCAAAGTACACTTAACAGCATAAACAAATATCGCAGCCACTCAGGGACTATTTTTTTTAGCGGAAGGAAGACTTTTGGTGATTTTACTTTAGGAAAGTTGCATTGTTACATATTTTTAGGCTTTGATATTTGTATTGTGTGGAAACCGTTTTATAAAAACAATAAAGTGCTTGAGTCTAGTTACAGCTAAAGGGCGTTGTTAGGCACGAATTAATGCACAGCCTCTCCTGCCTTATTACTTACTTATGAATGTGTCTTCATTAAACCTCCAGGGCTATCAAGGGAGAACAATCTATATTACCAGCTTTAAACCAGACAGATATGAAGGATGCCATATGTGGTGATGGTATCGGTTATAGATAAAGTACAAGCTACAGGTTAGGAATACTAAAATGACAGCAAAGCTTGTCGTTAGTGCAACGTTATTGAAACATTGTAACCAAACAGATAACGTCTTGTTTGTTTTAAAAGTGTATGTTGTCGAGCACAGTAAATTTACTCGAGTCGCAACGGTTTGGCAAGCAAACTTGAAATAATCAATACTCAACATAAATGTCTGACCTTTAGGTAAAAGCTGATTGAATGGAGCCCATTTTTATGTATTTGTGCATTATATGGAAGACTGGCCAAATGAAAGTAGACTTTATGACTTACAGGGCTGTGATAGGACCCCTCGCCCCGGGGAGCACCTGCGTGGAAGCCTCCACAAATCCACACCCCAGCAGGACTCGACTAGCGCAGGAGAAATCAAAAGTGTAATCAAGCAAGGAAAAATATAAGAGCTTGCCGTCTTCTCCATAGGCCTGTGGAGATCAGTCGAGGAGGGGAAGGTAGGGCTGCAGATGAACATTGTGCTCTCTGTTTACAGATTACAGCTAGACATGCTGGAGGTCATTTATACCCACTTTGTCAGAACCAGGACCATTAATCCAAATCAGGTGCTGGCTGTGACTCAGGATTGCAGAGAGCTTTGTGTGTTTTTCCTGTTGTTCTTTTTTCAATGACAGTTTAAAGATAGTCATCTATCTAGAGCACTGCAGTGTAACTGCGCTTTCAGCGGCTCCGCCCCACGGTTACTGTATTTCACCTGAGCAGAATGACAAATGGCCATTTACTATTACGTTGATAGTGAACAAGATGTGTTTGGTAATTACGTCTATGCATTTGGTGGGTGGTTTATCCATAGTGACCTTGTGTGACCTTGACATCATCTATGCATTTTTATTCGAGCTACAGGAACATTTGTTTTAGTTGTGCTGTATGGTCATTTTTGTTTTTAGTATGAAATATTCCTATAATTATACTACAAATATTAAACCAAATTGCATGTTCATCTTGTCTGGATCAGTATATGAATACTGATTTTCATCATAAAGCCATTCTATAATAATAATATAAATGAAAGGGTTTTTTGCACACAGGGAATATCTTGATTGGTCGTTTATAGTAAGTGTGTCTGATTAAGGTTGGAAGTGAATATCAGTGTTTTATTATAATCAGAATAGGTCATTTATAAGGTCCATAATTGTTATGTAGGTAGTATGGCAGTCGGTTGGGTTTTAGCGTTCACAGCTAGAAAAAAGTGTTTGATCAGGTACAAGTCGAAGTAGATCATTAGACGGTACGGTGGTTTATATAGATCTTACTTCATGTTGAATCTAAGTGAATACTTGTTGATAACTGTGTGCAACGACAGCATAGTGCTATGGGTAATTATGTTAAAGCTCACAGCTCCTGAGGTAATTGGCCCTCTAAATTAGATACGTAAACCCTAATGTACAACCGATTTGCTAAAGCTGATTTTATTGATTTTGTTGTTTGTTTTTGTGAAGTACAATGTCTGTTCCTCTCGAAATGGTCTCTCTCTGAGGACAAATTGTAGAGAAACTAAGCAGAAGATATTGCCAAGAAATCTCTCTTCCTTTCTCTCCTCATCTAACTCGCACATCAGTAAAGCTCATCAAATGCACAACCATGGTACCACAGACAGGATACAGCATGTGGATTTGTAACAGATCAGCTCTGACACATTTTAGACTTAGAGGAGGTTGGATGTCCTCCTCCGCTTCCGTGTATATGTGCATTGTGTGTCTCCACATCAAGTTCCTCTTCTTCATGTGTACTGTAGGTACAGTTCAGTCTTGAACATCATTGTTACGAGCTCTACTTTCAGTTGTAGGCTAGAGATGTTTTTATAAGATCCTTTAGGAGAAATATATTAAGAGAATAATATTTAAAGGATGATTTTAATAAACCTTTGAAGATTTGGAGGAAAAATGTATGAGTTGATATTGAAATGTGACCCTGCTTGTGAAAACCCAAGTCATTTTTTTATTTACATTTGTTTTCTACATAACGTAAAGTTTATTCTGTGAAAATATAACTTTGATATCTTTAATATTGACTCAGTAATTTCATGTCAAATATTGAAATCATAGTGAAATTAATGACTGAAATCAAACTTTGGTGCTTTTATTCTCAGACAGGGTCACAAATCTTTTTTTTAAATGTTTTATGTTATTTTTTTTTAACAGAATATTATGACAATTACTAACTATAGATTTTAGTGAATTGGTGGCTGATATGAACTGTTGCTCCATTAGTTATACATTCTTGTGCAGTTCACATTGTTAAAATCTATGAATACAAAATCGCCACATTATACAATATTACGTTTTTATAAAGGTTAGATTGTATAATAGAACTGTTAAAACAGATCTAACGAATAATGTCGTGCATGGGTAATGCTATTTGTGTACCAGTTTTGTTGTTCCACATGTATGGTGTATTTATTGATTAAAGCTGGAACTGTGTTTGTTTGTAGATCGTATGATATAGGTCATGCTATTTGACGTATATTTTGCCCCTGCGGTAACTCCTCATAACCAAACCTACTCGGCGGGTGTGCCGGCTGATTGCGGAGAGACTCGTGAATACGCCTGGAGAGATGGAGAGGGAGAGATAGGGGTGATGTGTTGCACAGCGGGGGTAGCAGAGGATGGAGGACAGCGACTGTCAATCAAACTCTTTCAAAGCTATCAGACCTGTGGAATGATTCCACCCACAGAGCTAAATTTCTTTGGTCCATTTTTAACCAAAAGGACAAGTGCAAAAATGTTAGCGAAACACAGAGGAAACCTTTTTCTCCTGAGAAATGCCAGGAAAAATTTCCACAAAATCTGGCTTTGTGATTTATAAACTGCAGTCACAATCTGTCTGATATTTTGGATTAAACCCTCTATTGCACATTGGTTGTGTTTCTTATGTTGTAAGAAAAATGAATTCATTTATTGACACTTAGGAATTAACAGTTACACTGTATCAACCAAATTTAAGCTTTTTTTTAATTCTCCAAACAGTTTGACGATGTCATGTTTTAATATGAAAACTTAAAATTGAATTAAAATACCACCCTCGCTTTGATTCTGCTATTGTAAAGTCCATATTAATACATTTCCGGGTAACTGTAATACGCTGTTAAACGATAAGAGATATAAAGTGAAAATATATTAAGTGCTTGAGGATAAAAAGATAATGTGAAAAGGCTAAAAGAAGCAATAGATTATCCAGCAACTATTTCATCCTGGATTAAAAGATGATATCATTTAAAAGATTTTCTGCAGCAGCATCATGCAGCAAACTATCGAGTGTGAGGCGATGTGTTTTTAGACTTGTTTTAGATCTCTAAAGGACCTGATGAAAAAAAGTCAGAAGATTACTGTGTAAAACTTGCACAAACACTTTCAAGTGTTCAAGTGTTTAAGTGTCACGTTGGTTATGATGAAATGAGAGCATTGTGAAATTTCCTCTGGATGGTATCAGGTTTGTCAGTGACCTGCAGGATCTCTTCAACTCCAGCAGTTTATCTTTGTTCTTTCGGCCTGTTCTTTAATATTTCCAGCTTTCCTTTGCTGACTCTCTATACTTATAATCTTGTTTAGATTTGTTTCGTTTTTCATAGTCTTTGCTTTTTATTGATGGATTTATTGATGAGAAACAAACTGCATTACTAAATTCCTATGACAAAAACCTCTCAGGAGTGCACAAAAATGAAAACATGTTTAATATAGATCATTTTATCAAATCTCCCAGAGGATACTTGAAATATGCAGATAACCACATACCCTTCTATTACAAATGATATATGCAATTCCCACATGCTGGGTCATCTTTCGTCTGCCTCGCGTATTTAAGTCCTGTCCTATTTATAAACTGCAGTCTGTTTGTTTCATTCAAATTATTTACTCTAAAGTCTGATTCACAAGGTCTGTAGTTATTTTTGCCAGTGATCAGAATAACCTTCTTAATATATTAAATCTAAATAAATCTCAGATGCAATAGACAAGGGATGCTTAAAGAACATCCCCAGTGATGAGCAGAAACCTTTACTGACCTCAGAAAGAAAATAATGACATTGTGCCATCTTGGAGCAATCAGATAGACTGTTTCTTAGCAACGGAGTAATAAATGAGAATAGAGAAATGAATGTTGCTGTCAAGGCCAGTTCTTTCTGTACGTTTGGCAAATGAGGTTATTATTATTAAGTTGTATAAAATCGCTCCTATATTATAAGCTTAGTTTCATATGAATCAAATTAGGTCTGTCTGTTGCATACAGTGACCTCTGAGAACGGTCCAGACCAGTACAATGAAAACTTGCAACCTGTGAATATTTAATGTAAAGAAAATGAAAGCTAATCAGAAACCTCATCACTTAATTCTCATTATGCATTGTTTTCTTTATGTAAAATTTCATTTCTCTAAATTATTTTTAAACCATTTTGTTTTATATTAAAAAAGGTTTTTTAATATAGTCTTGTGCATAAACCTTACAAACTTTTATAGCCTTTCTCTGAATGCACTTAATATCTTTTGCTTTTTTTAAAAAATTTGTTTTAAAGATGTTTAGGTATTTTTATCGGGAATCAAGAAACATGCTGATAATTTTTGTTTATTTTTAACAAAAAATG
The DNA here is from genome assembly GCA_019155185.1 of Beaufortia kweichowensis. Taxonomy (NCBI): domain Eukaryota; kingdom Metazoa; phylum Chordata; class Actinopteri; order Cypriniformes; family Gastromyzontidae; genus Beaufortia; species Beaufortia kweichowensis. The sequence continues at coordinate 5,830,541 of CM032811.1, forward strand.
TTGCAGAATTTAGCTGTAAGATGTTTCTCCATCGTTCATACTTTAATAAACAATACTGTAATTAAACTGAATTCTAAGCAATAAAAGAGCAAACCATGTCATGGTTTTAATTTCTTAACTAAAAAGTTGCTAACTGTATCTCATAATTAAAAAAATGTATCTTCTAATTATGAGAAAAAAATAATTGTGTGTGTTTAATAGCATCACTGACACTGATGAGCATGAAGGAGATGAACAATCTAAAGTAATCCTGACATGTTTATTTACAACACAAAACAATACGTTTATTTCGCCCTTGGGTAAGCATGCATGGAAACGCAACTCTATCAGATGAACAGGCTTTACAAGTTGAGCTGACTCATGTACCGTGGCAAGACGGGAACAAAAGTGCTGCGTCTTTGATCATTTAGATGAGCTATTCGCCTCAAGGAACACATCGTCCTCGAGTGGTGGAGAAGAGGGCTTTCACTTTTTGTTTATGTCATAGAGAACAGCAAACCAGGGGCCGGGAGGACCAAAGTCTTAGTCCTCGGCGAAAGCAAAAACAAGCCAATCTCGCTGGGAACAGACATGTTTAGACAGAATATCAGAGCTGTGACAGGCTGATTTGCCTTTCACATACAACATGTCAACTTCCAAAATAATGATAGTCCAAGAGAAGTGGGCGAATGAGTCGAGAGAACAGCAATCGGTTTGGACATCGGGATCAGTTTGGGGACTGTGCTGTCAGTCTGAAATTGTAGATCTCTGAAGAAACAGCCTGTTCTTGGTTGGAGACAGTTTGTTTCTCAGCAGAACCCAGCCCCAATGAATTCTGGGAAATACACAAAACTGCCGTGCTCACAGTTTAAATCTTCGTGTGCTAATAAAGCTTTCTAGATATCCTCAGAGGAGTGCGCATTGTAACCAGGTTGATGTGCAAACCAAATTATGCCTTAATTGTGTTAAATGGTAAATTCTCAGTGTTGTTCTTGAAATGTTCCTTTGAAACAAACAGAGTTTGTTCATTTGCAGACAGTGCTGGCTTTTTGTTTTTTACTCCAGAATTCCATGCGGTGGAAAATACCTCGATTAGCCCACCAAAACAAGAACGTCCAATCTGGCTCTTGGATGGTCGGTGTCCTGCAGAGTTTAACTCCAACTCTAATCAAACACACCTGCCTGCAATTCTCAAATAACCCCGAAGACCTCCATCAGATGCGTTTGCTTAGAGTTAGAGCCGAACTCTGAAAGAATATTTATGGCTCAGTTTACTTTCTGTAATCGTTAAAATTGTATAACATTTTGTGATGTGTTGCTGAACCATAGCAAAAGCATCAAAGACTTTGAAATTAAAGCCAGAGGTAATATTGGTCCATGCAACAACAAAAACACTAACTGCAATGCAGTTAAAATATCGCCTCTCTCGCTTTTATTTTTTATAAATCAGATGCACCCTCCTGAGATTCATTTTGCTTTGGTGCACACAGCCATATGTTTACTTGTTATTGCATAATGGTTTTTGTTTTTAGCATGTTTTAGTGACTATATCATTGCATGGAGATCTTTACTCATAATACAGTATGAAGCGTAAAAAATACGAGTCGGGATATTTGATTTGATAGTTGGCTAATTCAAACCAATTCGCGTTGCGTAAATGACATCAGATATTAGCTACAGACAGCTCATCAGATCCATTACTGTACTTGCCGTGGGTCTTTTATTGCTCAACACCTGAAATAATGACAATATGAGCCATATGGCACATACAAAGGACCGACATATGGAATTCAAGTCTCATCCTCCACAGCCCTGACCTAAACTGTGATATTTTATTGAGGAGCCACGGAACCAGATATCAGCTCTAGCGGCTCACGGCCCCACTTTAGTTTTAATGTCTTGTGAATGTCCGTCTCATCCGTTCTTCATTCAGCTCAGAGGCGTCTGAAGCCCCATTAGAGCGGCTGTACAGATGGTGAGACGTACGAGAGCTTCTGTTCTTCGGCGTGTATTGTTGTTTTGAAGAGCACAAAAGAGCGTTGCAGGTCAGTAATTGGAGCTGGGAAACTGCCAGGAACTTCAAGGCCCAGTCACTTCAACCGCGAGGATCGGTCCGCGGAAGACCGCTAGATCTCCTCCTTCTCTCTTAATTGCTGGCTGAGTGGACGCAGGGCTGCGGTCGATGGCTGTGCGATAGAGGAACGGCCAGAAAAAGAGAAAACTGGCTGAAAGTAGCAACGGTACTAAAGCAAAACTAGATTTTTTAGTGACCCGACAGTATCTTGGCTGTTATGAGTGTGAAATAATCTGTTCTTTATGTGAGAGAGAGAGAAAAAACACATTTTTAACCTGTTATGCCGATATAGAGCATACCCAATTTTTACAAATTTAAATATATGTTTTTATTATTTTGATCTTTTTACTTTTACTTATAATTTGTTAAATATTTATTCCTCGAGTCTTAGACCTTTCCATGAATATTAATGATAATTATTCATGATAAGAGTTTAACAGTAAATACCCTGAAGACATACAGTATGGGCCAAGTTGTTTTTCTTGTTCCTTCCCTCTCGTCCTGTTGTCTGTGGTAACCCTTTTCAAATTAAATTCTGCCATTGGTGTGTGATAACATATTTTGCACTATAGCGCTTTGGCCAAGTTTGTGTCTTGACTCTTGTTCCTTCCCCTCTCCCGTCCTGTTGTCTGTGGTATCTACCCTTTACTATCAAAATAAAGTCATATAGCTGACCTTTTCAAACTGTATCTACTGTATAGGATATCATTTCCACTTACAAGTTGCCTGTACAGTAGCTTGGGAATCTACAGTCACTGTTGAGGCAGGATGAAGTTCCACTGAAGTAATTGGGAGTGTATAGGCCTCCACAGGCCCAGCAGATGAGCATCAGGTTGAAGAACTGCTGTGACAGACGCTTTGTGAGCCGAGGAGTATTTTTTTTCTTTCTAGGCAAGTGAGGTGAGAGAGGGATGAGAGGGCAGAACCCTGTGCTCTACAGTGCATAACCCGTGTTTGAGGTTGAGCGTTCAGGGGCCGTGCACAGGCTAGCACTGACAGCATCATTAGTCAGTGAGGAAGTAGGAAAGCTTGATTATATGTTGTTCTTTCTTTTTCTCTCTCTCAGGCTCACATACACACTCATGCATATAATACTCATTTTTATTGTGTAGACAGATGAAAAGAAATGTCTTAACTAATCTAACTTGTAAAACCTTTCTTTAACGGACACAGTAATAATTTATGTTTCTTTTAATGTAATATTTTGTTACGTATTTACATACTTTTTCCCCTAATACATAATGCAGCGGCCCTGGACTTGCAAAGTGAAATAAGTTGATTATCCTAAGGCAAGACAAACTCACAGAAATAAAAAAGAAGTCATTAAAAGCCAATAAAAAAGACATTTTATTATATACAGCATGTTGTGTAAAACTGATAATTGGTGGCAGGAATTTATTATTGCTACCCACCTAAAAGATGTTTTTCTGGCAGATAATTGTATATAGTAGTATATATAGTAGCAGTACATAGTAGGCTATTGTAATGCAATTTATTGATTATATCTTAGTTCTTGCCAATGCTCACATTGGAATTCTGGTGAATTATTAAATCATAAATGTGAAAAAAAAGCAATTTAATGAATTATAAAAACTGCTAAGCAACCCATTTCAACCAAATTTAGTGCTGAATGTTTCTCTTTAGATTACATTTTTGCATTTGTCTGACATTTTTCTCCAAAGAGAATCACACTGTATTCAAGGTAAATCTGGTTGTCAAGGTTATCCGTTCCTACATTCTCTGGGAATCAAAGATCGTGGGCAGGGAACACACATACTGGTAAAAATGTATACCTTGAATGCATCATAAGTCACTTTGGATAAAAATATCTGTCATTGCACAAATGTAAATGATCTCAGTGTTCGTGATTACAGAAATTCTATTGACCTTATGAGAGCTGGCATTTGTTTTTGTGTATTATACATTAGTGTATGCACCACTTCCAAAAATATTGATGTTTTTGGAGAAAAAGAGCCCCGTCAGAGCTTGCCAAAAAGTAGACCAAAAGGGGGGTAGTGACAGTCAGGCTGGCACAAGGGTGGCATGAGTTTTTTTCGTGGCTGCCTCCCCTGACGCTTTTTGCCCCCAATAATGAGAAATTGCCACTTGAGTCAGTTTTGACTCAATCTTCCTCTCTATCTGGCCCTAACAACTCGTCCTCTCTCATTGGACAGCTCTTGAGTGACAGCCTCATTACGGTTTAATGGGATGGGTTCAGTTTAATCTTAGGGGGAATGTTATAGGACTGTGTATTTAAAAATCAATCCACAACTAGGACAGAGGAAAGGGCCACAGCTGTGCTATGGGGAAGTGTGAGCTTCTGCAGACGTCTGTTTCATTTAAATGGGTCATCCAGATGTGTATTTTACAGTGGATGGTACAGTAATGTACAGTAATTATTACAGTAAGCCTTTCTGATTTGTGCCTGTGGTATGACCGGGTTTAAGATGTGGTTATTGAGAAATTGGTAGAGGAAGTGTTTGTGAGACCCTTTCTGTAAATGAGTGACTGACTCGGTTTCATATGGATTTTTTGTTTACAACATGATCGAATCCATGGTCCATGGTATGTTCACAGAAATGCAGACCAAAATGAAATTATACTGCATGTCATTCATCAATAAGGCTGGCAAGTGACTGAGGAGTCCCACCCCACAACATTCATACTGTGTTTGCGCATCTGAAGATCCCTGATGCTGAATGGAAATCAATGTGAAGACCATTGTCACTGAAGATGGTCATACAGTGTAACTGTAAGTAAATTCTTATAAATTGCTTCCTTAAAATGCATTGAGCACAAGTACAACCATATGACAAAAACAATATAGAAATACCCTTTAAACCATTTTAAGAAATATCTGTAATTTCATTTTCATCTTGTAGTATCACCTTAGCAGTTTCTTTTTTTTTTGCTGGAGGTCTTTTAAAAGTAAAAAAAATCAACATATTTTCCTTTCTGCTGGCTTTGATGTCACAGCTCATGATGCACATGACATTTACGCCCTAGTGATTGACTTCAATGTGAAACCGAGTCCCCTTGAACAAAGATGGATTTCAAATTGAGCATTTCCTGGTGCAGGACTGAGATGAATAGAAATGCTAACTAATAGGTTTCTCAGGTACTATAGTTTTCATCGACTGTACAGGATACAGAAAACAAGGTCTCTGTACAGTATGTGCAATTAAATAGAGCAGTCATATATATATATATATATATATATATATATATACACCACTGCCCATGTGTTAACAGACGGATAGAGATTTAATGTTGCCGTAAAGCTTTGAAAGTGGTATGGAGATTGATTATGAGTGACCATAGAGTGGGAAAGGAGATTAAACACTGGCCTGTGGGTCTCTGTGGAATAGGTTCAAAATGAAAAAGACAGGATTAAAGAATAGAGGCCAGTGTGGCCAGACCTTGCTGTAAATTCGATCAGATTGCCCTCATGAAAACACTGGCTGGTCTTTATTCAGCTGTCCTTCAGAAAAGGACAAACCATTTGAGTCACAAGGCTAACAAAAGACAACAACATGCTTTCATTTCCAAACCCTAGAGTATAATAACAATATATTTTTTGTAATTTCTGCATTTTTTCAAGAATACACAATAGAATAAATATCTATTATTGCTACTGTACATAAACAGGAAGTGAGGACATGAGACTCTCAGTCTCAAGCCACTGTTGCTTTTGAACTTTAAAGGTGATAAATGTCATTAGCATCACCAAAAATAATGTTCCACATTTCCTGAAAACTCTTTTTCCTCATTCATCTTCTTCTGCGGTACTGCCTCTGTGGTTAGCAACAGCTCATAGTTCTTTCATAATTCACTATAAAGTTCAACCCTCATAATGTATCTGTATTCCGCTTATACATCTCTATATCTTTTTGTTTTCTGTGGCTTAGCCTTATTTAAATCACACCTTGCTTTATTATGATTTATTATGAGAAACTGTTTTTCCGCAAAACATGTACTGCAGTCTAGTTTATAATATAAATGGCAGTTACAGCAAAATATACATGCAAAGTCAAATTATATGCAGAGTTTATTGCAAAATAATAACCATATAGCGTTTCCCGGAAAGAAGAATGAATGTTTTCACAGACTGAGGGTACCTTTTCTGTTTTATCAGCAAATATGGCCTAAACTCTAAAATGCTGCGTTGTTTCAACCCATCCTTTACAGAAAAAATACATGAATTAGACATTTTTCACGTGTGAATTTCTTATGTGCAAAAACACATGATCACATGTGGTTTTTATCAACATGTTTCACATGTTATCCAATGGATTTTAAACTATATATTGATGGAAAGATTTTAGAATAAATATTTGACTAATATTTTCATTGAAAATAAACATAAACTAAAAAAATAAAAATATTCATGTTTTATAAAAACATTAAAAACTATTTAAATTAGAAAAATTGTAGTTTGGATAGTATTTTCTTATGCGTACTATGTGCAGAGACAGTTGTCATGCAGGTTAAAACAACAGTTGGGTTTAGCAATATTTTACCCAACCATGGATTAAAACAACCCAGCATTTTATAGAGCATAGGCTAGTATAAAATCAGTGGACGACGTAGTGGAAAATAGGAAAGATTGAAACAAGGGAAAGACACTATAGACCCAGTCACTAATTTCCATGCTAACCTTTACAACAGCTTCTTAAAGGGTAACTTCTGAAAGAATATTGCAGAAGGCATCTGTTTAATTCTGGTCAGTTCTTGTAAGCTAACCTCAGTTTATCCAATTCCCTATTGTTAAATCTGTTGTGTCAGACACCTGCGTGGCAGATGTAAATGCAAGCGAACGTATCACAGGCACGTCTTTCGCTCAGATTATTCTCCTCTGCGGAATACTCAGGAAAGCGTCTGGCCAAGTCAGATAGGCAGTTCTACAAAACACAAAACCTGGCAGCTTCCAAAATGAGGGTCAGTGTCCCACTGAGAGTTATCATAGACTCATTCTTTATTTCTGGCATGAACAGGGACTCGGGAGGGGGGAGATGATGTGGGTGCATTATCTTGTGCTTTAGGCAGGTTTAAAAACAGCAAAAGGGCGTTCTGTCAAAGTCATGAACTGGAATTGTCTGGTACTGGATTGTCTCGCAAGTAAACAGTTAACAGTTACAGACTAATTTATACACATTTACAGTTAATACATTTACAGTTTCATCTCTATGAAATTCTGTCTGTGCATTTGTTGTGGCCATGTTGCTTTCACTTTGTGTTCATCATACAAAATAGTGTTTTAATCTGATAACTGTCACTGCACATGTATAGCCTACATGTGAAAATGCATCTGAACTACAATATTATTTTTTATATATATTTTTATTTTATAAATAATATTAACATTATTTGTTTTGTTTATTGTTATTAAAAATGTCAACAAAAAATATAACAAAGGTATACATATTTACAGTTAAGATAAAGACATCCAAACCAATCTTTCAATTAGTTGTAGCCAATCATTAACACCCTTTTTTTACCATTTCGCCAAGATTTCCTAGGTCAATAATCAATAACAACCAATAACAGGAAAAGGTGAAATGCATCATTTCCTGACTCTTTAATGGGTCTCAAAGTGCAGGATATGTGTTGAAGTATATTGTAAGTGGCGTGTTGGGGAAGATGTTGATCTCAAACCTCGTTTGTGTTCTTACACTTAAATCTGCTGAACTAATTAAGTTTGTGCACAATTTATTTTCCTCTCCTGCATTCTCTGTTTTGTTTTGTCAGATGCTTTCACATGTATCTTTAAGATGTAAGATTTAAATGGGAGTTGTTTGTGTTCGGTCTGATACTGTATGTACACAAAAATATAGACCACTTTTATAACACTTTTACATGCTTTCGTGAACTTAACAGTAGTGGAGTATTAAAGGTAAGAGTGGTTTTCCATTAACATGAGAGGGTAAATTATGCCAAATTTCTTTAACAAAAAGCAGTACTTCTTAACTGGCATATTATTAATAATTATTCTTAGATATCTTTTTTAAATATACAAAAATTGCTTTAATAATAGCTTTCAGCTTTAATTTTGTTTTAGGTAATTGTTGTTATCAGAAGCAAATTAGAGCCAATTAAAAGGAAAAAATTTAGCTTGTGCAAAATTTTTTTTCTCAAAGGTGGACGTGACCAAAATAAAGTAAGAAGCTGGTTTCATTTGTTATTATGAGATCTTATATGCCAGTGCGTTGAACAGCAAAGGCCATGGTCATTATTTTACCGTTCGTTAACCTTTTGCTGCTGAATTTCACTGCTGTTAATTTACAGTACAGTTCGGTTAATCTACTCTTCCTCATAACCTTTCATGCTCTTGTGAGTAAATTCCTGTATAAACATATACTGTAAATGAAAAACGTAAATACAAAAACTCTCCTGTTAAGGTGTAATTATTTAAAAACAATAATAATTTTGTAATGATTTTCATTTTAAAGATCCTCAAAATAAATCGTGTCCATGGATAGCATCGTTTATTTGCATTACCTGTGTTGTCTCAGTACCCGGATCACTAAAGGAATTATGCAGATCAGATAACGCAGCGAACGCTCCAAAACATCTGTGCTGAGCACAATTTGCACGCAACAATTCCCCAGTATGCCGGCTGATTTTGAATGTTAGTTTGTGAATGGTGCAGCACACGACAGCGATCTGGCAAATTTTCCTGGGACTCCACCGTTGTGATCCATGTACCTGAATTGACTCTTTAAAATGCTGAAAGCGTGCACCTGCACAACACACGTTTGGTTATCAGCCTGGATTCAACACTGCTCATTGGATCATCATTTGATGAATTGCTACTGCCATGATGGCTAGAAAATGTGCAAGCATCTCTTCTAAATAAAAACCTCCTTATATTTATAGCGCAACATTAAATGTTTGTGTGAAAAAGATTTTGATTATTTAAATGCGGCACAATTTGTAGGACATTTAGTGTCTGAATTGTAAACAGGTTTTGTTTTAAAATGTTATACATGAAAGTGTCAGGACCTTTTTCTTCTTGATATTCTGTATCCAGCATAATCCGTAATCATTCTTACCCATGCATTAAACACTGATTTCAGAGATATTATAGAGGAGCAGAACGGCCTATATGTTCTCCGAACTGCTTTCTTGCCTGATTTTGTCAGCACTTGAAGTAATCATGCTGATCCAACATATTTAACGCTAGGGAGATCATCTCATCACAAAGACTGAATGCTCTGATGCACACAAGACGTTCTTGCTGTGTTTTCAATGGTAACAATCAACAGCCTCACGGCGCTAAATTCCATAACCACACATCAAGAGTCTGTAATCAAATCAACCTGGGCCACAGGAATGATTAATTCCCAAGTAATCCCAAGCCGCTATGTAAAAACCTTAATAACAATAGCATACATTTGAATGTGTTGATGCTCATAAATACACCAGGGCCATTTCGCTTTACTTATCCAGGATAACAAGACGGTACTTATATCATGCTGCTGCATGGGACAACCATAATCTCACCACTGAGATTTCCACTTATGCCGCTTATGCTGCAAAGCATAATTTATTTGTTTATTTATGTCTGCAGACCCCAAAACTTGTTCAATAAAATTTTTAAAAGTTGTCACCGATTAGTGGATTGCAGTCCGGTTCAGTAATTTTAATAGTCTGTCATAGTTTTTTTTTTTATAAATAATAGTCTCATATTTTGAACTTATATTGTAATATTTATATCCACTTGGGCTCAATTGTTAAAATATTCTATGTACTTATTTATTAATTCCCAAAATATTAGTGTCCGTTGGAAAGAAAATATAAAATATTTTTATACCATATTCTCCTATCATGCTGTCTGGATAGTTTGACAGGTGTTCTTTAATCTTTTTCATAACAAATATTTGGACTGCACATTCACATATAGTTTCTATCTGGGATCCACCATGCTTACCCATCATTTCACAATTTATACATGCATGCATATGGCACATTCGCTCTGCAACATTGCAAATAGCTGTAAGACTTGTCAAGAGAGTCTCGCCTCAATAAGCTTCAATGAGTCTAAATGCACCACCTGGGAGGCCACCATTTTGTTTTGGCCTCCTTTTCTCCTGCTTTAATGGAACAGTGATTTCAAAGCACAGCGAGAATGATTGAGACTAGCCGAAACCTCTTATCCTGCTGCAGAAGTCATGTTGAGGTTGATACGACTCAGTGACCTACGAAAATTTCCCGCTGCAAATTGTGCAGGAGCCCTGTCTGACTTAATACGTTACGTGAATGACAAAATCGCTTTTACAAGTCACAGAATCGTGGCCTGAGGAGACACCCTAGATTATTTTATACTTTGGCATTACGGTCTCCTTGCACCCTAGTGGTCATCCATTGAAAGGTAATTAGGGATCTTTGGCTAGTTTGAGTGAAAATAACACGTTTCAATGAAAGGCAATGACTCGTCTTTCTTAACATTAGCATGTTTTTGGTTTACATGAAGTTTATGAGCAAGAGTTAACCTCCTTCCACTTCTGTTTATTTATCAGGCCTGTGAGCATCGCAAAATGAGTAGATATTGTGTTTCAGAGTGGGTTGTTTAATATGTAAAATGTGTCATTAACTGAACAGAATGACTCTTCATAATGTGAACAAAATGCAAATTCACAGTTCTCTTAATGTACAGCTCAGCGCTGCCTAGAAGGCCTTACATTTCATATCAAGATCTTTTTTATTGTTTGTTTTTAACAGATGTCTTGAGAGAAATCACATTTATTGTAAATGAGGTTTGTGTAGAGGAATTATGGCAACTCGTGTGATTTCTCGCCCTGCCGATGCAATGCTGGTCGGAATGGAGAAAGAATGAATTAGGGAGGCTGAACGTTGTCACAACCAATTCTGTCAAACGTGTGAAGGGAAAAACTGCATTTTCTATTTAAGCAGTCGAACACAACCTTGCAATCGTTTGTGATAAAATATGACCTTGACTGTGTCAAAAGAGACATTTTAAGACATTTCAAATGTAAAGACACACTGAAACTGCATTTAAATTGTACGTTTCTTTCTTCTGCACACAAATTCACCTTTAACACTCAAACACAACAAGTAAATGCATTTTAATACAGATGTGTTCGCATGCAAATGTGTAAAAAACTGAACGTGTTACATACAAGGTAACTGAAAATATACGTGACACTTCTTGCACATAAAGCTAACTTTTAATCTAATTATAATCTAATTATGAGCAAAGAAGCATAAAAGTTTGATTAAAAATATAACATTACAATATTAAAAATATTGTCATATTTATTGCATCTAGCAATAAAATAGATCCCAAATAAAAAATATATCTTTATATAAATAAATCTTGTTATAATTCAAAGGTGCTTAATAGCTAATCAGATTGTAAATTTAATGGACTCCATCGGTTATCCACAGAATTTGTCCTATTAAACCTCTGTCGCTAGTAGCTAACACATGACGTGATGGAGGGGTCTTATAGCATATGCCTTTACTGAGCACATGTTATTAATGGCCTCCTCGTTTTATCCAGCACACATTGACATTTTCTTTGCTTAGCATCGGTAGGTGGGTGGGGGGGCATCATTCATAATTGTCTCGTGCACAGAAAGTAAACATGCTCGGTGACAGCGCTGCGGTCTGAATGACTACGCCACGTCTTTTGTGATGGATGAGGACGGATCAGTCACTTCCTCTCCCCACCTCTCCATCTCCACTTCCTACAAACAGGAAATGCGGCATAGACGAGATTTAGTTCGCTTCTTGGATGCTTTATCAAATACTACAGTGGCGGGGTAGGACGTGTACTCCATTTCACACAATTTAATCTGGAGTCAGACAGCTGTTAGAATCATAGGCATGTAATATATATTTTTCTGTAGGAGGTTTATGGAAAGGGTTATTTAAATTAAATTTAATCCGTACCAGATATGTTTAGAAACTGCTATTTTTCTTTGGATGGGACTAGTATAAATCTTAAAACGAACAAAGTAACTGTAAGAATGTGAAGAAGCATCTTTAAGGCATATTTAACAATGTACTGTATAAATCTTTTTTTGCATTTCATAAAAAAATATTTTTTTATGTACAAATCTCTTTTTTGGTTAATCTTTATAATTAATAACAGTACCAATCAAACATTTGGAAACACTTACTCACTGTTGTTTAGATTTTTTTTCACAGTTTAGAATAGTAGTAAACTTATGAAAACTATAAAATAACACAATTGTAACTGTGGGAATTATGTTGTGACTAAAAGCATTTAAAATGAATAAACACTATGTTATATTTTGGGATCATAAAAAGTAGTCACACTTTGTCCAGAATTTGTAAAATTACATGACATTTTATCACGTAACTTCTTGAGGTCTGAAACGGAGAAACTTATATTTTGGACTCTTATTGGCTGCTTTTTATTCGTTATGTGACCCAGTCTGTAAAAACTCAGCATTTTCTGTGATTTTTCAGTTTTCTACATAAAATCATTCTACATAATGTAAAGAACATTCTGTGTGAATTCAACACTGATATCTTTAATTTTTTCTAAGTAAGGTCATATCAAATATTGAAATCATGGTCAAATTAATAGGTGAAATTAAACTTTGATGCTCGTTATCTCAGAATTAGATTCTTAAACTTTAGTTTGGTTTTAGGGTCACATTTGCTCCAGGTTATCCATTTTTACAATATTCTTTTAGATATAATTTTAGTTTTCTAATTAAATAAATTAATATGTTGGAATAATTATATTTCGTCTACAAATGTAATTTTAGACATTAAAATCTGCACCTTCAGATTAAAAGATTTTTAACATCATGAGAAACATATTTTGTCATTTGTGTCTAAACTTTTGTCTGGTACTGTAGATAAACAGCTCAGAAAAGTAACTTCTAGAACTGCTTATAAGAAAACAAAACAAAGCAAATGCCAAATGACATATTCTTTAAGGTAGACAACACAATGACATTCAGACATGCTGACTATCTGCAGTATCAGTCCAAATACTTTTTGGGGACACTTAACATGGATATAGAGATCTAAACCAGTACTATAGAGATCTACACCAGTACTAAGAACTCAAGTGCTATGTTTGTCTTGACTACGTTAGCATAAAATGTTAGCAGAATGTTCCAAAAAGAGCACCGTGGACACAACGCACCCTTCCCTAAAGCTTTTACAAAGCTGTTCATGTCAGACACTCAGCCAAACCCCTATCTCTCTGTCTTTTAAAGCGAGGTTTTCTGCACAGCATGATAAACAACTCTGTTTAGCTTCCAGACAACACAAAGCCATTAGATCTGGCCTAACAATAAACACAATATTCAGATTGTACAACAGCACAATTAGCCTTGAGTCTCTTTTGCAAGTGCGCTGGACTGCCTCATATGTCCATTGATGACAACATGAGAAGCGGCAAATATTGAATATTATGATAAAAGTTATTCCTTTGTTTCCACAATATGCTTCCTATAACGTAGTCTGTTGTTCGATGTTGTTGTTGATGGCCAGCTTAAATTATCTGAAGGTTTCTTCTCCAGTCATGCTAATTGGGGTTTACTCTGCTGAGTTAGCCTCGTTCCAAAGTGATTTAAATATAATGTATATAGATCCTAAGCGTCCACATTCCATACTGTAATTGCACTGTGCTCATTATCTGAATTGTAAAGACAAAACTTGGCAAACAGAAACATTTTTTACGAGTAAAACAAATAGCTTCTGTGTGAAAACAAGAAATGCAAGCTGGATGCAACCACTGCTTTAAAAAATTAATGAGGCTTTATGTCTTAAACACAAATTATTGTAATGTGCAGCCAGCTTCTGTGAAATACAACTGCACAAATTTACTTTCAGGTCTTGAACTTTATGTGCAAAGAAATAGCTAGAGAAGAAGTCATATTTTATTTTAGTAAATAGATACAATATGCTAAGTACACCTCTTAAGTAGCTGAGATATATTCTTTAAGATTAACGACAACCAAAAGATAAGGAAAATATTATGTAAATATTGTGTGAAATTAATTTAAACCTAATGGGCAATTTCATGCAAATGTCAACCTTAAGTTTATATCAAAGGTTTTCCTCATACTGCCAAGATCTCTATATTTGGTGTCTAAATACCCATGTGAGATCTCTCATAAAGTTGTTTTTAGAATTGTCACATGCATAACAGTACATATTCCTCATAAAAAGGAATAACTCATAACTATTTTGTGTTATTTGTCCCTTCCCCATTTGTTGGGTATTATTACTTCTGATTTGTGCATTTTAATTCACAGAAATCTCATAAAGTATGTTGCCTCTCAAAAAAAGTGAAACAAGTGTTCTTTTTTGTCACATTCATAACACATGTATATTTCCATTTTTTTAAATAGATAACTTGTGTTTAATAAAAATATAATACTTTAATAAAATATAATACTTCTGTGAGAATGTATATTTCAAGTTTTGACTGAAAATTCATGATGCTTGAATTGGCCTAATAGCCATTTCTAACAAAACCAACAACATTATTTACCCCAGCATGATATAATCTAGATTTCAATTTATCCCTAATTAATATCTGTATCATATCCCATAAAACAAAGATGGAAATGTGATTTCAACCCCTTGCCCTAAAAAAATCAGATTTTATTAACAGTGTGGTCTTAACAGCAATACCAACAAACATATTCATCCACGAAGATGTTCGACATTAGGTAAATCATGTTAAGGCAATAACAGCACAATACTACTTTTGGTAAACACATTAAAAATCCATTAGGAAAAAGCTGTAGGACTAGAATTGTTTTGTAATTTCCTTTATATACTGTAGATTGTATAGCTAATGCTAATGTCCTACTGTAAGTCAACAAGGTTCATTTATCATGCAACACATCAGCAAGCACATTATATTAAAGCTCACCAGCACATCCGTGAGGCAAACGATATCTTTATTCTCTGAAGAGATTCATCAGAATTGACTTGTGTGCATGTTCAGTCTTTTAATTGAATTAACAGTGGGTGGGTGTAAAAGACTCATGACAGCCTGTGATAGAAAGGGCAGGGGTCGTTTAACTCGACCTCTGGAATTTGTCACTGAAATGGACTCATAAAATATTAATCACAGGTGCCCGGCCACCTCATTAATTCGGTAAACGTGTTCAAGTGCGGGACGAAACGACAGATTATTAGGTGTGGTCGTTAACTAGTCATTTGGAAGATTTGAACTGGTAGTTCGACCAAGATGCACGATTTTACATGTGGTATAAAATAACCTTCATTCCTTTTTTATGAGACTTTTACTGAGGTAAAGTATCTGAATAGACGACAAATTTGTCCTCCAACAGGAAGATTTAATATCGCATGCAAATGTCATTTCCTTGAAGGATTTACGTATTGATGTACTTTTCGAGGTTACCAATTCAGGTAATGCGGAAGGACAAGTAAAACGCAGGACACAACTTCTGAGTTCCTCGTGTGCAGTGATTTGCTGACATTTACGTTATGAAATTGCTCCCATTACCCAGACATTAGCGCATTCACCAGGGTAAAAGACTCCATAGGGTTTTTCCACTGCATCGGTAAATGCGCTGCCTGTCGTGGCATTTGGAAAACTGCAGGTAATTTACATCCAAAGCCCTTGTCGCTACGCCAGCATAACACACAGGTGCTCAGTAGCTTCTGTGTGATTATGCTCTCAAACAAACAAAACGGTGGGTTGGAATAGAGGGATTCATGCGAGGAGAATAGAAGCATCTGAGCCACTGTTGCCTCTTTTGCGTCGGCAGGGTGCCGAGGTCTGATCTGGAACCGTTCCGTACATTTCCACCACAGAGAAGATGATTTTAGGCCCTAAAACCTGCTGGTTCTAGCAGAAAGTGGTCATGTTGTGATGTGATAATGTCCTCACGAAGTAAAGTTGTCCAACAAAAGTAGTCAATCTGAAAAGAATTATCATAAAAAAATTAAATTTTTTAATGTTTTTTTTTAATGTTTTAATTTTTTAATTAATATTGTTATCATATTGATTCCTTATGATCATTTGAGCAGCATTATAATGAAATTGCTTTACATTGCTAAAATTTTATTTGAGTAGTTGACAAATATACTGTAAATGAGTCCTATATATGGTGTGACAGCAAAAATTTATAAAAAGTAAATTTAACTTTAACTCTAACAATGAAGATAAATCTCTTCATGCCATTTGTATATTATTACTTTTTTTGTTTTTGCAGTCACACCATAGGACACAATTACATATATATATATTTGTCAACTACCCATTTGTAATTCTATGTATTTGAACACATTTAGATCAAATTTGAATACATTTTGGATCAAAAGTAAAGTTAGCCAATCAAATTATTGTGAATATTTTTGAATACTTATATTCAAATACATTTTCAAAACTTCATATTCAAAGATTCGTATTTAAAGAGTTTTGATTTTACAGTAATATAGTCAATACTTCATTATTCAGCTCACAAGTCATTGGAAATATGAATCGCTCTTAGACCAAATCAACCAGCACAAGCACGATTTCAGTGGAAAAGTGATATTTAATGAAGACTAGGTCTGATGCTGGGAGACAGAACCAGTGCGTGTCACTTGCCAACATGATTGAGACTGTTGAGAAGGAAAAATGGACAGAATTCGTAAAAATGTCAAAACCAACCTTTTAAAACCCAAATTTACTGTATCTTCACCAAATCCAAACTGAAACATCTATGTGTGTATCTAACATGTAGTCGTCCACAGATACTGTACTGCCTTAAGACAAGTTTAGTAGGTAAGGGTGACAACATTGAAAGATGGACAGGGACGATATGTGAAGGCTTTTTAATTTTTCATGACACGGGTGCTGCTGCTGTCAGCAACTTCTCTCACCTACAACAGGTGCAAGAACAGATGGCCCATACAAAACCTTTATTTCAGTCTCAAACCAGAGAACAAACTGCACAACTAAACCTTTCCAGCTGCTGAGGGGTTACGGGACTTCTTGGGATAACGTTTTGTCTGTTATAATTTACAGAGCTACAGTATTTCTACTGTTACAGTTTTTATACTAAATTACTAGAAAAAAAACATGATACCAGAACTATCCTTTTTCCGAACCTGCTTGTCGTGGGACAACTCGAGTCTATGCCAGCATCTGAGACCATAGGTAGGAAAGATTCGCTTAAATATGAATGAAATTTTAATCTAATCATGACAAACTACAGTATATATTGATGGAAAGGTATAAGACTTAAGAATAAATATTTGACACATTGCCATAAAAATGAACATAAAACTAAAAAAGTGAATCTTATTTATAAAACACAAAAAATAGAAAACATTTTAAAAAATGTTTAATATCTAATTTCTAACATTTAAAAAATTGTAGTTCAGTGAATTTTTATGTGTGTGCTCAATATGTGCAGTGACAGTTATCAGATTAACTAAGTTTTATGAATGACCCTAAGAATAATACCAGTTAGTGAATAATGGGCACCCGATGTCCCCGTTAACAGTGACCTCTATTGCAATTTATAAATCAATCCAATCCAGTCAGTTGTACTCCATGTCACATCTTGCCTAAAGCACTAAAATCCATTTTTAAGATTTTCCCACCTCCAAAATCCCAAGTTGATTTACAAAAGTGTCACAAAGCATTCTTCTGTCTGTTATCTGTTCCCCATAGCTCAGTCTCACTGAAGAGGCCTTATCCTAGAAGATATGTGGAGGTAGTATTTGTCCACCAATACGCCACAGAGCATCATCCAACAGTAACTGGTCCTGTCAGCCTATTTCTGGCAGCAGCGTATAGATATTAAAAAGACTTCACCCCTTCATCATTCGGTCATGGAATATTCACCCACACCCATCCTGGACACAGCAAGAGCACTTTAGAAATATAAACAACTGGTATCACACTACCCACTTAACATAGTCTCATATAGCCTTTGACTAAAAAATCTCGTTCACGTTGCAGTTTATTCTGGCTAGATACTGCCCACCTAAAGCGAACACGCCCAAACAACCTGAGCAACATGTTATGCGACCAGCTAATTAACCTTTTAGGATGGATTATACAACAAAAATATGCCTTTATGATTATATGAATTTATTTAAATAATCAACATTGTAGGCTGCTGTTCTGCTTGAGTCTAATGCAAGATTAAGACTGTAGACACGCGTGTAAACGTATGCAGAAAGTCATGCTTTGCCTCAAGCTAAAACATCTGAGCTGAACAGTAGATGAAAGTCCACATGCCAAATCTCCCAAGATTTTAAATATCCAAGAGACTCTCACCTGCCAAATTATTTAGCACCAGCTGTCACAATCTTATCTCGTAATTGTGACTCATTATTAACCATAGGCCTCAAGGTCAGCAGTGTATCTCTATGGGATTGTTTCTCATCTACTACAACTTCCAAAGTCAAGGTTTACCCAGACCTCAAGTTCTTCCTATTAAACACAAATCAGTGTTATCTACAAGCTATCATTCTCATTTATTGGATACAGTTCTCTGGCATTAAAACAACTGCCGGTGAGATTTCTGGGTAACTGGGGAATCCTAGACCAGCGATCTCCTTGTGTCATTTAAATCGGTTTATTCCTCCATCCGCCTCTCTCTCTCTTTCTGTGTTTCGTATGGTATTTATAGATATCCCTCCTTCTGAACAGCTGACATAAAATCATTCTACATAATGTCAAGAACATTCCTTGAAAAGATAACCTTGATATCTTTAATATTGACATGTCACATATTAATATTATAGTGAAATGAATAGGTGAAATCAAACTTTGATGCTCATTATCCCAAAATTTGGTTTTTAGCCTGGAGACAGAGTCACAAGTTTGACAGGTGTTGCTGTTTGGTTTAGTGCAGAAACATGTAATGTAAATTTATTAAAAATTTTGTGTGTGGTATTTCATTACATGGTACATTTTGATTAGAATAGTGCTGCAGCATTTACTGTTAATGTATTGTAAATTATTATACTGTAATTCTTATAGGTTAAATGTTCATTATAATGAAAGGTTCATTATAATATACGCCTTTGCTGCCCACAGAAAGTAAGCAGAAGAAATTATTAAATGGAAAAGTTATTATAGTTAAAATATACTGTCCACTGTAAAAATAGAAAAATATGGACAGAACATACAGTTGGGTTATAAAATTGTTCATAGGAGGGCTGGGTTGTTGTCACTAAACATACCAAACAACACAACATATGGGTTAAAACAACTCGGCATAAACAGATTTATTTTAGGTTCATTTATAATCCAACTGTGTTCCATTCATATTTATTCCAGCTTTTTTACAGTCATAGTCATAATCAAGACTACAGGTATATCCAGACATGCGGCGTAATCTGAAGTCAGAATAAATCTGAGGACCCATCCCAGGTTTTTGCAC
Source organism: Beaufortia kweichowensis (assembly GCA_019155185.1). Taxonomy (NCBI): domain Eukaryota; kingdom Metazoa; phylum Chordata; class Actinopteri; order Cypriniformes; family Gastromyzontidae; genus Beaufortia; species Beaufortia kweichowensis. The sequence continues at coordinate 5,849,969 of CM032811.1, forward strand.
TAAAATGATGAAAGTGATATATTTTGAGTAGACCTACATTTTTCATTTATACTAGTCAGACATTTTAAAGTTATAATTTGTGCATTCAGATACAAAATTTTTCTGTCCAGTGCTGCGAATAATATGGAACTGCTTTTGAATGTCTGTATTTCCATTTGTTGATAACTGAGCTCTGCTTGTGACAATTTTGTGGTTGGTAAACGGGTCTCTCATTTTAACCGAACACGTCCTCTCACAAAATATGTCACAGTACAACCTAATTGACACAAACTAATTTCTGATTCAGAAAAAAATATTCCTCTGTTTTGTCATGCATTCCTTTCTCACAAATCTCTCAATTAAGAAGCGTTTTTTTTCCGTATTCATTGTTGCTATCTCTTCTTTGCTCATGCATACTAATTTGCCTTATCCTCCGTAGGAATATATTAATAACTGCCAAGGCAAGTACATCGCATTCTAATTGCATGCATAGCACTGATCCTTCTGCGACACGTATTATTTAAAGAGGATAATAAAAAGAAGCCGATAATTCGGCCATCATGTCTGTTTCTATGTCTCCTAATGACGCACACTGAGTAAAAGGTCAATATTCTAAATTGATGGATACCTTCTGACGTGAACTGTCTAATTGTGCCGACACCCCCATAGAGAGAATACAGAACAACAGCCATTAATAAATCTAATTTAGTTAAATCGGTAGATAAGGGCTTCGTTCACTAATAACAAAAGATTGAAATGCAGAATGATGGTGATATATGGATTAATCTAAATGAGGAAGGGCATGCCTGCATTTAATAATAATAAGTAATTAATAATAAACATAAACCTGTGTATCCTTTAGTCACTATATACCAAAGGGTTTTGCTTAAAGGATCAGTTCACCTCAAAAAGAAAATTCTGTCATTATGATTTTTCATCTGTCTTTTACTTTCTGGAAGCGCTTCAGAAGGCTTAGAATATAGCACATGAGTCATATAGACCACATTATTGATATTTTTTATGCTGCTTTTGGTCTTTTTAAAGCTTGAAAGCTCCGGCTTTCATTCACTGTAACTGTAAAGATAAGCGCAAGCGGCAAAAGTTTCATCAGTGCTTTACATTCAGGTCATACAAGTTTGGAACAACATGAGTAAATCACATTTTTGGGTGAGCTATCCCTTTAACACTTTCCATATGTCTATAAGCTTTTTCCAAGAGTTTGTGGTTTGTCCTAATTGCAAATGTTCTCATAAGTTGAATCATTTTTAAGAGACATACTGTATGCTTAAACTGAATTTTTGTTCTATTTTTGAGTAGTTGCTATTATAATTTATCTCTTTTATTATTGTTTAAATTTATGAAATTATATATCACTTTATCCTTTCTCAAAGTAAACCACCTAGACGTTATAAAGAGTTTGTTTGCACACTCACAGCTTTTCACAGGTGCCATGTGGTCTAAAATCTCCCCAGCCAGATCTCTCTAAAGAGCATCTGCAGCACTAATGAAATGAGACGGAAATGTAAAAGCTTTAGAGAACGACTGCAAACTACATATTATGGCACCGCAGCATCCATACGCCCCCAAGACTCTTCTAATTACAGAATGTATTAGTCAGTATGAGATGACACACTGATTCAAGTCTTTTCTTAGCAAGAACTGCAAAGTCAGACCTCACACTAGTCTTGATTTTGCCAAGTAAGATGTGTTCCTGGATCAACATTTCAATCAACCCTTTGATGTCATCAGTGTGTGCCGACCACATGCAGTGAATCTGTTTTCACCCTTTCCTTCCTCCATTTTTACATGGACTGATGGACCCACTGAAAGTAAGTTATTTTGTCTGTGTTTTCCACGCTTTGTAACAAAAATGTATTGCTGTGAATATATTTATTCAGCACAAACTCCATAAATCGAACAATTAAATAGCAGTTTGTAATGCAACAGTGAACATTTTCTTTTATGTCATTCTTTTACACACATCTATTGTTTGTTAATGAATATAATTACCTTGTAATCTTTGAATATGTCATTAATTCCAGGTCTGCAATTTTGTTACTAAAAAACAGACTAGGCCTAGTACAATTGTGCTCGCCGTTCATCACATTTGGAAAAGTTGAAAAACTGCTTTAATCCATTCGGATTCCTTTCAAGAGTTTATGCAAGAGAGTTTAGACAACTTTAATCCAGGATTATGGTTCTTTTGTTGATTCAGAATTTCACAACCAGGTTTGATAAAGTAAAGTTGATCCTGGACATTCATGATTATTTTGTTATTGGACCATCAATGTCAACTTGTTGAAGCAGGACCTTCACAATTCTTCTAGTTTTGCTAATCCTGATGCAGGACCATGTTTGTCATATAGATTCACTTATGCTGATTCAGGACTACATCACACATTGATTGCACATTGATCCGGAATCATCATCTCATTTGCACATCTCATGTGGCAGATATTTTTACAAACTAATTGTAAATGTGGCAGTTTGTTTGCTGATGCCGTAAGCAGATTAAAAAATATATTGTGCATGTGGACTAACAAAGAATTACCTGTTGTAGAACATGATGCATGCTTAAAAAAAATCAAATTAAGAGGTTTCCATTTTGCTTTTTTAAGCAGAAAAAATAAAAGATATGGTGTTTAATGGACTTGTTTAGATCTTGAGCATTTCTGTTTTATACGTATACCACAAGGGTAGACAAAAATATAAAGATGCTAATATAGTTACATTTACTAGTTACAGAAGTTCACTGTGTTACGGTGCTGGGTGGAAGAGACCAAGACAACAAGGAATAACGTTCACAAGTATCTTTTACTGGTATATTCCAACACAGAGAAGTTCCAAATACACAAAATAATCAAGGTTCCAGATGACAGGATAACCTTAACTCTTTACATAAGGTAGACAGAAAACAACAATACCCGACAAAGTGCAAACAAAAAGGCAGGGTTTAAATAACACTAAAAATGAAGCCAAATAATATAAAACAGGTGCGGACAAGTGCTCAACATGATAACTAATAGAAAACAGGTGCGCAGGTGCAGGGCAATGTGAAGTCCATTTAAAACTCAGGAGACCGGGAACGAGATATGGGGAAAATGCTGAAATCGGCCTCAAGTGACAATCACCCTTGTGCATTGTTTTAGAAACCTCACTCTTCATTTGGTCCTACTTTAGATAAAACCAAATCAAAGCATATGTTCATTATTGGGTTTACAGCAATATGTGTAAAACAAATCGAGCACTGTGCATACTAAATGTTATGTACTTTATAGTATTTGATGTTTTACATGTCCCAATCTTAACTAGGATCTGTCTTAACTGGCAATATTATTATAAAACAAAAAGAAAAGTGCTCCTCTGTAAAAGCAGGTATTTTTGTTCATGTTTTTTATGAACCTTAGAATAACTCTTTTGTAATTAAATTAATTTTGTAATTAAATTAATCAAAATAAAAATACCAATTTAATACCAAACAAAAAAAATATGTAAGATATTTATGTATTTCAATTAAATGTCTGAATTGGTTAAAGGCCTGAATACTTTCAAAGCACTCTGTTTAAAAAATCCTGTTCTGTCTTGTCACGAAAGCCTTGGAAATAATAAAAACACGTCCTTGGGAACATGTAAGGTCATAGCAAGAGTAAATCGCAACATGTTTTTTCTTCTGCACTGCACAGCTCTTGCTCCTATAGATGTAAATAGTATGAGATACATCATGTGACACCAGATAATGCAATATTGAGGCCAACCGCAAGAATGTATCTTACTCTTCATCTTTCCGTCTGGCTGTAATACAATATTTCCAGATTGTTCTCTCCCCAAGAGCAACCAGCTTACCATTGATCTGAGGAGGGTTGATACAGTCTCTGCTGTAGTGTGTCTTTCTAATGAAGCAAAAAACGAATCCGCCGGCTCTCGCTCTCTCACGAACACATCTTCATCTGCAGTTTTTGTTATACTTGTGCGCCATTTAACTGAATTAACAATGCCTTTTGAGCCCTCTTTTTAATTACATTTAATTTGAGGATACAAAATTGATATTGGAATTGAAGGATATATATACAGGGTATATTATTTTTGGGTGGCCCAATTGTACTGCACAATGACCTGGTAATTCTGAGCGCAAACCCTGTTCAACATCACAATTTGTATTATTTAAATTGTAATAATTTCTATATTCCTAAAAGTTTGTTTTCCATTAGACCTTATCGTTGCAAAGTCATGTACCTCAGTCTAAAGTGCAAATGAATACCACCCTACTGCTTCACACCAGCAGCTCCCATTGGGGGGTGAAGCAACTTCCCAAGGCAATGTCACATCCTTTTTTGGTCCATCTCAACCTCATCCCGGAGTCCCACGTCCATGTGTATGGCGTTCACGGCCGATCGGGTCCAAAAGCCTGTGCCGCAGGACTCCAAGTGTGATGGCATGTTACCTACTGGCTGAAGATAATGAACACAGGTATGTTTAACCAGTAGGGGAGATCAGAACAAAGAATAACCCTTAGATGTGAGCTGCTGACACAGAACATGTCCAGGTCATGAGAAATTAAAGTCCTAATGTGTGTGAAATCAATTAGTGTGCTAGTGATGTTCTAATGTAATTCATACACTATGTGTGTGAAGTAACACTGTGGGTTCAATACAAACTATTTGTGGTATAACGCGTGTTCTCACAGAATGTAATTCCAATTTAAAGCAAAAATCTTGTGTGTAAATAGAGGTAGGCAAACAAAACCACCGAGTAGCAACCTTGACTTGCTTTCCCAAAGCACAAAATACATTAGTAGCATTTCTCACAAACCTTACACAGGTCTCCCAAAAGCCCTGTTTTCTAACCGTGCAAAGAAAACCATTAACACAAGCTTCAAACTGCTCCGTTCCATTACGTGTGATTTATGTTGATATTTCTGCTTATCAGAGTTTATCAGATACAAATGACATAAAATAAACTGTTATTTGTTTAAAATGACACTTACAGCCTGAGCATATGCTTCATGATAGGACTGAATTGACATAACTGATAACCGAGTTACAGCATAACTAACTGCAATAGGGGGTTATGTATTTATAATAAAAATAATAACTTTGGAAGAAATATGAGACCCAGAAAGAGTTTTTACACATAGATAAATAAAAGTGGTAATTGCGAGGACTGTTTAATAATTCCTTTATCTTGGGAGCAGATTCATTAATCTGTTGTCAAGCATTAAAACTCTTCTTTGCTATCATTTTCTTGCTATACTCAGTAATGTTTAATAGTAGGGATGTAACGATTCACTCAACTCACTATGTGATATGATTCACAATACGATTTGTTTCAAGATTATATGTGCCTATTTATTATTTCTTAAATGCAGCACACTTTGTAAATAATTGTAATTGTATGTTAGTCTCTTTATGTAAGCAAATAAAGACTTTGTCTGTGTTTTTCATTTAAGAAATATCAGCACATAAACTGAGAAATACGAGTCAATGCATTTCGTGATGGAGAACGATTCATTCACTTAAAAGATTCGTTTAAAATGAACGATTCGTTCGCGCACGTAACGTCACTAATCTCTGCACGTTTCCCTGCAGTTTGCAGTAAACACAGCTGCTGCTTTTAAAACATGTATCGCGATTCGTTTTATATTTCAACAGAATTAAATCGTCACGTATTTAATCGATTTTCAACCGGCTCACGATGAATCGTTACATACCTATTTAATAGCTCTTAATGTCTTGATATTATATAGTTTATTGTTCAATCAAAGAATTATATAGTTAAGTTGTAAATAATGAATGTACTTTAATAAAGAAGTTTCACAACAGACACTGAGAGACGGACATAAAGATTTTTTACTTCTGCCTCTGTTGTTCACCTTTGAGAATAGGGAGATGTTGGGCTTTTCTGTAAAAGGTACTAGAATAGGTTTCTGTTCGCAGGTGTCTTTTTGAGTTCTTCCTTTAACAAGCTGTTGGATGTGTTTTTGGTGTGCCGTGCTGCATGAAAAACCCCAGTATTGCAGAAGTTCACATCAACACAGAGGACAGCATGTTCTGCTGAGACGCATTACAACGAGGCATATTAATGGATTATGTGTTTAGACGCCTACTGGTTTATAAAGTTCAGACTGAACTGTCTGTACATTGCAAAGTCTAGAAAATTATGTTCCTCAAGTAATTAAAAAAAGTAGACATTTATTGAGAAATATTCAAAACGTGCTATGGAACTGTCTTCCTCATAGAAATGATCAGTACTTGCGTAAGACTGCATAAAAGCACATCTTGATAATCCCAGAATCATGGCCACGCTGATTCACTCTTGCATGCGTGATATTGCTTTATTAAAGAAAGGCTGGAAGGCCGGTTGTTTTTATAGATATTCTTGAAGTTCAGCCAGACTTCATCATTGTGGGGCATTCTGCGGGAACCTTGTTAAAGCTGAGCATACAGTGAATATAGCGTCAGGTTCAGTGTGGGTTTGTGTTATGACAGACGGATGAATCAGATTTATATTAAAGTCCAATAAAACTCTCATCAGTATTATGGCAACATAGAAAATATGTTAAATTGCGTGATTTGTTATTCAGATTCAGTCAAACAAGCTAATAGACAAAAACGTAAACAAAAACTGAATTTTAAACACTCTGAAGCTTAAAGTATCTCTTAAGGTGTGAAATATTTTTTGACGGTTAAATTGTTATGTTTTGTGAGATACGCAATTAAAACACTTTATTATGTAGAATGACTACTGTATGAATGTTACTGTATGAATGCAATGCGTTATGATTACCATTCAAAACACGGTCAGATTGTCAAGGCTTAGAGAAAAGATTTGGACTTGTTTTATTCAGAGTGCATACAAATATAACAGTGGGATTAAAAAGTGTTTTATTGCAGCAATGCACTCAACTTTGCATTGCAAATTTAAAGTAAAGTGCACTTGTATTTTAATTTCTTGTATTTTAACCACCAAAACCTTAAGCAAATGAATTGCAGCTGTGATTGAAAGGGACAGGTTGCCACATCATCACGCGTAAGTGACATTTTCTACAGTTATTACTGTATAACAGCGCAAGTAACCAAGTAACAACAACAGAAACTTTTCCACTGGGTCTGAATATGGGGGACTGAATATAGTACAGTTATATAGTACAGTATAGTAATATAGAAACATTGTTTTAAGCCATATAGGCCAACACAATCTCAGAGCAATTTGAGGTGGCTAATTTGTATATATTTAATTTTTATGTGCTTTGCTTTTGACAGTTTAGGCATAATTTGTCAAATATTTTTTCTTAGACATAATCAATATATAGTTTGTCGTGATGAGATTAGAATTCAACTATGAAATAATAATGTGAATAGTGAAATAACCAAAGTGAATAGAATAGAATAGAAATACATTGCATTACCTACTGAATACATTACCAAACATTTTTCTATTTTTAATGCTGATTAGAGTCACATTATTAGTTTAGCACCATTATGATACCAAACTATTGAAATGAGCTATAAGTTGAGTGTCTTATGTGCTTTATGGGAGGAGTGTTATTTGTGTGTTATGTAAGTTGCTGTGACCCAAATCAGTCACGTGTGCAGTTTCATGATGTTCCCTCAGAAGGCAGCTGTTTATACAGTTTATAAAGAGTGAGATAATTAAAAAATCTTTTAAAAAGCAGTAAAGCCTTGTGTAACATTTTTTGCAAACTCATTTCTGTGTTTTTAGATGAATTTTTAGATTAAAGGCAAATGCCTTTCTTGATTTCTCTCCTCTGCCATTTTTAAGACCATTTTAGTCTCTGTTCTGCCTTTATCAAGAGTACGCTGACGTGCCCTGCGTGACAGTAGTTTGGCGAGCTCGGCTAAGACACCCAGTTCTTTTCTTGCTGTAACGTTGATTTCAGTTCCTGCCTCTTAGGGCAGGTGTCTCTGACAAACACGTGTTTTAACATTCAATTATCCAGTCAGTAAAGCCCCTCTAATTACAGTACAAATCCGTTCTGCGTCTGCCAGTAAAGATTTACGGCTCCTGGTAGAAAGGCATGGTTGAACTGTAAAAGCGAAACATCTGATAGCGTGAAGCTCTTCTTGTGTTTTGGAGCTAATAGCAAACTATCCCTCTGATGCGGACAGACTGCGGCAGAATTAGGGGCTCTGAATTCAGACGTATTACCTGGATGCCGTCTGCGTCTCAATTTGATGGTCTATCATGTTTACTGGAGTGTAAAAACTGAATAAACCGACTAAAAACTGAATTCGGAGTGTCACAGATAAACAGAGATTGTTTAAAATGGTAATTTTTGTTTTGTTCTTTATGTAAATGAAGAAAGTGGTATAAACGTGATCATGTAATGTGTATAGTTTTGCATATATAGTATATACATAATGTATCAATTAAGCATAATTTCTGCACATTTGTATAATCAAAAAGAGATTTCTAGGCTATCACTTTTTACAGTAAATATACACTGTAGTATGCTGTAGTTTCAGGAAACAAACTGAGTTGAATTTAGAGTTTAAAAATGATTAAGTATAAAGACTCTCCTTTAAAAGTCTAATACAACGTGACTCTTTATATTTGACATAAGCAATTAATGAACCATCCTCAATCCTTAACATGATTTAATTTGATAATATTCACATGAGAAATTGAACAAACAGGACTCGATATCCTTCTGCAAGCACTTAAAAATTCATTCATGTTCTACAGCTCAAGAACTGACCTCACATTAATTTGCCCTAGATTGAAATGTTTGCACTGGCCGTTAAACAAATGTTTGGCAGAGGGATAAATAAGCAGGATAATATTGATTACAGACTGACGAGTAATATCTTACATAAATATTTGGGACAGAAAGAGATGCATAGCGGGTCAAACAGTGTTATGTTGAAAGCGCTATAGGCGAGCTACACAAATAAGAACTGATTCACACTGGGCTGAGATCATTCATCTTCTGTGGAGAATAACTATGATCCAAGCTGAAAAAGCATTTCTGCATTCTGCCCCACATTCGCTGTGATATTCAGCAGCTTTTGCTGCTTCATGTGTAGTCCATCCCTCCGGGGAGAATGTTGCTGCTCACGGTTGCTCTTTTATATCCCAAGAGACGTGATAGAGATCTCGGTTGTTTTATTTAAGAATCAACTTTGTCTCAGATGTTTCTCCTAGGAGAAACTTATATAGATGCTGTGAAATGAATGTAAATGCCATAGATATTTGGGTCTTGGAAGAGTTTGGGGATATATTGTGCCTGTTTCTCAGCAGAAATATCTGAGAAGTAGAAGAGTTTACAAAGGTCATAATGTGATCTCTTTAATAAAAGAAGTAAATGAGATATGAAAGCATCCACTCAAGTCACTAAATATATACTAATAGGGTTTTACAGACACTATTGGTTTGCAGAAATTGCTTTTAAAGCATAAGCCAATTTGTAGTGGATTGAAAAAAATGCAATATAGTAAATAAAATTATATACGATTTGCTCAAACCATATTACTCACTGACATTTGTAATGTTTCTAGCCACAAAACACAATACATTAGCATATACATGAAAATGCACTATCCAAACTACTTTTTTTATTTTAGATATTTAATTGTTTTATTAATTTTTAAAATACAAATTTTTTATATTTTTATTTGATATTTATATAAAAAAATTTAATAAATTGTATATATTATATAAAAATATCATAAAAAATTATTCTGTTAATTGTTATGAAAATTTGTCAAATATTGATTCTCAAAAAATGACCTTATTCAAAATTAGACCTTTTCATCAATATATAGGCATGATAGGATTGAATTATTGTATATTGTCTGTCCTTGTTATAGGATACACACACCTTTCCCATTTTTCTGGATGAAAAGTTTACCTGGAGGACCAAAGCTAACCAAGTTCTAAAATGCATTTAGCGTCAAAGGGTTGACAACAAAAATGTTTAAAGGTAGTGATGTTTTTGGCATGCCCTCACTTCAAGCTATAATAGATGTTTACAGGCATAGCTCCATGAGACGAGGAAAGACTGATGGTGAAGACCCTCCAAGCCATGAATATCTAAAGGACATGTGATTGATAGTTCTAGCCCTGAGAGACCAAGACACTGTCAAGATTATAAGAAAATCCTCCAATGGCAGGAAAACAAATGGAGACCTCAACACAGAAAGAGAAGCTTGTGTCAAAGAGCGATATCTGACATGGTTTTATTTAAACTAAAAACAAACATTTATACTGAATGAAATCGAATTTGAAACCATATTGTACTGTCTTTCTTCAAAGTTATTCAAAGTCATGTAAATTCAAGGATCTAGTCGACGGTCATGTATCACAGTGATGTCACTCCCAAAGCAAATTTCTGATTGGTCAAACTGACGCCGTTACACCTGTTCTTGTGTAACAACACCCTCGGGATCCTCTATATGAAGCATAACCTGATATGAACGTAATAAAAGATCAAATATATCTTACAGTAGATGTTCAGCTAGGAGATAAACCCCAGGGCATTGCTCATTACAGCAGTCTATATTATTTCCAAATTCAGGAGCAATGAATCTTCGCCGAGGTGCTTACGAGTAAACAGAATATGTCCTTGTAATGAAATCATAGCATGGCTCAGCTCAGTTTCGAGATGTCGAGGGGACAGGGCCAGGAGACGTTTTATTTGTCAATCCATTTCAAGTTTAGCCAAGAACTTGTCATCAAGCATCTGCCAAATAGATTACATCCAGACTCTGATATTGGGTTTATGAAATCTTTGAATCCGATAACTCCCAGCAACTTATTTACAGTCTGTGCTGATCTTTCTCTTCTGTTCTCTAATGAATCTGTCACGAGACTCAAACTTGTTTACCTCCAGTAAGTTTAGTGTACGTTTAATTAATTGTGTGGCGGTATGTGCTCTTAACTTGTTGTTGTTGTCTTTGCCTGATATGATCGCTATATAAATAAATAAACGGATTATTGACTTTTCTTGTTTTAAAGATTGCTTGGTACATTTGTGATTCATGACCTGCTCAGATCAAAATAAGCATTAGTCCTATCTCTGTCATTATAATCTTCTCATGCTCTGTTTATAATCAATATAATCAATATATCAATATACACAGATACCCTTTAATGCATCCAAAACATGCAGAATGGTCCGATGTTTATGGCAAACCAAATCATGAGAAAGGTTCGCATCTGTCATATCACAGGTGTTTACCGGCGGATCTTGACCTTTTCAGTATTGCGGTAACCAGCAATAATTGTTTATGCGGCATCTAGGTATTTATCTATGTTAATTATAACAGTGTTGTGTTCTGTGTTTGTTTCATGTTGTTCACCGGAAAAACTGACACCTTGTCACAATCAACACCGTTACGGCCGTTACATGATCAAAATGAACATTCATTCATTATTTTCGGTCACAGGTTGTGACTTGATTGCAACGAGACACACTTCACAGCTGTTTGTGGGAGTGACTTGTTAGATTTTATGACAAGAAACTTATTTTGAGCCGTGCGAATTGTACAGCTGAAGGAGCAATTGAAGTGTTGGGGACTTCACTGGCACACAAACAAACCAATCTCTCTCTCTCACAGAGACTGCAGAAACATTCACGACAAGGCTAGTTTTTCACAGTTCTGACCTTCACGGCATCTTAGATTTGCTTTTTGTGTTGGTGGCTGAATTGCTTTCAATTAACTGTGGTATTTTTGTAGCAATAGCCACGAGCTTTGTTAAATTAGAGGGTTTAAGAAGCAATGTTTGACGTCGATGAAAAGGACTTTGCAAAATTTGTGGCCTACCTCATGTCCTCCGGATATAAAGACAAAGGGTTTTGCGTTTGAATTAAACCTTGTGTCGTCAGTTAAACTGCTTTATGGAGATTTATTGAGTGGTTTATCAAAAGTGTCATTTTTCCAGAAATTACATTGGAGGCTTGCTGATTAAATTTGATCTTGATGGGCAGTTGTGAGAATCATAAGTCTATCCATGGCATTTATCTATTATAAATTTATTTAAATAGCAACGGCTGCACTGTGCTTCAAAATTTTCTTGGGAATTCCTAAGCAAACTGATTTTGTAAGGGGGTACATTTTAAAATGAAAAGCAGCAGCCATCAAAAAGGTTGAAGTACAGTCAAGTTTCAACTTCAATGTAATGGTCATGGGTGTTAAAAAAGAAAAATATATGTGTTTAACAACATCTTATGTTACATATCTCCATATGTAATTCAGAATGCCTGAAGAGAAAGAGTTTGTATTGTGTATTGTAAACTGATTGTATTGCTGAAGACCCTCAATGATCCATCTTGAATCGTCACCTATTTATGCATTTAGACAACTGATGCATCTTCATAATAGTGAACAAGTTTAAGGATTGACGAGAGATTTAGGAAATTAAAAGTATAGAGTAATGTGAATGATGTGGGTTTACCTACAATTTGTTTACAAATTTGTTTACAGAAATTATTTCTGCATATTCACTAGTCTCAATTTTTCCTTTTTGTTCCTGTGGAAGAAACAAAGTCATATGGTTTAAAATGACTGAATAAATGATGACAAAATGTTCTTTTTTTAGTTGTACTGTCCCTTTAAAGTAAGATTAGAAATTAGTAAAAAATGACACGCTTAAAATATATAATATATATTATATAATATAATATAAATATATAAAATATAATAAACTTTAATAAAAAAAATGAATTTCTTATTTAATATTTTTGTTTTGTTTTGCAGTACAATCTAATTCTTAAATCAGAATATTTTCCTTAATAAGCAAAAGGACGTTTTGTTTTCGGAAAAAAAATTAAATTAAGGTGAGTTTATGCTTAAAACAAGCCAAAATATCTGCCAATGGGGTAAGAAAAATAAGCGTGAATTAAGTTTTACCTATTTATTAGGCACTTAATTCAAGTTTATTTTTCTAAACTCATTTCAAGTTGATTTTTTTTTAAAACAAGACCTAATATCTTGTGTCATTTTGCTTATCAAAAAAATGTATCCTTATTTAATATACATAGATATTTGTACTGCAAAGCAAGACACAAATACTAAGTAAGAAATTCATTTTTTTGTAGTGCATTATTATTATTATTATTATAAACTCATTCCATCAACAAAACCATAAAAATCCCTATTGGTGGCAGCGGCGGAAACCCTAATAAACACCATAAATCATTACAAGCCTGTAAACCACCGGATTTTAAGTGTAACCCTTAACGTATTGCTTTATTTAAATTGTGCCATATGGGCGCAGCTGCACCTGTGCAGACTCAGCCATCCGCGGCCGAGGACGGATCCAAAATTCAGCAAAGCATTCATCAATTTAATGCTGGTGTTAGAGTTCGGGCCACACCATGTAGGTTAAAATGAAGTTCAAAGCTTACGTTCGAGTGACTGATGTTCGCTTACCAAAAAATTTGTAAAATCTGTAAATTAGGTTTCGGCTGTTATTTCAGGTGCTTTCATCTCTATAAATACGAACTGCGGAGAGTGAAGTGGGTGTCTAATTGGCTCTCTATCCTGTATTTGATCCTATCAGTCTAAGTAGGACTTGGTACTAATAGCGGTGTTCTGATTCGGCGTTCCTGCTCACATGCATTACAGAGGACAGTCTTATTTTTACAGAACGTTATGAAGGACTTCATTAGTCTAACAGCACTACATGGTGAATAATGGCAGTTCCTTGACCTTGTGCTGAGGTGTCATTGTGAATTGTTATGGTCGATTGCAACAGGGCTTTACAAGTCATTACTGAAAGGTGCTTGATGTGTGCGGCTATAATGGGCGACTCATGTTATGTGATTGGACTTCACAAGGCTTTAGTCTGGATTTCACAAGATGCAAGAACTTTAAAGATCTTAAACAAAAGCCAATCAGAAGTGAGCCTTTTATTTGTGCAAGAGTGCTAAAGACTTTTAAGGAATTGAAACGTTTTGTTTGCTTACGGTATATGGCGGCACAGTTATGTAAATGCAAAAGCAAATGAGATGGAAGTCTTACATAAGATCTAAGACCTTCTATACCCTCAGAAGAGACAGTTGAACAGCTCATAAATGCTTATAAAAAGGGTTCGGCTTAATCCTGAGAGTCTTTTGGCTCTTGGAACAGATGTTGTCATTGTGTTAAAATGAGCACATGCCTCTAAGAATTCATGCGTGAAAGAATGACGTTATTATTAATACTTATTTCCATTTCTCATACTCAGATTTGGTGCGGTGAGGGGGAATTATTGGTTTCTGTGAGCCAAGTTTCATAATTCAGGAAAAGATTAATATGAGAAAGCCAATGAGTCATGACAGCGAAATGTTCCCAGTTATAAGTGACAAACACTTTTTCCCAATGCGTGTTCCCAACAAATGTGCTCTTTTATTTTTATTCATTTATATATTAGAGACCCAGCTGGTATTCAAAAGTCATTCACTTCAAAGTTACAATTTGCTGAGATGTAGCAGCTACACCCAAACAGATGCTGTTCATTTTTTGCTGTTTTAAAGAATAAAAAGTGTTGCTGAGGAAACATTTCAATTCTCTAATGTTGATCTGTAGCTCAGGATATTTAATAGTAGAAGTTAAACTAAAAGTACATAGAAGTAAAGAACTATAGTTGAGATATTACTAAATGCAAATGTAAATCTTGTAAATATTACACACATTATAAATATTGTAAATAATATGCTTAAATTAACAATTGAAAGTTGCTGACAATCCAACATAGTATTTATTTCAGTTTACCTTCATTAATGCACATTGCGAAGATAATTTGTTTAATTAATTAATTTAATTTAATTTAATTTAATTTAATTTAATTTAATTTAATTTTATTTTATTTTATTTTATTTTATTTTATTTTATTTTATTTTATTTTATTTTATTTTATTTTATTTTATTTTATTTTATTTTATTTTTTAAAGCTGCTTTACAACAATGAAAACTGTGAAAAGTGCTATATAAAAAATAAAAATTGAACTGAATTTAATTTAATTCTACGAAGGTCTTTTTCTTTGAGAAGCAGGAAACTTTAGCCAAAGTCTTAGTTTGCTGTCCTTTTCTATCTAAGAAAAAACATCATAATTTTTTCTATGAGGCATCAAATTCCTTGTTTGAATATTTTGGATGGTTTGCCAATATCATGTCATGTAATCCACGTCTAAAGTCATGCTTGTCTGTTGCTAAGCGAATCATATTTTGACAGTCTGTTTTTGTTTTGTGCAGAATTAAGCCCTGTGCTACTGTTGGGGGGTTAATATTCAATAAAACGCCTGCGGGTATAAAGCTCCATGTTTCCCAGGTTTTTCAGCATGCCCGATGTTTGCCCTACAACATCTCTCTATTTAAATTTAATCCAGTCATTGTAAAGGACCGGCGTGAGGCTAAGGACTAATGCTCAAGAGTCTAGAACTCTCATTCGACGAGGAATAATGGGCACAGGTGCCGCTTGGCGCTGACTCGCTTCTTTCTGCTGTTGAATTCATTTGCATATTTTCATTTGCCTCGTCAAAGAAGGATTTTGACCCCTTAGCAGGGTGTTTGTGGCAGCGACTGATTGGTATTCAGGGTTTCTGTAGGGTTGCAGAGGGAATAAATGAAAACAGAGCCCATTTGCTGCAGAATAACATGCGTTGAGTCAACAGATGGCAGATACAAGCCCTCAAGAATTTAGATCGTGCCCAAAATGCATTTTAAAACGTTTAAAACCGCTTTGTATTTTATAGTCCCGGTTGGTCTGTGACAGCATTCCTGAAGTGTCTAAGACTCAGACAGGTTTTGCCTAGCGTACCATCTGTGTGCATCACGTTTGTTTGTTTTTGCATATGCATTGAAAATGCTTTTAAAGTTTCAGGTCTGGAATTTGGCCTTTGGCACTACGGCGCCATGTGACAGTTGGAAATCACCCAGCGGATGTGCCGCTGTTAACATCAAATTGTGATCAAAACCACGCTGAGATGTTTCGGCTTGTCAGTATACCAGTAAAACCAGAATATGAATTTTAACATCCAAATGCTGAACAGGGAAAAGACAGAAGACATTGTTTTGATTTAGCACCTGTAAAATTCAGAAGTGTTTAACTTACGTTGTGTTGGAAGTACTGTAATGACAGATGAAAACTACAGAAAGAGCTGTTCACATCCATGGATTCGGATAGTGCAAGTTTCTATAGTAACACTCATGATGCCCTACTTCATTGTTAATGACTACAAAATCTGAAATCTGGGAGCTGGGCGGATTTAGGATCTTTTTAAATGACATTATGACAATATAAAATTTTGCATTTGTAATTTGGAAATTGTCCATTAATTCAATGACGTGGATGAGGGTGGAGCGGGGTCACAAGAATTCATTTTGGAACCTAGAAAAATAGGTCACCAACCAGTGACACCCAAAAAAGAAAATGGTGAGTAAACCTGAATCTTGTTGATATTAACAGGAAAAAAAGTGCAATCATGTTCAAGTCAACCTGAATCAACAGGGCCATAAATCATTCTGCAACATCAGTTATTGTAAGATGAGTGCATGGACACAGATGATGTCAAATCGCTGCCATGGTGACGGATGAGAACAAATACATTTTTTAGAAGGAGAGGTATATGTTTGTGAAGTGTACTAAACATTTAAAAACACAAGATGAGAAAATAATAGAAGCATGCGTGTATAGTGAGTGTTACATTATAAGAGATTTTACAAACATTATTGACTTTTTTTAAAATAGTCAAACATTGTTCAAGGATTCAAATAGATTAATATACACACATAAACATTTGGGTCATTACTACTTTGAAGTACATTTTATGTCCCCATTATTATGTCCAAATACAGTATAGTCTATTGTATATAATATACATTTTTAAGAAATGAAAAATAAAAAATAGATATTGTTATTATTTTATTTTTGTTGTTATTGTTATTGTTGTTATTATTATTTTTATTATTATTATTATATTACTATTATTATTATTATTATTAAATTATTATGATTATTACTATTAATAATAATAATACGAATAATAATTTTTTTAAACTTTTAATACTTTTTATGATTTTATGTGTGATTTGTTGGTTTGTCTCACTATTTCCTTTTTACTAAAAGTACAAAGATAGATGATATAGAAATTTTAAAAGAAAACCTTTTTAATTATTACAGTTATATATAAAAAGTTTGTGAGCTTGACTTAGCCTTGTAAATTACAATACAAGAATATTTATTTTCTAAAAGAGTTCCAATAGCACTGCATAACAGGAGTGACCCAGTTATTCACCTGACACATCAAGGTAATCTGAAACACACAATGCGGTTCAATTCAACTCAATTCAGTATTCAATTCAGGGGATTGTGAATATGCTATGCTAGAGTCACAAACTCTGAACATAAGCCTGCAGAAGTTTATATAACCGTCACAAAAATCACAGAGCTAAATACCACAGTATAAGGCTTTGACAAGGGCAGAAAGTTGAAAAAGGAGTTGTAGGCTACAGGGAAGTCAAATACTCGAAACTTTCTGTCCCCGTAGCAGCACAAAACGATGTTCTGTTTTATCACTTCTCTACAAACCTCTCTGGAGTCACATTGCTTCAGAATTCGGATAGAGCCTTGTTTAAACACCATCCACTATTTAATATCTTGGGTATTTAAACATTGAAGGTTTGAGATTGGACTGGTACAGGAGTTTTCCTGGGAGTCTTTTAAGAATGGAAACTTCACCTGAGCTGTTCCGACAGAATTTGAACCTCTAAGTGGATTACCCAGTGCGTGCATAAAGACACGCAAGAATTGCAGCAGAACTTCAAAGACGTAAAAAATCTTTAAATATACTTTAAAGGGACCAAAAGTTAAATAAATAATGTGGAAGGAGAATCAAACACCACTTGACAATGGGAATTTTCCGGCGACCTTAAAAGCAATTGTTGTGCCAGCGCCTTCCCGCGAGAAGAGCTGTCAATTTGCATCTGTGGATGTACGGGGAGGCATTTAGCATTTGAGTGACATTCGTGCGCCGTGCGAGAGAGATTAGCATTAATGTAGATAAGCACGGACAGAGCGACATCTGAGGTGAATCAAAGTCAGAAGAGACCTTGAGTGAACGGTTACCAAATTTCAACATGGTTTCGTGAAGCAGGACGGATCTCAGAATTACTAGACTTGGTATAATCTTAAGGTGACATCTTTAACATGCTCGATGACTAAGATTGTGCAATTTGGAGATGTAGTGAGGGACCTTTGATTGATGCAAGCTTGGGGAATCAAACAAAAATCATCACACCATATATGAAAAAAAGAAAAAGAGTCTGTGTGTCTCTGAATATTAAAAGGTATCTGGGATTCTTCAGTGTGTTATGAAGTAGACATCTTTAATTAAATCCCTGTTGGTGTGTTGGAATTTGAACACCACTGCACTCCACACTGAAATGCTTTTAAAACCAGTGCAAAGTGATTTTCAATAAACATATCCAAGGTCACCAGTTTGATCACTGCTCACATGAGACTCTTTCTACCAGGACGTCACTAAATTATGAGAACTCTTGGCTCATTTCCTAAAACTACATAATGCTATAAAACCGCAATTACTTTGTGGGCATACTGTATGAGAGGTCATTCATTAATATGCACAATGTCACACAATCCGGTTTTGGCCTGTAACAAATCCAGCATAGCAGGTTGGCTGGACTGTATGTGTTGCCAAAGATGATGAAAATAGGTAATGTGTGTATGTGGCTGTAAACCAATGATTATATGATAGATTTCAATATACACTATTCAAATTTTCATTTATAATAATGAAATTAATTTCTTAATAAATAAATAATTTTTTTACATTACATTACAAAAAATATGGGAAGTTGGTTTCCTAAACATTGATTTCAATCTTTGACATGGCCTTACACAGAAAACATTAAAGATATCAAGGTTATATTTGTATTTATTTTTATGTGATGATTTTATGATTAGGATGATTTTATGTAGACAACAGTAAATCCCCAAAATTTCCGGCAGCCAAATCCCATGCTCTTTATCGAGAAATTGATTTTAAGGACAATGAATTGTCAGAACTTTGAATTGACAGAATCGAAACATGGATGTGAAAATACATAATAATAATACGTTTTATATAGCACAATTAAAATCTACTTCTTAAAGCAGTTTACACAGAAAAAGATACAATCTTAATGAAAAAAAATAATAATAATAGTAAATAAATCCATTGAAAGCACATAAAAAAGCAAAAAATCACATATAAGCAATAAACAAAAAAAGACATGAGCACCTTGTTTCATCTTGGCAAAGTAATAAATGCATGTAACCTATGAAAAAATGTTAAAAAAAAAATGTAAATGTAAAAATGTAACCTATGAACGCACTGATATGCAACAAGAAACGCCTTTAGCACTTGAGTACTTTTTAACATATGCACAAAAATGATGTTTAGTGACATTAAAGCATCCACTGTGATTAAATTCAAGTGCTGCTGGGGAGGTGATCCTAGACACCTGTACAACTGCATTCCCTCTGGAGAAACAGCTGGTCTCAAAAATAACTTTTCCACTGCTGGGTTTTTCAAAGAAATACCCCCTCACTTTGTACTCTTGCTCTGCCAGCACGGACAGTTGAGCACAGATAACATCATGCATTAAACTCCACAGAAGTTCACCTCACCTCTCTCTATGTTCACAGAATCTCAGTTTAAATATGCTAATTACTGACACCATGAACGCAGTGGGAGAGACTTTGATGTGGTTTCAATATGCAAGCCTCAGGACCCAATAATTGAAACACCCCAGTCCTCAATATTCGGAGAAATGGAATTAATGGATGATAACAAGTGACTGGTGAGGAATTAAGGGAAATTTACAAACTATGGCAGTGAAATATGCTGAAGATTAACTTTACCCCTCTGCTTTTAGGAAAACTACACAGGTTAAAGATGAGTGAAGGTGAAAACCAATTTCTTCAAAGGAGAATTTGTCTGTGCTCCTTTGTAAGATCATGGTTTCCTTCTGCTCTCTAAAAAAAGTTGCCGATTTAATGTCACAAACATAAGGGAGTACTGTGTGTAACGTATGTCTAATGCATAAATAAGCATATTAAAATGTACTTTTTTAAACTTTTTAGCCCCACACATACAGGTAGTTAACAACCATAAACAAACAAACAACAAAGAAACTATTTTATTACAAGGTAGTTATTATACGTAGTAAAATAACAATGTCTGTCGCAAATGCAGGGTGACATTCTAGTGTTTAAACTTTTTTCCAGCCACATATTTTTGGGATTTTTTCATTTCAATTTTAATTCTGATTTTAATTTAAATGATATTTTTTTTATGTAAAATTTTTTATTTAAATTTCATAAAAAAGAAAATTTAAAAATTAAAGAAACATGTTGATGATATTATTTTGGACTGGTGTTGGGGTCCAGGGACAGGTTTATAGCCATATTAAAATACTGATAATTTCACTGTTTTCAACCAGTTTTTCCTTTAAATTACTTTTTAATTACTTTAAATTAATTAATTAAAAAATTAATACCCTATTCTGTAAGTTTTAATGAAATATCATTGTATGCACATAAGTAATGTTGTTTCTATATATGTTTTAGGTATATTTCCTCAGTGTTTTCTATGCAAGGAATACAAACTGTATATTCATGTGTATAAGGTAAATAAGACTGCAACCATAACCCTAGAGTTCAGATTGTTATCATAAAGAAACACTTCTTTATTAAACGGTGTGTCTGTAAACTGCAGGTCTGTAAGTTCAGAGTAAGCAAAGAGTTCTTGGAAGGTGGAGAATTAAGTAATAAGAGTTCACTTCTGACTATTCTATACACACAGATGAACAGAGACTGCCTGAAGTAAAAAAACAAGACAGGCCTAAAGCAAACGTAGCGAGTCCTTTTGAAATTCTTTAACATCTCGCAGCAGAAATGTTCTACCGAGAAATTATATAAGACAGTCATGCGTGAAATGAAATAATAACTATCTAAAAAACAATTGATTTGCATGGTTAACATTAAAGTGGAAGAACTACACGAAATTGAAATTGAACAATTTGTTATATTAGGCATTTGATAGCATTAGATGATTATTAATGGATTTTTTTGGTAAATGCTAATGCAGGAATGATGGGTTTACAATAGTGTAGCAAAACAGACAACTCACAGACAAGCTTTTGAGTTTTTTGCTTTTCATTTTTTCATCACTGGTTGCGTAACTTGGAAATACTGTCTGTATATTTTGCTTTACTCATGCAAGATGCCCAGTTAATGTTATTAAGGTAATAGGGCTCACGTACATACAGTTATAGCCAATAAAAGTACCCTTTAATGTTCTGTATACAAAGACAGCATTACAAACACAAAAGAAGCACAAGACAGACAAAGTGGAAAGGTTTGGCTTGTTATTGTGGCCTAATAAGCCCCAGCTGGTAGTTGACATCATCTGAACTTCCTGTAACCACTATGTACTGATGTACCATGTACAATCACACTGTATATATTTATATTTATTGATTTTTTCATTCAAATATAGCAAAAAGTGCCCAGAATTAATTTATTATTATTATCTAAAAAAAATCTGGACACTATTTGCATGTTAAAAGTATGAAATTGACTTATTATATATATATATATATATATATATATATATATATATAATATATATATATTTCAAAATATTATTATTATGTTGCTTAGTGCTTAACCACAAACTACTTGATTTCTAAAACAACTGGCATCTTAACATTATTTATTGAGGTGATAGTAAGGTATAGCGGCAAAGTGTTGACCTCTGACCTCACTGATGGCTGTGTGCATCTTTAAATGAAGGTGTCCTTGACTGAGTTCACACAATGCTAATGGGAATAATTATCCCCGCTTGCTATAATTGACACTTTATGTGAGGTGCATGGCAACAAGATTAAAATAACAGAGCTGCTAAGACTGTCAAACCAAAAGCCTGTTTCTCCCACACTATCATGAATACTAATAGTGCTCGGTGTATACAATAATGAGATTTCTTCATCCAAAGCCAACAAATAGATAGATAGATAGATAGATAGATAGATAGATAGATAGATAGATAGATAGATAGATAGATAGATAGATAGATAGATAGATAGATAGATAGATAGATAGATAGATAGATAGATAGATAGATAGATAGATAGATAGATGCATGTAGGCAATTAAATGCTGTTACATAATATATTAAAATCCAGCCTGTCACCAGTTCTCACAAAGAGGTTCTGTGAAGTTCTGACCTTCAAGCTGTGTCCAATTGAGGACACAACACCAACTATAAATAATTTAATATCTATTAAATCCAAACACATAGCACAAGCAACCCTAACCTTTGTGATGTAAAAAAAGTTGTATTTTACTATATGAATTCTGTGTAAATAACACATATTTTACATCATGCAGTTTTAATCCCCAACCATATTAAAACAGACTGGGAGGCAGAAACTGTGGAGAATAGCCAGAAAAGAAAAAATCATTCAGATCAAGAGGATTAGGAAAAGAATCTAAAGTCCTTAGCACATGTTAAATGCCAGACACACAAAAGTTTTAAAGGGTTATTCATGCTCAGACCTGTCGCTGGTGATTTAATAATGCTGCAGGAGAATAAAAGAACTGAGATTTCACTGGCAATCATGCATTTAGAGAAACAGAAACAAAATAACATTATCACGCACTCCGTCATATTATATTATACTGTATATAAGTCCCTTAGGGACTAAAATAGTTCAAAATATCTGCCTTTATTTTTTCACCCACATGTCATACAGGACATCTATGTGACTCTTTCATCTGTCTAACACAAAAGAAGATATTATAAGAAATGTTTTGTTGGTTTGTGTTCATATTTGTACAATAGAAGTCAATGGAGGTCATTGTTGTTTGGTTACCAACGCTCTTCTAAATATCTTCTTTTGTGTTCTGCAGAAGAAAGAAAGCTGAAGTATCTCTTTCATTGTCTAAATAGATAAACAGGTGTATCTCGGTATCATACGTGTATATGCTGGAAAGAGATAAAACATGCAGAAGATTAAAGTGGGTGATGTCACGAGACATGCATCAATGCATGATGTTTTCTAATAAACGCTTCTCCCTTTGGCTACGTATGTGACATCACACGCATGCAAGTCACGATTCCACAGGAGAAGCGCAATCACAGACATGCAAATGTGAACAGGCCTGAAGGGAGCTTTTATTTAGAGATTAAAATTCTACATTTCATGTCATCGATCAGATCTGAGGTTGCGGTGTATTCCTCGATTGTTTCAGCGGGTTTGGCGAGCACGTTCAAAGATGCGCCACAAAGGCGGCTATTTGTGTTTGATCACTGACGAGTGGAATTGGAAGCTATGGCATATTGTGCATGCTTTATCATTCACACATGAATTATGGATGCTGCATGAGCTACTGGGTTTCCAAGAGCTTGTGCCCTTCTCACGGACACCTCTATTTGGAAGGCATGATATATGTTTCATGATCCTGTCTAATGTTACTGGAAGTCCTTTAGTTCAGGAGAGAAATGGTTTCTGCTGAGAAATGATAAAGTTAGAAATGTGATGCACAAAATATAAATCCTATTGTTTGTTCTTGTGTTTCAAACTCTTTTACCATTACAACCAGTACAGAACATTTGTGCCTGAAGTATATCCTAAAACAGCACTTGTTAAATCATAACAGCATCATAACACACCACTATAAAACACCTGTTTAAGTGAATACAATAATAGCATGACGACAAAGATTAATTATTTTTTCTTGTCATTCATTCAGTAGGCAGTAAATTAATATTCTGCGGCGTGCTAACCTCCATGTCATAATGATCAATGAGCTTTGTTACCTGAACATGATCTTTTACTCCTACAAGCTGTCCATCAACACTTCCATTGCAGCATAATAATTATGATCAAGGCGCCCCACAAGATGCATTGGTTTTGACTCTATACCTGGCCAAATATTACACCCAAACATACAATAGGTTGACGTTCAGAAGGGTATTTTAACATGTTGTAGATACTCTTAGGAGTTGAATATTTGGGGTAAAGTACTTAAATTTTATTTAGATGGATAAAAGTAGTTTACATGAATGCTCTACCGCATTCTTTACAGTTCAGATTTACAATAAACTGGCAGGGCACAGTTGAAAAAATTTAATTTAAAGGGACGGTACATCCACAATTAAAGTGGATGAGGGACTGAAGTCATGAAAGGAATAGTTCATCCAAAAATGGACCCTATTGACTTCACCATAGTAATTTTTATTCCTACTATGGAAAGTCAATGGGGTCCAATTTTGGGGTAAACTATTCCTTTAACATTCCACCTAACATCTTCTGTATTGCACAACAGGGAAAAGCCATATAAAAAACATGAGGATGAATAAATGATGACACTATTTTCATTTTTGGGTGAACTACTCTATGTAAACACAAGCCACTAATCCACTGATGGATAATAAGCAAACACAGATCTTGGTGTTTAAATATAATTGGCTTGGCCATAACCTGAGAAATGTTGGAATGGGATAATTGACAATATGTCTTAAATCCAAAACCAATAAATGAATACAGTACACATGTTTGCTTATTATGAGCCTGGATTTTTAATTAGAAGATCAACTACAAATCGCACATTTCTGGGCGACGGATCATTTGTGCCATTTTTTGCAATGCGTGTTAAAGCTTTTGCAGGCAGACATGCTGGTATTTTCAACTGTCATGGAGTTCAAGGAACACTTTGTAACCTTGTGCATCTGCAGCAGTAAGTAGAGAGAAGAAAGGTTAGAGACGAGTTAGTGCTTTCTGGACCACAGGGTGATTCTATTGATGCCATTTATTATTAATGGGATTTCTTCTTTTTCTGTTTTTGAGGAGCGACAAGGTGAATGAAACAAGAGCGGGCGGTGCAAGGCAAAAGAAAATGTGTTCTGACGAGCCGAGCTACTTTTCAGGGAGCACTTTCCTATTTTTTATTTATTTATTTAGTAGCCATACCTTTAAATAAAGGTCAAAAGGGCTCAGCTAGTCAGAACGCGTGTATGTTTTTTTGTGTGTTTAGGCTCACAGACAAGCCACGTTTTGGCCCAGCTTCAGCTATTCAATCTCTCAAATGTAGGGGATAATAAAAGCTATAGATGATGCACTTAAAGGAATTGTTTACCCCAAAAAGAAAATGCGTCCATTATGTATATTGCATATTGTTTACACAGAAAAGCCTTTGTAGGGTGTATGTCCTATCACAGGGTGTTTTATGTCCTCACTGTGGGATATATTGATGCTGTCTCATGCACACAACACAAGCAGATTCTCTCACTCATCACAGCAGGTGGCCATTAAGGCCCTACATGAAGAAAAATCTGCTTTGTGCACAATAGACTTTCCACTGTCAGAAACAGGCCACTGTGGAGTAAAAAGCTGTCAGCGTACCATCACTTAATGACACTATGACAAACAAAGCGTTGATACTTAACGCACACATTCATTGTGAGGGGAGGCAGCTTTGTATGGCCCGAATCTATTTATTGTTAAAAATACAATGTGTGTCTGGATCATTAGGATTTTTTTTTTTGAGAAGAGACAATGATTTTTTGGAACAAAAAAAATATTTACTATCTTTTTGACCAAGGCGACATTGTATTAACATCTAGAGTAATGTAACCTAAATACTGTTAACGGTGTCCAAAACATTAAAAGAAAATAACCGTCCAATTAAAAATGTAAAAAAAGCCTATTTACTTATGCTTATGACTTCAATAAACCAAAGTTTAGTAAGTCCACTTATTTTACATATTTTAATGCACATTTTTATAAGCATATTGTCATGAAATCAGCCTTGACTAACTGCTTTTTTTTTCAGATCAAGAACTAAAGTCTTTCCTTTTCATATATATAAAAGTAATTTTCCAACACAATCTCACAGGAATTTGTGCATATTTTACAAGTAGGCTAATGTGTATGAATTTGAATAATATAATTTACTATAATTCGCCTTTTGTCCAATGACATTAGGGTTAGGGGTGGGACTGCATCATTGCTTTTTTAATAATCATATATTTTTAGATTACTCGCATCATACAAATTCATAAAAACCCGTAAACAACGTACAAATTTCTGTGGGATCAGGTTGAATTTTCCTAACAAAGCTAAATTCTTACTTTAACTAGTCTGACATTTAAACGTAATAACGTTGCAGCTGTTTTTTTTTTTTGCAACAAAAGACAGAGGATTTGTTGAGATTTGTAAGGATAATTTGTTTCCATTTAGCAGAATAAAATTGATAATTTAGTTTTTCTGACTGACTCCCTGGATGTCTAAACATCTGCATGCAGGAATACAAAGGGCCCTTTGTCTTTACAATCCTCACAAACACTCTTTGTTGAAGTCACTGGAGATAATTGCATTACCTGAATGCATAATTCAGAGCAGTAAATTAAGTTCCTAACAACCATCAGAAGAGACGCTTCTGTATTACTAACAGACATACAGAAACACTCTCAGGGATAAACTGAGAGAGTTTTAGGCCGTTAATGTTAATTATAAGGACTACTAAATAGCAGGATGCATTATCAGAGGTGTTTAAGATGTCAAACTCAAGGTAAACATGTATAAGATCGGTAAAGAGCTTGTTTTAGTCCTAACGGTGTTGAGTTAGCTGCCAAGTACGTTTTTAAAGCTGTCTCATTTAATTTGTATCTCTATATATTAAGCTTAAATAACAAAATGTAAAAATTAAGTGCATTATTTATTTCAATCGTATATAAATATAAAAGCAAAACAGACAGATTTACATTTCTCATGAGTCTTATGAGTCTACGTGAGTCTTTTTCTATTAGGTTCCCCTCTGTTAATCAGTCGAATCTGCAAATTTGTGTGTCCAGCCAGCATTTAGAAAGCAACTTCACATTAATGTGACAGTGGGACCAGTAACCAGCACTGTCGGCCAGGTCCCGGGGGGGATGAGGATGGGCAAGACACCAGTATGTGCTTAGTCTATCAGGTAGCCGAAGTCAGAATACTGGAAAAACCATCTCTGCCAGTATATCTGTGCAGTCCAACAAACAAAAGGGTTAGGGGGTAGGGGAGGATGAATTCCACAGAAATCACACATTTCAACCCCTGCTCCCAGTGAGATTAATAAACCATTAAATCACTTTAGCATTAAAAATAAATTTGTTCAATTGCTAAACCGCCCTCTTAATAGGAATCTTAAAGGGGGAATAATGAGGGTAATTGCTTTCTCTATCTCTCACCTGAGCTTCAGTAATGTCAGGGGATGCTGAACGCTTCAGCTCTCTGGCCAAGCACTCCATTGCCCATGTTGTTGATGCCATCAACTATTTGTCTGTATTAATCCTTGTTCACATAGTTTGTCTCTGCACTGGTTGGTTAGATGTTCCCAGTTCTGGCTGATCTAGTAACAGCTGTGCACATCACTACGGCTAAGAGTTCATTTACACTGATCCGACAAACACCGACAAATACCACGTTGGACCCTGAATGATATAAAGATGATTAAGTTTGTTTGTATTTGTCAGTTCAGTGTGAATTAGCCTTAAAATGTCATTCTATTATTGCATATTCTATTATTTAACTTCGGTTTTTATGCCACCTGAAATGGCATAGAAGTGAGAAAAAATTGAGTGAGAAAGTCTGGATCTGTGCGTACAGTACATACAAACTAGTCACAATCTCTGATACATTGTTTCACGTAACATTTAATATCAACCCCGGTAATGATTAAAAAATACATTAACGTCCAAATGCTGTTGATATTAGTCATAGCCGCTCACGTCACCGGAAGTCACCATGGAAATGAATGAGATAATTCTCTGTGTCACTGGATATCAGTGAGATAGACTCATGTAAAGACCTATCAGGACAGAATATGGAAAATAAGAAAGAGCGATATTTTTTAAATATGATTTCATCCTCTTTTGTCTGTAATAACTGGAGGTCACATCCTACAGTACAGAAGACAAATTGGTTTCTTTGTACTAGATGAATAGTGCGGGTGAAGATTATTACCTTAATAAAATAAGATAAAAGTCTCACTTGTGATTGTGGACCTTTATTTAATTTAGACATATGTGATCCAAAACGTTTAAAGCTTTGTGAATTTGTAGTAAGCGACCACCAGCAGTCAGGACATACCTCATTTTTTATTTTTTATATTTTCCACATTTTAAACTAATAGTTTAGATCCTACAAAGGACAAATGGATATAGGGAATAAATGGATCTTATACTTTAAAATTTTTATTACTATTATTATGCTGTTAATTTACCATAATATTGCACACTAATATTGTATAAACTTGCACACTCTTAACACAGTTTTGGGGGACTTTACATTACAAATGCTTTGGATAAAGAAATATTTATTTATTTATTTAAAATATTTCATATTTCCCCCATGCCATCAGGCTGCTAAACTCAAAATAACTCATTACAAACTACACTACTGCCATTGGACTGTTTTTATTATTATTATTTTAAATATTTGCACTGTCACTTTACGCAATCACTATAGTCACTTTCATTTTTAACTGTGTATTGAACTGTGTATTGGTCTGCGTTACTGTCTTGTGCTGTCATGTTTGCACTTTGTGCACTTTATGTATATAAGGGTTTTTTGTACTGTAGCACATTGGTCCTGGAGAAACGTTGTTTCGTTTCACTATGTAC
Organism: Beaufortia kweichowensis; assembly: GCA_019155185.1. NCBI lineage: Eukaryota > Metazoa > Chordata > Actinopteri > Cypriniformes > Gastromyzontidae > Beaufortia > Beaufortia kweichowensis. The sequence continues at coordinate 5,878,617 of CM032811.1, forward strand.
TCGTATATGGCTGAAATGACAATAAACTCCACTTTGATTTTGACTTTATACACATAAACATGTCAGTTTTCAAAAGAAATTTACATTTTGGCAAAATATATATACATAAATATATGAATAATTATATTCATACTTCAACACTAAATTTAAATATTTAATTGCAAAATTGGCAGAATGACAAGAAAGGTAATAAGAAAGGTTTAGTCAAGTGTGTGCAAATGTGTGACTGATAGTGTACACTTAATGAACCGTATGATCAAGTGCATGTGGATGTATCATTACTCAAACTGAGTTCAGATTTAAGCTGTAAGAGTTACGGCAAAGGTCCAGACTCAATAATAAGCTGTTTTCAACAACAGCGAAGTCTCATGACACTAGAAAAACCACTGTGGAATTTCCCCCCTGAGGGGTATAATTAGACAATCTGATTTGCATAGTGGGAATAGTAGACTTTAATCTGATCATTTCATTTGAGTAAGGTTAATGAGGGATATAACTTTATTACATCATGCAGTGATATGACATTGTAGGTCATCACAGCTGTGTGCCAGCAAAATAATCCAGAAAGTACTCAAAAACATGTCACAAAATGTAGAAAAGATGGTGCAGTGTGATAGCAAAAAGGATTTCCCAAAATCTTATTATAACGCTTAAACCATATTGCTGTTTTCACACTCTCTATGTTTCCTATATTTCTCTTTTTTTCTATCACAGCTACACCTGATGTAATTTTTGAGTAAGTCTGCCTGAATGTCTGACAGGCTCCAGTGACTTAAAATGTCTGTGTACCGTGAGTTTAGAAAACATGCCTCCTGTGATCAACCTGCCAAAGGGACATGACGGAAAAATGGGAAAATCTAATGGCTTGTAAATGTTTCTTCATGCGCTGAAGGCTCTCAAGGTGATGGAGCGCTAGATACCTGGCAAATCTGTAGCATAAAAAAACACCTTCCGCATGTAAAACGATTGATAAATGTGTGATAAAACATCCATATTAATCTCAGTGGATCATAAATGGATTTCCAAGCGGTTTGGCACCGGAGGTCTTGTTTCATGGCAAAATCCATCTGTAAAGTATACTTTTGTACCTGTAAGCTTCAAAATATGTTTGAAATGAAAGATAAAAGATGTGGATGGATAAAAGATAGAGTTTACAGTTTACCTTGAACTTTGGAGTCACTCTCCTAGTGTTTTGTTTCCACAACAGATCTGGTATTGAAGAGCTACTTCTTTGACCATCCTGCATTTTAGAGGGTCTGATGGAGGCAAAATGTCAAATGCTGAACTTCAAACATCATGTGGGCAGTGGAAGCAGGTGCTGTTATTGTTTATTAGCGAGCGCACCCAGAATATCTCATCCGAGAGCTGTGTTTCCCCTCTGACTGTTTGACAAGAGGTCATTTAGTACCTTTGAAGTAAGAGAGTTACTTCCTGCTGTACTCATGACTGTTCTAATATACTGCTTTTCAGTAAAAAAAATATGGGTTTAAACATTACTTCCACTGGCTTCTTTGAAATGTGATCTCTCTCTCTCTCTCTCCTCTCTCTCTCTCTCTCTCTCTCTCTCTCTCTCCCAAAAAAAATTATGTCACTTCACTGACACATGTATATTTAAAGCAAACAGTGACTTTAAAAAGCATAAATAATGAGGACAGATTTTTAGCTAGTTTATATTTTAAAAGGTATCATGATGAGTGTCACATCTGTGATGCTCAAAGAGACTTTTTGATTTAAGCTGACTGTGTTTGCCTTCCATCACTGCTGATGTGCCAAATGTCCTAGATTTTCAAGGGACATCCAGGCACGGAGTTTAAATGTAGATGGACTATAATTATTAGATATGCAAAATCTACAGCATTAACTGGTTTAAAACAAATTTTGCTTTTTGTGAAAAATAGATGACACATACAGTACATTTGTTGGGTCAAACTGTATTTATTTCAAAATACTTTGTTTTAACTTTGTTTGTAAATTTACATCTAATCTCATTTACATTTTATTTGGAATATGTTTTGCAGGAAATATATTTTGGATACATTTATTTGTAGCATGGGTTATTGAAACTTAATTATATCATATGACCGCCAATTTACAGTCTAATGTTTAAGAATTGGCAGTCTGAACACTGCTGTCTAATGCTGTAAATATGCGAATCACTAATTTTTCTATTCTTAACATGCCTTCTGCCATTATTAAATGTGTGATATTAACATGAGACATTGTTATTAAATATAAATTTCTAAGGCAAATAATATTTTTATGCACTGTAGTGCCATACTGACAGGTGTTTATTAAGACAGTGTAAATATGTCATATTGTAAATTGACTCCAAGTTGTATTATAAGTGTATCACTTGTCTGACACCTATTGATCACAATGAAATACTTTTAGTAATATAATTTAGTTTCATTAATAGTTTATTAAAAAAGTAGTCTGTTTAAATATCATATTATTTAATGCCCTTTACAAAACATCCAGATTAAATCACCTTAGTGTTTCCCCTCTGTTGTCATTAAATCCATAGAGAACCGGAGGATAATTTTAACATTGCTTATGCAGACCTTAAACACTAAAGTGTAAGCTGCTAGTTAACTGTCAATGATGTGGTTTAGAGTTTTATGCGGAGAACTGAAGGCTCGCCTGTTCAGATCCCAAGAGAGGCATAAAAGGATTTAGCTTTCTTATCTAAGTGTCATGGGGTGTCCTTATCCAATTGCACTATTCTTGGAAAAACCCAAGTCACAAGCAATTTATTGTGAATAGAATTCTCCAGATTGAAAAAAAAACACTAAAAATGTCAGAGTCAAACTAGTACATCTGATTTACTAATAGACACAGTTGGAAGGACAATGCTTGCCAACAAGGCAGTTTATGACCTTATTACAGTCAGCCCTGGAGTTTTACCATTTTACTAGTGACAGCCTTCGGTGTGGCTTGGATCAAACAGTAAGGCCTGAGGCTCCTGCTGTTTAACCGCAATATATAATCAAACCTGTCAAATTCACTACTGTGACTCAGTAATAATTACAAATGCAGAGCTAGAAAAATGTGACACAATTTGTACCTGATATATACTTCAAATTATTTGTTTGTCTGTATATTAAAATAAAATGTGATGTATCTGTTGCTGCTGCTGGTGTTTTCCATAAATTAATAAGAGGAATCATATTTTTGGCTTTAAAAGCAATAAATATTTTTAACAATATTTAACAGTAAAGAAACATGTATTGCCCTTTTAAAGCAATTCATACTTTTTACTTCCAAGATACATAAGATTTTAAGTAAATTTATGCGTGTTATACTGTAAAATCTAATATTACAGCAAAGCCTGTATTTGCTAAGAAATATTTTTTTTAATTATATATATATATATATATATTAAAATTACTAAAATTTTTATGGTGCATTTATCTGCTCTTTAAATCTTTAAACTATTTGTATTCATCTCTTTGTATAATATTTGTATAACTTTTATCCAGCAGATGTTTGTCATGGTTTCACTCTGCACCTCCCCAAGGACTCCATCTCCCATCATCCCTTGCACCTCTGTCAGCCCTATTTGATTGCCCTCATCTGTCAGCCTTCATTATTGCTTGCACCTGTTCCTCATCACCTGGACTCTAGTCTGTGGACGGTTCACCGGTGGACGTATACTTCTTATTGTCAAGTAAACCAATACCATTTCACTCCATCACACCGTGTCCGTCTTCTCTTCTCCATTCCTCCATTCGACCATAACGTTGTTATAATTGTAAAAATTGTATTTATTTTCATTTTATAATTATACCTGTTACAGTATAGTTACAGTATACCTGCAGGAGATACAGTATACTGTTTGAATCTGTACACAAACTTCACATGGTTACACTGTACAGCTGCTATGAATTAAATATAGAATAAATAAATAAGTATAAGTATAAATAAGTCTATAAACATTATAGATTTTGTTGGATTGCTGCATCTGTGTAATGCACATCACTCTCTTGTGCATTAATTTTAGACTGTTTGTTTGCGATTCATTCTAAACATACTTGTGTTTCCATGGCAATGAACCAGTTACGCACATTGAGTATAAGAGGGAGTAAAAGACATTTTCTTCTTTCCATTAGACTCTTTCAAGGGTACAGGTTAAAAGTGCTACAATCTACAAACAAGCACATTTATTCCCCCACACATACCGAGGCGCATTATCTCTCCCATCTGACTACGTTGCAACACAGGAGCCGCAACTTGCTGAATCTGTAAGCGAGTATTGCATCGTTCATCAAAAGAAATGAAAACAGCCTCAAGTTTCTAAGGCTGATTATATCTGTCCTCAGGGCTTGATCTGAAACTCTTGGATCACACAGCCGTAAGGGCTATTGATTACTATCTATAAATATCTCTAAATATTTCAAAGCTATTTTGCAAAGCAATTTATGTTTAACAGAAAGAGCATACAATATAATCCTTTGGACATTATCGATCATGTATGTAAAGGATTGTGTTTGTAGCATCAATTTTAGCATGTTCCTGTAAATTAATAATGTGTTCCTCAATTCAGAATTGCATGATTGAGGTTATGATAAAATGTGTAGATTAATTACACTGTTAGTCTACCTCATGTATAAATGTAAACTCTATGACCCTGAACTCAATATAAATCTGGTTTTCTCCCATTTTCTTGACTTTCATTGGTCCATTTCTGCCATCACTAGGGCAATCTAATGAGCTCTATGGACTGCCTGAGATATGATAGATGGAAAACGTTTTTGGCAATTTGGCTTGTTAATGTTGCTGACAAATCTAAATGGGTGAGAAATGGGCCACTAGTTTAGGAAGCCATGACAATATTACTGTCATTTTTACATTATGTCATTTTGGAAAATGTTTGCACGTACCCCATCGAAAATACCAGCTTAGACCAGTGTGAAGTTTTCTGCCACTCCAGTCTGCACACCAGCATCCAAACCGCAACGTATGCTGGTGACAGCGCTGATCTTTTTAGCTTTTTAGTCTTTTGTTTTGTCTTGGAAGTGTCTTGGAAAAATAACGTCTGTTTTAGAAGAAAAAAATTACATTAGGTTTTAAAGGAATATTTTTTGGGTAAAATGACTTTTTAGATTGTGGTCTTTTCTTTACACCAAGCTATAAGATTCCATAACTTGTTTTTTTTTTCTTTTTTAGAAAGAGAGGCAAGAAGTAAAACGAAAAGATCAAAGCTACAGTAACGGCATAAGTTTATCATTAACATCCCACAATCATGTAGCTTGTGTATGGATTTTTTCCTGTCTGAAGTATTAAAGATCCTTCTCTTTTTCTCATTTTACATCCACCCGTTTGTTAAAACATCATGAATTGCCTGTCATCCAGAGAGAGGAAAGCTTTGCCTGACTAGTAACGCTGACAATAATGTTATCAAGCACACACTTCTCACAACGTCACATTCCTTTTGTCAATATGACAAACATACTGAAATTGACATCGCGTGAACGCGTGAAATAATTTAATACGGCGCTGTCGGTACACGTTTATAGTGACAGCAGTTTTCTTTGCTGTCTGGCCTGCCGCACCTGTTGTCTCTGGGTGTGTTAGGTTTAAAAGTTATATCTCACATGTGGACTCATTTCATAGACCCACTTTCCCTGTGTACTGTATGCTTCCTGCTTTCGTTTTCTGTGTCTGCTAAGTGCTCAGATGTACAAGTGGAATTCTGGTATTTTATCTTTTCTTTTCTTCTGCTGTTTGTTTTTAATGCATTGATCAGTAATGGAGGAGAGGAGGAAGTTTTTATTATTAGAATATTTTATATTAGAATAATTTAGAATATTGCCTTTGTGGACTTTTTTTCAAGGGAAAGCAAGCAGAGACGACTATTCTTTGATAAATAAAATAATTTTATTGAATCTTAAGTCATGAGCTAAATTTTACCAATAATTATTTATTACCTCATTAATGAGCATATCTTTTTGTCTTTAATTATTTCACAGTAGGAGTTCTGACACTGATGGCGTCATGCAAAAGTGTTCAATGTTATTCACTTATATTAATTTTGTATTTAAGTTAATCAGAAAAATAAATTATGAAATAGAATTAGTTATGTTTAATATGAATACAATCCAGTGAATATTACTTTTGAATCTTATATTGTCACATCATTATTAATGCGATTTTTGTAAATATTTAGATGTTTTTCTTGAGCATATGTGTGTACTTGTGTGTGCTTTAATCTGTTACAACTTGCCCTGAATCTGTCTCCACTGTTTGTCAGATTGTCAGTCTAACCCAACACCTCCCCATCCATCCCACACCCCTCATGTGGCACGTGGCACTAAACTGTCTTTTCATCTAACAGTCCTCCACAGAATCTTTCTACTAACAACTTGTCTAACGCGCACAGCAACCCTGAGTGACGGTACAGTTGCACAATCACACACATTCAAATAAACACATACACAATTGTACATTGTTTCTGCAGTTACTTTCTGGGAAAATTCAGGAATACCATTTCAGCTACAGTGGAATTTCTCCATTTTCAATTCGGACTGTTTTGCCCCGTGCCACCAGTAATTGTGCAAATCCAAAATGTCTCTCCAGATTCCATAAAATCTGTCTTAACATTAATGTAAGTCAGCTGTGCAATTCTTTTTTAATTTAAGTATACCAGCTAAAGTAGAATTTCGTCATGTGTTTCGATCTCCAATTCAGACTGTTCTTCTCCAAGCCACCAGTGATCGTGCAATTTCAAAATGTCTGTTTCACCTTTAAGGTTAGTCAGCTGAAGAAGTATGTTTGACTTTGTGGTTGATCTGCTTTAAACATACTCTTCATTTATCCAGAAGATGCTCCAATCCACCAGGGAAAATGCCATTTAATCATATGTCTCCATCTTATTTCAGATCTGTTTGAATTCCAAAATGTCTATCCAGATTCCATAACATATGTTTGTCATTCCAAAATGTCTATCCAGATTCCATGTTTTAACATTGTTGTGGTCTTTTGCAGCCGTTTGTTATTTGTAAGTGTTGTGGTCTTTTGCAGCGCGTTTTAAAGTGTTGTGGTCTTGTCCTTTGTAAGTTAAACTTACTATTGTAAGTGTTGTCATTTATCCTTTTGCAGAAGATGTTTGTCTTTGGAAGTGTTGTGGTCTTTGTAGCAGCGTTTGTCATTTGTAAGTGTTGTGGACTTTTTGCAAAGCAGTTTGTCTATTTGTAAGTGTTGTGGACTTTTTGCAGCTTCCATTCAGATTGTAAGTGTTGTGGTCTTTTTGTAATTGTCTATTTGTAAGTGTTGACTTTTGTAACATAAAGTCTGTTTGTGGACTTTGTAAAGTGTTGTGGACTTTTGCATTTGTCTATTGTAGTGGGGACTTTGCAGCCAGCGTTTGTCTAAGTGTTGTGGACTTTCCTCTTCCATTTGTAAGTGTTGTGGACTTTTGCACCAGCTAAAGTGGTGGTCTTTGTAATTTAATCATTTGTAAGTGTTGTGGACTTTTGCAGCGCGTTTGTCTATTTGTAAGTGTTTGTAAGTATTTGTAAGTGTCAAACTAATGAAGATGTTTTCTTTATTTGCTGGTGTTTTTTCTATTTGCATGTGTTTTCTTTATTTGCAGCGCGTTGAGCTCTCTCGGCCACCGTAGATCTGCTTTAATACATTTTTCTCATTGTAAATCACTTTGTAATTCAACATTAATCAAAAACTAATGCTGAAATGGAATATAAGAAAATTTTTTAATTATTGATTGTTACATTACAGTCTTTAGATATAGATTTGGCATATGAATTTTCTTTAAGTTCTTTGAAGTTTCTTTAAGTTTCTTTTTTGTTTGTCTTTTAAGCATTGTAGTCTTGGCAAAAGCAAACTTTAATTGCCAGAAACTGGAGAGCAGTTGTAGCTGAGAAGTTCAGTAACCTGAATCAGATCAGTTCCACTGTCTTGCCTCCATGCTGAAACTGACAGAGGTGGGATTGGAGGCGTACAAAAGAAGAATGAAAATACAATATTTTAGAAAAGTGGGAGATCTCATGATAGATTTATGATGCAATACTGTAGGTTCATTGGAAAAGAGGGACATGATCTAACGTGTCTTGTTTGAATCTTGAATGAAAAGACGTTTTGGTTTTGAACATTTTATGAATGCTGTCATTTATTCCTGACGTGTCCCTCAGAGTAGTTTAAAAAGCAAACATTTGACATTTTTAGTAAGGCATGAACAATGGACGTCTGTGGCCCTGTCAGAAAGTTATGAAACCGCAGGGTGTCTTATTTAATTCGATAAAAGAAGGGTGCAGCCACTATGAGAGAACGTTGTACACTTTTGCTGAACCTGACTTCACAGAAGATTATTACCCAGAATTCCATATAGTGTAATGTAGATTCACTGCAAAAAATAGTCCCTAAGCAACTGTGATGTGTGTTTATGTTGTTACAGGTGTTGTGCAGTAATACACAGAATCGTTGAGTAAAGCACTTTTAGCATTCATCATAATTAAAACAAAACTATTGACCAATCAGAATCAACGAGTAAAGCCAACAGTTTTTAAAATGATTTTCAATACAGAGAAAATAATTAAAACTGATTTTTTTTGTTGATGAATTACTGGGAGTTAATTAGTCTAAAACAGTATCTTCACACCTAGAATGAAGATTTAGATTTTCATTTAAATTACATTATATAAAGAAATATTTAACAAAGGCTTCACATTTCTGTTTTCAAACCCCTCAAACATATTGTAAGTCCCTTATTTTAGTAAGTGTTTTAAGAAAAAAATTAAATGATTATTTGTGACACATCAAAATTATTATTTGAGGTAATACGACACAAAACTGTCAGTAGAGTTCAGCTTGCGAACGCACAACATTAACATGGATGTAATGAGATTAATAAACACAGAAGCAAAACAGAAGCTGTAAAATACAGAGTATCATTGTGAGGAATTCTATAGCTTCAGATCAGCCCCACGCAAAATTCACTCCTCAGCTGAATTAAATCAGAATATGCGCATATCTGATGCGCTCTGAAAATTTCAGGTTTGGCCAAGTGCTGATTTACCAAACAATGCCATAGCTGCTCTCCATAGAAATGTTCAGAGGATGAGCATCTGCAAAGGTTAATTCAGGATAAAACCATTTAGAAAGGTATCCGTTTGGCACAATCCTGTCAGGCTGAGTGTGACAGAATATTATAGCCACTCAAAGTTGCCAACAACTTATAACTCGGAACAACTTGAGCAATGATGCTTGCCGTTTTTTAATTGTGTTAAATAAGCAACGAAAGAAAGTCTTTGCAGAAGTTTGTTTTGTCTCCAGCTGTAGAAGCACCTGTCTTTATACTGCATTATCATAAGTCTCTCACAAAGCAAATGACAAAGTCCAGATGATAGTTATTATAGCTTTCAAAGATTTGTGTGCCACCTACCTTTGGTATGATTACCAGCTTGTCGTGCAATATCGCATTTATCCCCCACTGTCCGTGGATCTGGACTGCCTACGATGTCTGAATCACTCTGAAATGTGAAGAACAAGACAACAAGGCAAACTTTTACACAGAAAATTGAATGAGACAATTAAATTTGGTTAAGCACAAAGAATACAAGAGATGTCATTGCTTCTGAATCACTGGACGCTGCTTGTCAGTCTATTGGGATACACATATAGTATATAAAAAAAACTACAGACTTTAGAAACTGAGATCATCATATGAATAGTGTAGAGCATCCTTTGATAAAAGCTGTAAATTGTCTCTCTGGGATGGATTAACTGATGAAGAACTGCTCTTTACATACTGTCGCTCAGGATTACTGTGATCTAATCTTACTTTGAGTTTTATGTAATTGGTCATTTAACTGCAGATAACTATTAAATAATTTATTAGTTTTTATCATGTAATATAAAAAAATACATTTTAATTTAATTAATTATCTTAGAATGATTTTAAGGGCAAAAACAGTAACTATAAATAGTGTAAACCAGCTCCTTTACCTGTCTCAACTGTGTTTGAATCTGTTTCCCCTAAATCAGGGTTTTCCAAACTGGGGTTCACGAACCCATGGTGGTTCACAGGGAATTGCAAGGGGTTCATGGGTTGAGTTGAAAAACAATTGATTACAATTAAATCATACAATGTAAGTAATTTGACAAAAAATTAAATTAAACACTTACTAACAAAAAAATATATATTTTATTTGTTTAACCTGCATTTCATGTGACCATTACACAACACTACAATATATCAGAAAACTGAGAAATCAAAAGGGACAATTATACATGTTATGTACCAATTTAAGAAAATTATCAGATGAAGGTTCAATAACAGTAAATAATGAGAATAACTATGTAAAATACTACTGATAAAATTTTGAAGTTTAAAGTTAAACATGCAAATGTGGTATGAATTATTGAAATATTAACTTAAAATCTTACTTCAAGTAAAACATTTAGGTCAAGGGAGTTTAGCTAACAAAAAAAAAATGTGAAAACTTAAATGCACCGCATGTCTCTTTAGACACATATTTTGAATACATAATTATATTAATATATAAATATTGTGAAATGTGATGCAGTAACAGTATGGTTTGGTTTTAGTTTAGTTTAGTTTTATATTGATTTTATTTGACTTTGAATTACAGTGTGAATGATGGGAGAATCTGCCACAAAATACATCCAACAAATGGTTTATGAAGATGGATCATACCTCTCTTCAAACGCCATCTGCATAGGCGGATAAAACATAAAAACACAGATATGCAATCACAGCTGACTCAAAATTAACTTGACAGACAGGCTACTGCGCAGCGGTTTTGTTTGTGTAAAGGGAAAAAAACACCCCTCGAACGCTCAAAATGCATTTTGTATGTGTCACAAAGTTGGTTTGATCTTCTAAAAAAAGTTGAAATGCAATCCGAGGTCATCCTAACTCATAAAAGGGATGCGGAGAACTGTACAGAGCGGTGTGATGCTCCTGTATCTCACTCCTCTTGCTTACCTTGAAAAAGATGAGTCTGAATTTGGCCTCAAGGATGTCTTTTCAACCAAAAGAGTTTGATAAAGATTTTGAAAGGAATGTTTCTGTGGGGGTGTATCTATTTTCATAGTGGTGTTGTGAGTGTGGTACGGTAGGGTACAATGTCATCTGCTGTTTGGGATTTCATGTGTCTTTGTGTTTTATTCAAAGACAAACATTCTTGTATATGTATACATTATGTAATATCGCAGAAGGATTTGCTCTTCAATGCTTGACTTAATCTATTGTATTCAAGAGCTCAAAAACAGCATTATGAGGGGCATTAAATGGTTTTGGTGGTACGTGTGTGGGTTGTGTATTCAGGACGTAGCATTTGGAATGATTTATTCCCAGAGGAAAGAAATACGGAAGGTATAACAGAAGAATAAATACAGACTCTGGCTGAAGTCTCATCCCTAAAGACTTCCTAAACTAACCCTGTTAAGCTGAAAGTACGCATTAACTTTTATTAATGGCTCAAATGGACCGATATAAAGCATTAAAATGTTGGAATGCATTTTTATTGCTCACTGCTGCAGTCTGTTTGCTTTTGGCATGTTTTTAAAGGAATAGTTCACCCGAAACCGAAGGTTTGAAATCGTGAGGTTCACTTACGAGACACTGAAGAACCAGAGATGTTTAATGCGCCAATCTGTACCCTGCCCAGAGCTATCGTATGATTTTTGGGAGACTTGGAATATTGTGATTTAGTCTTGTGGATGACTTTTATGATATTTCAACACCGCTTTTTTGTTATTTTCGTTCACAGTGGTCACAATGTAAACATAAGTAAAATTTGAAATATTCTATAAAAGTGTAGCACACATGTTTGATGACATGCAGAAGTAAAAAATACTGAAATTGCATGAAAATCATGAAACAAATCATAAGCAGAAGGACTCGTATGCACGAACTGATATGCGCAATGAACCCGTGTTATGCATTCTGCCCATGACAAAGGCAGTTGGCCCACTAAGCAGAATAAACGGGCTCATTTATAAATTATATGACTTTTTATTCAATTTCATGGTTGACATTGAGCAGTTATAGATGAGTCGCTAACGGCGCTGCACTCGCTCTCTCTGGTCGCAGTGAAAACAGGCGGTCTTCTCTTTCCTGTGTCATAAAAATCACCTTTGTGCACTCAAATTCAATTCACAACACAGACCTTGAAAATGAATTCCTTTGAAATAGTACGACTCGAATTTTCAGTCTGGCCGGAGAAGGATGAGCAGACAAGTCTTGCTAGCTCATTCTCTCGCTCTGATTTGCAAGTAAATTCCTATTTTAGGGTTACGGTTTGTAAGAATCAAAGTAAAACATCTTTAGTCATTACTTTTCTCGTCATCACAAAATATTATCAACACCATCTTTAGTATTAGTATTACCTTTGTTATTATTATTATTATTATTATTATTATTATTATCAATGTTATTATTAGTATTAGTATTAGTATTAGTATTATTATTATTATTATTATTATTATTATTATTATTATTATTATTATTATTATTATTATTATTATTATTATTATTATTATTATTATTATTATATTATTTATTATTATTATTATTATTATTATTATCATTATTGCCGTCAGCATAAAATATTATCATCACCACCTTTAGTATTACTATTGTTATTATTATTATTACTGTTATTACTGTTATTATTATTATTATTGAAATAACTGTTGCCGTCATCACAAAATATTATTGTTATCACTATTATTGTACATGCTATTACTACTTAAATACTTCTATTATCCGTTTCTGCTTATTTTCATTGCTGTTACTATTGTTGTTTTTGTGTTTTGTGTTCACCGTATGTTGTATGTTTTGCACTTCTAATGAAAAAAAGAATCAAAGTAAAAGAAACAAATCTGAAAATATATTTTCATTATGTGTGTTCGAGTATTTTTTAAGATAAATGTTAAATTCAGTGCTGTTTTGGCAGAGCAGGAACGTTCAGTGTTTTCACACATGACAAGTTTCTACTATGATTAGTCTTTGTCATTATTTAATAAATTACAGCCTTAGATTTTGCTTGTGTCAACACTTACTACTTAATTTGTGTTTTTATGTTAAAATAATCTAATCATGAAACTCCAAAAGGCACAGACTAATATTTCCCTCCAGCCAATCAGCATGCACATAATCATGACAAAAACTTACAAACTTACAACCAATATTTACATTTTACATTGACATTAAATCATTTAGCAAACTGGTGCTGGTTAAATATCTTTGATCATTTCCTTTCTCAGCTAAAGAATGCATTTGATCAATTTATGACTAATGAGCCACTAAAACAGGCCACTGAAAAACACAATAGTTTAGGAAATAGGAAAGTAAGAAGTAATCAATATACAGTATATATTACAGTTGGCCTTGTCCTTGTTGAAAATTGAAAATGAATGCCATTAAGACCATCAATAATTCTACTCTTTGGGTAAAAGACTGTCTCAATACATCATTCCTGGTTTTAGATTAACTGTTTAGAAGGTTCATAATTGAATCATTACACATTATTTTATGAATTATTTATTGGTTCTTTTGTTGTTGTTGTTTTGATCCCTGAGTTTCTCAGCGCCTTTTGCCGTTTTAATCCCTTAAAGATTTCACAAATGAAAAACCCATCTGCCAGATGGTGCCACTGCATTTTGAAAGCAAAAGACCCACATTAAGTCCCACAGCCGTGTAAAGTACAGTGGGAATCCTCAACTGTAAAATCATCTTTTCCATTCCTCACTTGGAGACATACTGTGCACTGAAGCAACAATGACGCCAGCGCTATACCCCACAGAAATCTCTTGTCAGACCCCGCTATCTTATCATATCAGTTTTAAAGAGCCTTTTGTGGTGCTCACCTGCTCCAAAAATGTCAGAGAAATGCCAGCCACAAAAGCTGGGAAAAACGAAATCCTGAACCCACAGCAGGCCGGCTGTTATTCACTCCATGCTAATAAGGTGACCTTGTACTGCGTCATTTCCTGGCGAAAGGAACTGACACAATCACCGACGGGTAAAATCATTTTCTTGTCATCTTGGAATTACGCACATCAGAGATTGGCTGTGATTAGACGCATGAAGCGGGAGGAAGTAACAGCTTTTAGAGATTCTCCCATATCTCATTTCCTGTTTGAGGTTACAAGATAGGAACGAACAGCAAAACAAACAGAAACTACTAGAAAAGCCAAGAAAGAAAGAAGTAGTGAGGACACAAGAAAGGAGATGTTAAGGGCAGCGATCTGTGGTGCTAAAGAGCTTTCCAAACAGTTTGATTTTGAACACAAAATCGATCCAGTGTCTGAATGATACTAGGCATTTAAAATTCATAGGCACTGCATATCTTTACAACGTGAGACAAATAATGATCGTTACTTATGTGAGAACTGAATAATTTGGCTCAGAAAAGTAATTCTTTCTTCCACACACAGTGAAGGGTGAGTTTTGTGTCAGCGTACAAATTCTTAACCGTGAATACAAAGTAAAGTAAAGTGATAACTCATCAGATCTTGCTTAAATAATAGTCTCTCTCTCTCTCTCTGATTTAGGTTTAGCCCAGGTACTGCTCAACCACTACACCACCACCCTCTGGTGGTACTTTAATATATTCATCCAGTTGGAATAGAGCATAGATCATCTTACCTGATCATTCTGTGGTAACTATAAGGTCTGGCCTACTCTTTTTCTGCAAGCTTTGGCTTTTTACCTATGATATATTTAGGTAGTGTGTGTAAAGCACTACAATAGCATCTTTTTCCATTTATAGCCATTCAGTAGCCATAAATAAAGCTTTTGCAAACAACATATATTAAATATAAATCATATCACATGCTAAAGTCGTTTAGTGTTTTCTACACAATGTAAAGAACATTCTGTAAAAATATAACCTTGATATCTTTAATACTGACTGAGTAATGCCATGTCAAAGATATAAAATTAATAATTAATAATCAAACTTTGATGTTTCTAATATCATAATTAGATTATGAGATTTATAATTTAGCCTGGTTTTCACAGATAGGGTCGCATGTTATTTTATTATATTATCATTTTATTTGAGTTTTACCAGGGTTATTATTATCTTTTTAAATAGATATATTATTGTAGCGATAGGCTTGTGACTGTGCACATTCCCGTGGTGCCATGAGATTGTCATGACATCATTTACCTGCAAAAAAGCTCAAAAGAAAATATGCTAGATGTTGTGTTTGGGATGCTGTTCCCACCAGGGTTTTTTTAACTAGCTCAAACTACAAGACAACCCGGTTAACAAGCCTTTCCAGAAAGCCAGAAATTTCACTGGGTAAACAGCATGTCTATGTACCAGTTTGTCCAGCACCGTAAATCAATCCAGCATGAAGATTTATACCCCACACACAAGCCATAATGTCTCATTTTGTTTTCTAGTCATCATTCTTTTCATCTCCTTTTGGTTGTGTCTTTGTATTTGATCTCCATCATGCTTCCTGTAACTGCCACCAGCATTTTTTAACACATCGCTACAGCAAGAAAGCATCTGCCAGGGAGATAAATGTAAATGTAAAAAGTACCATTAAAATGTCCTGCGGAGAGGAATGTTTTACAGATCAGTTTATAGCACACCTATCAGTCACAGTAAAGGCTATACGATATGTGATGATATTTTATACTGCCACACATCTCTGAGGTCCAGTTTCTAATGCAACGACGAGGCTTCACTTTGCTTTTCTCCCAATGTTCTCTACTTTCTTCTTTCTCAAAGCACTAAAAGGTCTAAATGTAGGACAAGGTGGGCCGGCACAAGATGTAAACATTAAGAAAGGAGCAGACAGAATTTATGATTCAGTCTCAGTAAACCTCCACTCGAAACGCTGGAGAGGTCACAGATGAAAGCTAATGGACATCTCAACTATTCAGAGCAGCACACAGATTAGCCCTGAGGTCAAATTAGAGAAGGCAAATCTTTCTCGTGCAATTTCCATTCACAAATGGATGGATTTTAATACATTAGTTACCCAGTTCTTCTCCTCCAGTTTAGACAAAGACGTCTTCTGTCTCACAATTTGATTTTCGAGGTATCTGACGTTACTTTTAGTACGTTTTAGTACGATGACAGCTTTATCTCAAGTTCATTTGAATGCAGACTGTGCAGGAGCTGTTGGTTGGCTTGGCACAGTGATGAACTTGGAGTTTGTCTTTGGCATGTTGGGAAGAGATAATGGCAAAGCTTGAGGCAATGATAGTCATTAAAATGCCATGTGAACACTCATGAGGCTACAGCAGCAAATCTGGACAAGAAAGTTGTTATGATCCCAATGTTCAATAGTTGGACAATAGTTAGGGTAGACGTCATATTCAATCTGACACTAAGATTGTACAAGCCATTGAAAAAACAACCTTAAAGTTCCAGATGATTGTTTGTTTTCACAGCTGTTTTCCCAGATATGATTTTTTGGGGGGCTGAAAATGTTTGTTGAGGATTATTTCAATGTTTTGTCAGCTGAACGATTAAGTCCAAGGTACACAACAACGTAACACATTGAACAGATTGTGTCTTCACTCAGAAGAAATTATTATTGCTCAGTTACTGTTTTTCAAGGCTTATTGGGGTTCCTACGTTTTGTTTAAGGGTTTACCCAAAAATTAAAAATTCTGTCATTGTTTATTCACCCTCATGTCCAAACATGATATTTAGGATATTTTGAGAAATGTCTCAGTGGTTTTGTGATGTTAATAGGGGTCAGTGTTGTTTGTTTACCAACAATCTTCAAAATATCTTCTTGTTGTGTTCTGCAGACGAAAGAAAGTCATACAGGTTTGGAATGACATCAGGGTGAATAAATGATGAAAAAATTTTTGCGTGAACTATCCATTTAAGTAACCACTTTGTGTTAGATATGTTTCTTAAAGAGAAATATTACAGAAAAGCACATATAGACAAATGTTGACATACAGTAAAAGTGTGGATCACTTTAAAATCAGCTGACTCTCTTTCTCTACCCCATCCTTACACAAAATACTACACAATATACATTGCATTGGAAGAACATAGCAACATGGGGAAGCTCCTAGGACCTTTACCCATCACGTCCCACTGAGTTGGTGGCCATTTGCTTATGATTCAATCAAAGGTCAAAACTCTAGAAGGGACAACAGGCCCAAGGTGTGAAGATTTCTTTATCTCTATGATAATGAAGCGGTCTCAGTAAGAGTGAGTCTCCAGGATCTGAAGGGAGTCTACTACTTCCTCTCTTGTCCATTGTTTCTATTGTCACCTAAATGCTTTGTTACCATTTCAAGGGACTGCCCCTGGAAATGACTATATAAGCAATGTGTTTAGACTTCAAATCAGACTCTTCAAATCAAGACTCCCTATCTAGACTACTGTTCTAAGAAATCCAAGTCTCCTGGTCTTCGCTGAAAAAAGTTTCCAACAAAGTATAAATGTAATGTCGGTTTCAAATAGTACCAAAGAGCATGTGTTAAGTTCATGAGGTCATAATGAAATCACTACATTTTGATAGTAAATTTTTGATTGTGATCCAAATTTGTGATTGATTTTTGATTGTTATTAATGCACAATTTTGTAATTTTTGATAGTAAATTTTGTTATTTCTGATTGCTAATTTTGTCATTTCTGATTGCTAATTTTGTAAAATTTTGTACATGTTAATAGCAAATTTAGCAAAATTCCAAATCTCTACAGAGCAGAAACATAGGAGATTACTGAGGTCTTTTCTCAGATGAAAAATCTAAAAAAGAGGAAGACGAAACAACACAACTGATACATTAAAGAGATATCATCTGTGATTTTTCCTCCTATTGTTATTCCTCACAGCCTCATTTGCACCCCTGTCAAATGAAATATGGCATCACTCTGACTGGGGTCTATTGTAAGCTTTAGCATAAAGACCAGAGTGCTATTGAACACACATTCTCATGCTGATTTCATTAGAAATGGAGCAGTTTTGCAGAGATTACTGTCTAATTATCTTAGAAACAGTATTTCTTGGAGGTCTGATTGAATTGTAATAAAACCCAAGCAAGCAGCACATCTCAGTGGCCACTTCAATACCTCATTTTGTGTAAGTCACAGAAGATTAAGCCAGTGCTGGTCTGTCTGATTACACTCCCAGTGTAATATCATGCCTGTATTTTTCCAGCATTCCTCTTTATGAGACAGACGAGACCATAGTTTACAATTCAGATGGATTGTCTGAGCTTCTTGAAATTAAACGGTTCATTAACGTCTATCGCTGGATTCTCCAGTGATTGTGTTATGTCCTGCGCGTGACCTTTGGGATGGTGTAGATTTATAAACATGGAGCAGGTTGGTGAGACTGACTGATATTATTGGTCCAGTTCTGCAGTGAGGATGCTGGGAGGATTTTTTGGAAAAGGTAGTTTGTTTTTTTGTATGTGGACTTATATAATTAGAAACATTATGAAAATGATCATTTTCTATCTTCTGGTATGGATTAATTGAGGATTAATTAAACCACCAATCACTATCCAGTTCAGATAAGCTGGTATTTCAATAGGCTTTTAATAAATGAAATTGTTCACACATATATAACATGTATTCTTTATTAACTGACTGCCATGCTGTTTTGAACCTTTCTTTGTTTTTGTGAAATACAAAGAAAAGGAAAATTAATGTAGTTTTTTCCATTTCACTTCCATTTAAAGTGCTGTTTTCAGAACCGTCCATATTCCTCATTAATGGGCAAATGAAAATAAAATAACTATTTTATGTTCTTTGAAGAGTCATCTCTTAATTTGTTGTGTATTATTGGGTATACTTCTGGTTTGTGCATTTGAATTCACAGAAATCCTACAAAGTATGTGCTATCCTTTTTGTCATATCCATAGCACATGTATATTTCTCTCCTTTTCCATCTTGATCTTGTGTTTGAGTGTCATTTGCCTCAGACCAATATGGTGTCTATTTTCCAAATAGTTATTTGCTTTATGAGCATCCAGTGAGACCACGCCGGCATTATTCTTACTCACTTCCTAGGCCCACATAATAATACTAGAAGTCTGTTTCTGAAATGGTTGCTTGGCTTTTCAAGTGTTATGGTGGGTGTAAATTAGCACTTCTGATTGGTTCGCATGGTCGTTATAGAGATGGATGGTGGTGCAAGGCGTCTACATTTCCTAGGAAGTCCATCTGTTCAAGAGGGAGACCCAGAAACATGTTTGCCAGAGAAGAACCACAGCAATGAGCTCCCTGCTTGCATACTATCCCATCACAGATGGAAGAAGCTATTGCCAAAAATCACCCGCTAGGAGCGTGCATGTACACACGCTTTCACACGCGGCGCTGCGGGACACGCAGTATGTCGATGTGGTTTTTGCTCATTAAGCTGATAAAAGAAAGATTATTTGTAGAAAAAATCTAAAATGTGAATAAAGGCTAAATGATTGGTTATGAAACTTGATTTACCTGACAGTTTCATATATATGTGAGCTTGTGTAAGTTATTAGTACCATGCAGTATATGTTCATGTCATCGTCATGTATTTCTTATTATATATGATGAAATAGTAAACATGGTATTAGTAGTAAACTATTAGTATTAAACAAAATAGTAAAACTATTAAAGTTGAAATTCATAACAGTTTGTTTTATTTTATTACAGTATCACAACCTATTATGTGGGAGAACATTTTTAATATTTAACTGCACTTATTGCAACTCATTAAAATGAAAAACTGTCCATTTATTTAGTAATTATAGTAAATAAATAATTAAAGAAAGTGTTTCTAATAAAGCAGGTTTTTGTAATATTAAATCATAAATCAGTATATTGTGAAGACACTTTAACTACCAAAAGCCATATCCTTAATTACATCTTACTTCAGGAAGTGACATAATGTTGTGTCAAGCACCAATAAATCATTTTTGGTGCAACAGCATTAACATACGTATTAGCAATAGATGTTGAAAATTGTGTTGTTTTGATGTATTTGTTGCTTTCATGCATTCAATCCCGTCTGAAAAAAATCTCAGAAATCACTGTAATAATATTAACACAGTAAAATGTGAACAAACGTGGTTAACTTTTGTAAATTAATTTTCAATTCCTTACTGGTCAACTTCAGCTCTTTAGTTCCACCCTGTTAAGCATCCAGTTAATTTTCCTGTTATTCTTTAAATAACTAAGTTATAATTAATTATTCTCTTATCAAATTTTTTTTTTTTAAGTTGCCAGTTACAACCAGCATTTTTGTCCATTTTTGTTTGATGGCACCCAGAAAACTGTCGTCTCTGAATATATGAACATGCAAAATATCAAATGAAAGAACACAGTTTCTCTGCTTTTAAACAATAAAACATATTATTTTCATTTGTTTTTATCTCCTCTTAAATGATAAGGTTTCTGCAAAAATACAGCATTTAGAAAACTTCCACACAATAAAAAAATACAAAATATATTTTAAATATAAACATAAAATATATACTGTATAATCTAGGCACAGTAATCTGATTTTGTGTGGTACACTGTGTAACATTTCCCAAAATGTAAGGGGACACCACAACCTTTGCAATAGTACGACGTCTCCTTTCGTAACCCTTTACGGATACAAACCCTGCATCTTCTGGTTGGGTGTTGTTTTTTCAGGGTTGGTGGGATTGAAACAAGCGCATGGGCTGCTAAATTGTTACTGAGTCTGTTTTTAGGATCAGTGTTGTATGGTGCTCTAATCATGCGAGTTGGAGGGTCGTCATCTTCTTCTTCCTCCTCATCATCAGCTTGACTGGTCCATGATTTTATAACACTCTGAATGAATGACAGGAGCGTCTTGCAATCACTCTGTGGATTTTTCACTTTGTAAATGACAAAAGCATTGCACAAACTGATCTCAAACAGATACGTGACAAATTTTTTTGTCCACTTGTGTGACTTCTTAACAAATGGGTAGTACAGTACAATGTTTCGAGTTAATTTGCCAAGTCCGTTTATTGCATTATTGTATTCCACGATGCATGTTGGTTTTTGCGATGCATCTTTATTTTTTTGGCCTCTCTGTCGTATGCTTTCCATGTTGTTTCTGTGGAACGTTGTTACCATCTTTACTGTTTGTTTGTCCTGCCATGCCAGGACCATCACATTTTCAATGTGACAGACGATTCTTTCTCCAATCTTAAGGTCAGCATCTTGAATAACTGGTGGTTCATCTCTGATTTTCGTAAGAGGACCACAGACGTGGGTTTGCATTGCAAGTAGGCGTTCACACAGTTGTACAGAATTGTAAAAATTATTAATGAACAATCTGTAGCCATGACCTACCAGGCGATCAAGAAGAGAAACAACAGTGTCTTCCTGTGCAGCGTTTTCTCCACAATAGGGCTTTAAGTTAAAACAGTACCCTGTATCTGAATCACACAGGATGTAGGATTTCATTCCACACCACAGAAACACACGCTCGTCAATGCAAACGTTTGTGCTGGGTTGATACATTTCACGAAATTTGGACACAAGATCATCTAAGACAGGGCGGACTTTGTACAGCCTGTCAGTATCATCAGCTGGCCTTGATTTATTATCATTAAAGTGAAGAAATCTCCATATTA
This sequence comes from Beaufortia kweichowensis, assembly GCA_019155185.1. NCBI lineage: Eukaryota > Metazoa > Chordata > Actinopteri > Cypriniformes > Gastromyzontidae > Beaufortia > Beaufortia kweichowensis. Next base: position 5,900,167 of record CM032811.1, read on the forward strand.
TTTCAAACCTTTTGAGAGACATGACATTGTTGAAATAGGGGGTAGCTAAAGTTTCATCTCTAGACCAGTACATATCAAGTTCAGGCTTATGAATGATACCAGTGAGAAAAAAGAGCCCCAGGAATGTTTTCATTTCTGAAAGTGTGACCGGCTTCCATGTGCGAATTCTTGCATGTTTCTTAGCTCGAATACACTGCTTTACATACAAGTTGGTCTGATCGACAATGCTCCGGATCAGTACATCAGAAATGAATAACTCAATAAAGTCAACTGATTGTTGTGAATGGAGAGCAGCAGCATCACTGATAGGTCCAGGATTCTCTGTGAAAGGAAGGTTTTTTGGCTGCCAGGTCATTTCAAGATTATCTGGTTCAGGAGCTTCAACTTTCACCCTCACTTGGTCACCAGCAGCATCATGTCGACGAACTTGACCTCTGTTTCGTTGCGGTCTTCTTTCTGTAAATGATTATATGAATATTTTATTATTTCATATTATACTCTACATCAATAGAGGTTAGATTAAACTATGAAAATGCGAAGTGAATGGTACAAAATGAACAAAAGACTAAACTTTTAAGGTATTTATTGGTCAAAATTATTTGGAAAATAAGCACAATATAGCAAATTATGGAACAGAGGTTTCATTCAAATATACAAAAATTGCATTTTATCGGTTATTCATATTCGTTGATCCTATCTTGTAGTAGTCATTTTCATTTCTGTAGTCACAATACTACTCAAAAGTTTAGACACAATTAACAAAAATGTTTCTCATGATCTTAAACATAGGTGTATATTTCGATGTTTGAAATGAGTTTTGTAGACAAAAATATAATTGTGCCAACATAAACTGCCGCTCAAAAATTTGGTATCAGTAAGATTTTTAATGGTTTTTTAGTTTAAAGTTGTGTTTTAAAGTTTCTTATACTCTTCTTAGGCTGTGTTAATTTGTAAAACATAATTACGATGTAAAACAATGTTTTTCTATATTAATATACATCCAAATTTAAATTATATCTGTAATTAAAGCTGCATTTTTAGAATCATTACTCTTCAGTGTCTCTTCATGATCCTTCAAAAATCATTCTAATATTGTGATTTATTATCAGTGCTGGAAACAGTTGTGCTGATTAATATTTTTTGGGAACCTGTAATACTTTTTTCAGGATTCTTTGATCAATAAAAGGTTAAAATAGAAAGGTTTTCTAACAATATACACTACTATTCAAAAGTTTGTGGTCAGTACACTTTTGTTCCTTCTTTTTTAAAATAATGAATACTTTTATTCATCAAGGATGTTGTAAATTATTAAAAAGTGATAGCATTGATTTATATTTTGAATAAATGCTGTTCTTTTTAACTTGTTATTAATCAACAATCCTGGAAAAAAGAATCAAGCGTTAAAAAAATATTTGGCAGCACACCTGTTTCCAACATTAATAACACTAAGAATAAATCAACATATTAGAATGATTTCTGAAGGATCTTGTGACACTTAAGACTGAAGTGACAGCTGATGAAAATTCAGCTTTGCATCACAGGAATAAATTATATTTTAGTAGTATATTAATATAAAAACCATTAGTTAATATTGTAATAACGTTTTGCAATATTACTGTTTTTCTGTATTTTTGATCAAATAAATGCAGACTTGATGAGCGTATGATACTTCTTTAAAAACATTACAAGTCTTACTGATCCCAAACTTTTGTGTATTTATTTCTTTAATAAGAAAAAGTATTTTTGATATGTATTACTTAGACTAAATAATGAATAAAAAGCCAATAGTATTAATACACAAAGGGAAATGTTCTTTGTCTTACCTCTGGCGGGTGGGGATGGAGAACGAGACACTGGCTTTGAATCACTCCAGTCGGAACTGTCCGAAGTATCACAGTCTGAACTTTCACTGTCCACGGGTACACAAACAGCTGCCCTCCGTCCAAATCGACGGGACATCGATATATTTCTTGCACGTTTGCCATTACACATTTCTGTGTCAGCATCTTCGTGTCGATAAGACTCTGAACAATCAAATAATGAATGATCAGAGTCCGAGTCCATCGACACCTCCATTACCCGTGCAGTCCTCTATATCTCGGCATGCTCATGGCACATTTCCAGTTGATATTTTCATCTGCATTTCCTGCACTCCTTCCGGTTTACGCATACATTCCTATTCGTGTGTTATCTTGCTAAAGCTCCATCAGTGGATGTGTAATAGCGCCCTCTACCGGAAAACATGGATTACCGGAGAAAGTCGTCAATTTCAGCGATTACGTACTAAATGACGGAAAATGGCGTCACCGACAGGTATATGTAATATACTGACTTTAAAAAAATGGTGTGTTTGAAATATATTTTAATATATTTAAAAGATTTTTGTGAAGGAAGAAACACTTATTTAAAGAAACACTTCTTTAATTTACAACATTTTAATGAGGCATTTGAGTTTATCTAGCTGTTCACGCACCCACTTTTAATATACTTATCAGTATAGGGATATTATTATTCTGATATACTTAAACATTATGACAAAGTGTTTGCAGAACTAAAGGTACTACAGCTGGTCCTGTAACCTTATATTTTACATTATTATCATTTAGCCATGTACAGCAGTCATCTTAGATTTACATTTACATGTATGCATTTAGCAGACACTTTTATCCAAAGCAACTTGCAAAAACAGAATTTACAGAATTTATGATCAAGTTTATATGTGTGCTAGAGCTTGAGGGCTAAACTAAAAATGTAAATAAAAGAAAGAAATACTGACTGGGTCATAATACCTTTATTAACCTACAAAGGCTTTGGTCTTGGTATTTTCGTTTTCTATTTCTCTTGCAAATCAGGCATATTTAAAATGTATTTTAATGTGTATTTTACTACATACCTAAAGCAAATACAACTAAAATGATAATAGTAACATAATAATAAGGCTAATAGACTAAATTAATGCTAAATGTTAAAACGTATTGTTTTAAGAATATACTCAATAAGAGTTACTTCTAAAGCAAATTATTAATAAATACATTTTAAAATAATAAAATAAAATCCAAATGAGGTAACGGAATAAACATGCATCAGTAAATAAAGGAAAGGCATCTAATTCATATATCAGTTATGGGGTTACTGTTTGGTGACATTTATTAATTAATTAATTTATTTATTTATTTATTTATTTATTTATTGAGAGCTTGCTGGATTTAACCGTGTTATTTAGTAGTCATTATATATATATATATATATATATATATATATATATATATATATAGTTAGCTTGCAATCGAATGTATGACCACCAGGTGGCAGTATTAACCTTGGCTTTATCCATGCATTCTCTAGCTTGTCCTCCCAGGGTCCTTCAAATTTAGTTTCAGATCACATAAGACCTAAATATATTTTATATTATAAATGAGTGACGCTGCACTACTTTAACACACTTTTTCTTATAAAACCCCATCAGTAATCCCCATTCATTAGTCTTAATAAAATCATTCTTCATTGTTGAGGATTTAGCGAAGAGCTTTTGTCACATTGAATGAATTGAAACAGCAATAGCAGCTGGTAATATTCTGGTCTTGTATAAATGAATGGCATCATTCTTGACTTGTGTATTGATTAAGTGATGCTGAAACTAGTTTAAATAGCAATAGCACACGCTGCTCAAGTAAAACAGATGTGTTGCTAAATTAACTCTTATGGTGAGTTTGTTTTTGGCTTAAAATAGTTTTGTTTGTTTACTTTTCATCCCTGTTATGAACACCTGCGCTTAAAACATTTTATTATACAGCAGGTGAAAGATTTCTCACTGTAAACAGATCACACACACTGCTGCAGGCCACTGACATAAATAATTTGTAGATTTCAACACGGTTTTGGCTCATCATCTGATCTTCTGTATTACATTTTGCCTAAAAATCATATTTGGCTTAGCCATATGGATATTTTAACAGAAATCCTCATGACACATTTGTTTCAAACCCTCAATAGTTGATTCATTTTTCTATTAATAATTTTGTATGGCTATGTTTAATAAATAGGTTTGACTATATTCCAATAATTCATATAAAAATTACTACAATGAACAAATGTTTTGTAACAATTTTCTGAACTTTCTTTTTATATGAATATTTTCATATGTGCATATACATAAATCTGATATTATATTCTGTGATAAGAATTTAAAAACATTGGCAAATAATAGTGTCCAAAATAAAACATTTTTTTAAATTGTCACACACACAAACAGGTGAAGTGTGAAATAAAGCACCTTTTATTCTATATTTTTTAAGTTATAATAATAATATTTATCTTTTTATCAAGTTTACAGGGGAAACATGGTAAAATACTTGTACTCTAGCACTTCTGGGCAGACCTCCCAATGCACAGCTGTCAAACTGAAAGAATTCAATGTGTGCTCAGAATCTTCCCCAAAGCTGAATCATCCATCCTGAAATGCTTAAATCCCCAGGATTTCATGCTGTGCATGTTCCATGTGTATGAGAGGGGTCTTAGTAGAGATCTTTGAACTTATTTTTTATAATGAAATATTTGGGAATGTGGAAACTGACCAGCATGCCTTGAGTTTTAATGGCACATTATGTACAGACCTCAGTCTGTCTGTAAACATCCACATATGGCATAACATGGCTTTACGTGAAATATGGCATTGACTAACCTTGACTAAGCTCTAAAAGAGTAAACAGTTCTTTAAATGGGAAAATATTTTTCTTCACAACCAGAACTGGATAATGAGTTAATTTTGAAGGTCATTGCTTTCAATATGTGGTACTGTCATGGCGTCCCCAGGAACATCTGCTCATACTGTGCTGCTACAAACCGTTCATACATATCAAATATATATATATATGTACAGACAGAACTATGCAGCTATACAATATTCTGGAGAATAGCAAATTAATTCACAGAAGTCTTTATTTTTTGTCATTTATTGCTGTGATATATTTTTGCAGTAGAATTCTCAGGGGCAGATGTTTTCCAAATGGAAAAAAGAAAGAGCATTACTGCCCTCTACTGCCGCACTGTGGTATTGCATTGTTTTATCAGACAGTCCGACTACATAAAACAACTGTATGGCATTCAAATCTGTAAAATCACTTTACACATTATCATATAGACGGTTTCAAGGACAATTACAAAACAAAAGAAACTAACTGGCACAAACTTAACATCCAGTAATCTTCCACTACCCAGACTAATAACCAAAAACCGACCGGAAGTTAACTTTAGGCCAGGTGCGTATCAAATCGGCTATATCTGTCTAATCTGACACTGTTCTTTTTATCTGGAAATAAAGATTTCATGCACTACATGTCGAAAATCTCAGTAATGCCTATGATGATATCAGGTTAAAAAGAACGTATCATGCATAAACACTGTTTTTATATTCACACAGATAATCACATAATCACACAGAACTGCAGGGGTCCGTCTACTGTTACGTGATCGCGAGAGAAGAGAAGAGAAGAGAAGAGAAGAGAAGAGAAGAGAAGAGAAGAGAAGAGAAGAGAAGAGAAGAGAAGAGAAGAGAAGAGAAGAGAAGAGAAGAGAAGAGAAGAGAAGAGAACTTTATTGTCATTGAACAGGTGTATTATGAAATTTAAGTTCTTAGTAGTAACACACATACATTAAAACACATAGGCTACAACAAATATGGATGAGTGCACTGATAAACAGTGTAAACAAATATAAAATATTATGTTTCTGTCAACCAAAGCCTAACTAAAAGAAATTTGATGTTTCATTGTTTCTCCCAAATTTATTTTTTTTTTTGTGTAAAATTGCTAGTTATTTTATACTCTAAAAGTTAAATAACGAACAAAGATTTTCAGTAGAAAGGGTAAAATTATTATTTTGTATATACTGGATAACATTAATCCTCAACATGTTGCTATGTTCACTGGACTGAAGTGTTTATCTTTACAATTGTGACCCTGTTTGTAAAAAAAGTCTAAAAATCAAATTTTAAGATAACGAGCATTAAAGATTGATTTACCTATTCATTTAGATGATTTTAATCTTAGGAGGATTTTATGTATTTTATGTAGTAAATCACAAAAAAATGACTTTAGCTCGGTTTTTACAGACAGGGTAACATTTTTATATTTGAAAGTTCCCAGCATGCATTGCAGTTAATATAATTAAAAATGCTAAATGTTTCAGTGTTGCTGGCCTTATTTACTGTATGTTGTTGCCTTTGCCACTGTTATCTGTTGTATTTAGAGTTGTTTTTAATGAATGATTTTATAGTTTATTGTCACAATGATTAAAGTTTGTGTGTTCAATGTTGAGGTCTAAGTGCATGAGATTGTGTTGTTTGTATAGTGAAAGTGTGTTTAACACACACTGTTTGAACTCTTACCTGACCAGTGTTTTGGGCTCTCTTAAGTAACAATGTTTTTCATAAAATAACATAAGTTAGAAATTACGTTTTTTTAAGTTGGGTAGACTTTATATCTTTAGTTAACTCAGAAATCTACATATAATCAGAGAGACATGTTACATTAAACTCATAAATTGAGTTAAATGAAGTACTTGGTCCAAAAGTTAAGTAAACTTAAAAATGACCTGCAGTTTGTTGTATTACTGGACTGTTTAGGTTGCCAGAATTGGTCTGAACTTTACTGCAAAAAGTTACATTTGAGGATGTGTGTATTTAGATAATGTCAGCTCAGTTCTGTAGTTACAAAGTTCAATAATTAGATCAAATTCAATCGTCAATACACAGCAGGTAAAGCATAGTGGACTGGTGACTCACAGTGAAACGTGATGTATATGTTGTTATTTCCTGGAAAATCAGCTCGGCACAGTTTCACACCCTCACACTCGCATGCAGGCGCACTCACATACACAAATACAGATTCACAACATTAAAACCACAAGTCACAAAGGCATGGAAGACTATCATCAAATCTCATTTACTGGTTAACTTTTTTCCAACAGGGCTATTGACATTGGAAGCATTCGACAGCAGTCACTTATGCTTTGACTTCCTGCCCTAACTTTGAGAACTTACAGAACAGAATGAATCATTTTTACCCACACTTCACACAAAAAACTTAAAACATCAAACTTATTTGAGACAGAATGTACTTACACATCAAAATGTTACAATTTACCTGGTTTGGTTACTGAGAGTTATTTGTAGGAAAAAGAAACAGGGAAGCTGCGTAAACCGTTGTGGGCATGAATGTATGGTAAATGTGGGCATGAATGTATGGTAAATGACAGCGTACAGACATGTCACAGCTTCTTGCAACAGACACTCATTTGGTTAGCTGAAATGAAGCGTTCACATGTGACATCACAACAGCTGCTGCAGTGGTTTGCGTCACTGATGATGTCACAGAGCGAGTTAGCAGAAGTCCTGAGCAGACAGATTAACTTAGACGACTGGAAAAAACAGAAAAAACACTAGATTTGCCATGGGCAATCCAAAAAGTGTGTATTTACTGGACTATCAAATTAGCATGATAGTTTAGCTGCATATTTTGCATATTAGCTGCATATATATAAAAAAAAAATACAGACATTATTTACTCACCCTCATGTTGTTTCAAACCCATAAAAATAAATATATAAAAAACAAAATAAGATATCCTTTTGTACACTTTTTCCATGCAATTAAAGTCAATGGGGACGTGGCACATGGTCCATACAACTAAATTGAAAAGTACTGTAATACAAAAGTGTAAATAAATAGTCATATGGGTTTAGAAAGACTTGACGCTAAATAAGCGATGACACAATTTTTATTAGGGAACTGTCCCTTTAATTACCGTTTGTACAGTCATTAGCTGACTTCTAGTCAAAACTTAATCTCTTTTTAAATTAGACTGTCTGGGAAAACCGATGACAGATGATAGACAGCTGCAGAAGTGCTGATACGGTAAAACTGTATGGGGAAATCTGACAATCCCACAGATCTATGCCATACTGACTCCCGTTTCTCACAAACCTCGCCATAGTGGGCGAGAAGTATGAAATGTACACGTTACTAGGAAACCCTGAGCTTTCAATTAGACCATTGGCCAAATGTTGAGTTTTGAAACGTGTTGAGTAACAGATGTGTCTGGTCACGGCATGAGTTTCCGAGCAATTTACTACAAGAGGAGGCCACAGACATTCTCTCGTCACAGGAATTTATGTTTCAGTGAAACCGTATTGCGTATTACTGCCTGAAAATATGCTGAGCTGTTTATTTTTATTATTATTTAATTATTATTTATTTATTTTAAGTTTTATCATTTTATTTTATGAATTTTGTTCGAGTTGATGTTGTTGGTGGTACAATTAGTTCATTACAGTTTGGTTAATTAATTTGTGTTAAAATATTTTTAATATGAAAAAAATATATAAATTTTGAGTGCCCATCCTGCTGGAAACGAGCTTAAATAAATATAAAACTGGTTTGGCCAGATGTTCAGTCAGGCTGGTCTGGTTGGCTGGTTTAGACATTTGTCAGCTGGTCAAACTTGGAGACTAGATGGGCCATCTGACCATCAGCTTGGCCAGGCTAGACCAGCTGAAATCTTGGACTGGTTTCAACTGTTTTGTTTCTCACAATCCCTCCAGAAATGTGAGAGATAAGTCCGAAGAATGATGTGACTCGTTCTGTGAAATATTTATATTTGTTTACCTCTAGATGGCGCTGTAACTGCACTTCCACTTCCTGTTCTGTCTCACCAAGTGGCCTTCTGTTTTCATCAGGGAGCCTATGAATGTAAATACATCCTCTGTCAATTGAATTTTCGTTACTCATGATCACAAGCATCTAAAGGTAAATATTACACAAACATATACACGTTATTATATTTAGACAAATGCACAAGTGCAACTCTACAAAAAACACTTACATTGACAATCATTTACAAAGGAAGTGGATTTCCATCTTACAGAAATGCCCACTTCCCGATCTATACCGTTCAGGGTGATAAAAGACTCTGTGTACATTTTTCAGCTCATCTTATAAAAACATCCTCCGCTATGATCATTTTTGTGATTCATAATCTGTCACTAACAGGGCTCGCCCCTCATCCGACTGCCAGGAAGCCTTGAAAGAGTTAAAGGTGCCTGAATGACTCATACTGTATCTTGCGAATGAGCAGATATTCCCTACATGTGTGTTTGAAAACAGGGAACGTATAGCACAATGTTTTCATTCTGTCAGGCCTTCAGCTGGTTGAACCACAAACTTTCAGAAGTAATTTTACATACGTACTGCGGCTGTCACCCGCTGTTTTTTCCTTGTTCCTTACGGTAACACCAGTATGGTACTGGAAGCTATAGGTTTCACAAAGACTTGTGGGATTTTACTAACAAACTAACTCAGGGCTGCATTGCACAGTTTTGTTATTGCCGTAACAAGCATGTGTCAGGGTAAATGTGAAGTGCTGATGTGCATGTTTATATTGAGATGTCCAGAACTGTGCATCTTGAATTTGTTCCTTGTGCGTCACTTTTTATTATCACAAATTGAACCCTAACAAGGACATTGGGACCCAACGGCAAACACAGGTTTTGTACGTTACAAAACCTGTAACACGTTGTACATTACATGGCTACATACCAAATAAATATATGGATGTGAAATATTGATTTGAGTTTTGTTATATGAGAAGAAAGAGAAGTGATACAAGAGAAATGAAACTAGCATAGTGTGGGATGTTGGTCGTCAAGGACAACAGTCATTTATACTGTAGACAGAAAGAAAATGTGTGAAATAAGACAATTTTTTCTGTTTTAGATTTAATCACAAAATACAAGATGTTATTATTAATATTTTTTTCAATCACTCTATGAGTCCCTCGTATGAATCAGACCCCCTAAACTCCTTTACAAACAGTATTGCGAGGGAAAAGATACATGCAAATACTAACGATTGAGTCATTTCCTGCAAGTACTGTATGTTCAACTTCAGTTTTCACATCTCCTTCTGTTGAACGCCTGAAATTACAAACACAGCTTGAGGTGCATAACCACAAAATGTGCCATTGATGATGAGATGCAGTTGTTACCTGACTGCATGTAAAAGAAACTTTCGTAACTTTGACGTTTTTAGACTTTGAGGCTTTAGTTTTTTAAGGGCATTTTAGTCTATTTAACTTTTACCAATGCACTAATGTTTTATTTATTTCTTGAATCAAACAAATTGTCTGCTTTTGCATAAGTTGTGGTATTCGTTTCCTCCTTGACACCATTTGCACACCTGTGCCCCTGTAAGCTTGAATGGAAATCGTTGTGCGCACGGTCGACTGGGCTGAAGGTTTATTCATCTAACCACTAAAATGTACATTTAACTATGAAACATTCAGCAATGATTACTGTTTAGTTTAATTTAATGTGTAAAATTAACAACAAAAAAGAAAAAAATTATTAATTACGCATGTTTTTCCTATAAAGTGCATCTAAGTCTTTGATGTATCGAAGCAGCACTTTAAACTTCCTGTAATGGTTTTTACGCCTCTGTGCGAACATGCAAATCTTTCCAGTTTTAGTCATATTTTCATAAAAAAAATCTTTGCTTTGAAGTTTACCTGTCGTGTAACGTTATCTAGATAGTCTTTCTGTGCCGTCTAGAGCATTAGAGTTCAGCTTTAACCTTTAACACGCCTGGCCGAGTTAAAATCTTCAGAATAACTGGAAAATGACAGTCAGGTGTGTTGCATTAGGGTTGCGGAGCCCTGGTGAAGACCTTTATGTCTTAACTCAAAGGCCGTCAAAATATTTTTTGAGAAAACAATGTGAAATTACTGTATGAAAGATAAACAAGCTCCTCTCTGGAATACACACGGCAAGGAAGTCGTCCAGAACTACGCCCTTCTGGGCACGCTCACCAAAACCTCGGGGGGTGAAAAATATCACAATTTTACCACCTGACTTCCAGCCACGGTCATATACAAAGTGTGACTGGTAGCACCTGTAATGACAAAATCTGATCCAATGTCAACAAAACACACCTCGCCGAAGAGGTGAAGTTAAAAGTGCCCTAAAACAAAGCGTCCGCTCTTTCGTTTCACCGATTTATTTTTGTTTCTGAGTCTCGTCCACTTAGGGGAATTTAAAAAATGTTGGAGTTTGAACAATACAGCTGGAGATAGATTTTACAGTTTGTTTCTCAGCAGAGTTCCCGGCCTTAAATTAAATATCCAAACAACTTCAGCTGCCATGTTTCTTTACTCTTGGGAGGCCTGTCACAGCCTGAGTGAAAAGACATTGAAATATATTGAAAGAATGAAACGGGCCGCTTATGGTTTGAATGTTTTCTCTGGTATTAGTGGCAGAGGTCTTCATAGTTATATACTGACTGTTTTGTAAAAACCCATGTAGTCAAAGTAATAAATCTCTTTTATAATCACACTTTAAAATAAGATTGCATTTGTTAACATTAGTTAACTACATTACTTTACAATAAACAGCATTTATTAATCTAATGTAATGTATATATTTACTGAAAATCAACAAAATTGTATCGGTTAACATTAGCAAGTGCACAATCAACTAACATGAACAAACACTGAACAATTGTACTGGTTTTAACCAGCATTAACAAAGATTAACAAAACATATTACTCATTGTTTAGTTTATGTTAGCTAATCCATCTATTAGATGTGTTAATGAACGAGACTGTATTGTAAAGAGTTACCGTAACATTTCTTATCACTGACGTTAGGTAGTTATATAATTAAAAATTGTGTAATATAATAAGTATGTTTTTGGTGTTTAGCTAAAAATACGATCAAAACAGTTAATACAGATTGTCATATCTTACAATTTAACATGAGCCCGAGGCAAAAATACATGACTAATCCTGAGCATGTCTTTAACTGAACTTTATTGAAGAGTTGCAACTCCTGAATATGTTTCTATCGAAAAGTAAAGCAATGCATTTAGTCCGTTTGTAAACAATTTTAAACAAAATGTACGGAAAAGTATTACTTTATTTTAATTATATTTATATCTAATTATATTATTTTATTATAGCAGTAGTTAAGTAAGCGGCACATATAAAACCTGCTTTAAAGTGTCAGTTAGGATCAATATTCATTGAGGTCTGGTGCTAATTTGACTGTACTTTCACTCTGACTAGTATCACACTATGAGAAATACACACACATGTATCATCATGTGTAATGATTCAGACAGTCTACAAACATTACCCTTGAGTAATACTGAAAACATCTCAATATTGATAGGTTTTGAGTGATTATTTAATATACTCATTTAGTAGAAGCTAGATAAAGTAAAACAATAATTGGAGAAACATTGAGTCAATTCGAACGTATCTTTTCAGATTTTTTGCGAGTTTCTTATTCATAAATCTTTTGACTTTCCATCTCCATGTTAAAGTAAGACAGAGCAGCCAGACATGGGGATGGAAACCACTCAACCTTGTGGTTAATTTTAGATTTAAAAACAAGCCCCCACATGGAACAAAGAACCCCTGCTGAGAGACACTGGAAGATATGATGTGGGTCACCCGTACATTCATTCACACTGTACCATAAGATCACCGCAAAGGCCTCAATGAGAAATCTTGAAATGAGAGGAGTAAAGTGTTAACTTTAAAGTTTCAAATCTTTGGTGTGAAAGTTAAAAGCTGTTAAACGCTTTGATACGGAGGATATATTCAAAGTAATGTTACCATAAAGAAAAAAAGATCTTGATTTTTTTTTTACTTTAGGTATCAAACGTGCCAAACGTGGTTTAACACAGCTAAAAAAAATAGTTCTGTGACTATTAAACCGATTCATTTGAATGTCACGTTTGAATCTTAAATATGTCTACATAACTATTAGATCTAAATGATGCATTCATATTGATTTCCAACAATACATATGAACTACAAATAAAATGACATGTACAATATTCAAGTTTGAAAATCAACTAATAGTAGTCTAAAAAGAAAAGTGGCCTATTCGTACATCATTCATCGCATCGAAATGTTACATTTTAACACTGTTATTTCAGGAAGATGGGTTCTGTGGAATGGGAGACAGTATGATTCACATACATTGCCGGCATCCGCTCGGCACAAAGTCCCTTCCATGGGGGCAGACACACACACAATGCCCCTCTGTATCTGTATGCACGACACCGAATACTGAAATGACTCAACCATGCTGTTTAACAACTCTCCTGACATTTGAGGTATTTTTGCTTAACATCATTGCATACGGGGCTAAGCTGTGGTAACATTTTCAAAGACGCTGTAAATGTGAATACATCTAACCACACGTTGACAAAGACCTTAGAAATGACATCAAGACTGCTGTAGAATTTTGGAAAAAGCCTAGTTTTTTTGTTATTTGAGGGTTTTAAGGCCCACGGTGACAGTATGTATGTATGTTTTTCAATGTACTGTACGATCTTTGCACTTGAATGTTGTTTACATCTTAAGCCTTTGTGTATTCTCTACATTTCCGTGACTGGATTTCCTTTGAACAGGCAGATTTGCCCTTGAGACCATTTTGCTGAAAGATTCAGTGTACAGTAAATGTTCTCTGAAATCAGATTCACTCATTTCCTGTTCACAGTAACCCATCTAAATACATCCCACCCCACCATCCCTATGGCTTGCCTTGACATTTTTACATGGCTGGCAGAATAGTGGGATTCCTACACATGTGGGAATTCGGGCCGTAGACCAAAACCTCAGTTTCCAACCACACAATTCACCCCCGCCAGTGAAAGAACACAAGGAAAACTGGCACAAAAGATATTTCCTGTAAATGAGAGCTTTATTTTAAACAAATAAAACTTTTACTCTAGTGAATGCACTGTGCTTCATTCACTCAAAAATACTCAAGACTTTCTTTTTCTGGCAGAACACAAAAATATATTTTGAAGAATACAACACTGACTACTATTGACTTCCATTATATGGACACAAAACATTTCCTGAAATATCGTGTTTTGTTTTCCACAGACGAAAGAGTCTTAGACAGGTTTTAAAAGACATAAGGGTGAATAAATGATGACAGAATTTTTTTATATTTGGGTAAATATACAATAACATTGAAAACAGATTTCAATTTGATTTTGGAAGAAATCTGAAATTACACACATAAGCGTTTCACATCACTGATGTCTTGTTTCAGAACAAATTATAGAAAGACATTGTTAAGAGTACCATATAAAAACATAATGTTCTCATCTCTTCCTTAAGCTTATTGTTTTTCATTACCCCTTCGCCTCAAACCGATTTACTGACTTATTAAATTTCCACCTGCTCTGCTGGTTAAAATAATCGGATGTGGTCTTTGTTCTTTGCAATGGGCATTTCAACATCAGTACTTCCAGTAGCCTTAAACCAAAAAGGAAATGCCAGACAAAAATCAGGTGCTGGAATTCGTTTTTCAACAGAAGGAAGAAACTATCAGTATCATAACAGTTTTTGTTGCAGCCAGCGAGTTCAATAATATAGTTATTTCAAAAGAAAGTCTGATATAGGAAGATGTTTTGAATGGATGGACGAGTCTTTTTATTGAGCAGAGGAACGTTAATAATACTGGGCAAAATGATTGTAAAATTATGATGTCATTTTAAAGCAGAATGTCATATGCACAGTGCTAATGTGAATGTGATATTACTTCATTAACCTGATAACTGTCACTGCACATATACACATGCACAAATGCACAAAATATAAACAAAATAAAAAAAAAGGTATTTTTTAAAATAACATCAACATTTGAAAATCATGAAAATTTGTTAAATGTTTATTTTTGAGTCTTAGACTTTTCCATCAATAAATAGTTTGTCATGATTAGATTAGAATTCAACTATGAAATATTTAAGTGAATATTGAAATAACCTAAGTGAGAGTTAAAAAAACATGGAAAGTGTGACCTTATACCTCTTATTTCTGTTTTTAACATTATGTTTTTTGTGGATTTTGTGCGGGTTTACTGGCTGTTTACTTCTTTAGGGGTCGTTTAGTTCTGTTTGATCATGAAGAATACACATTGGTTGTGTAAACCAACAGTCTGAGAAAAAATTTGTTATAAAACATGCCAATACAGGCTTAAAATCTGGCATTAGGCCCGAGAGCATTTCACCTTGTTTTTACTTTCATTTAACCTTACAACTGTTTACTTTTCCAGGAAAGAATTGACAATGTTCACAAAATCTTGTTTTTCAGAATTTGCATCAGAGGTGTAATTTATCTGCGAGCAGGTAAAAAGTCAAAATTCAGACAGCAGCACGGGCCATCATTAAAATGAAAAGAGCCTGAGCCAAAATGTTGATGTGTAAGACTCTATCACAAGTCACAGGACAGCACGATAGCCCCTCAAACAAATACTATAGATACTTTACAAGGGACTTTTTGAACCTAGCAACCACGCAAACACCCTAGCAACCACCAACGGTGATGACAATTTCCCCCACAAACTTCTATTTGTTCCATTCTTTCACTTCCAAACTTCCACGACGTTCAATCTGTTACAGCTGACCGGACAGAAATCACACATTTTTATCTTTTAAGGTTGGCTTTCCTTAAGACACGTTGTTAAGGTGTTTTCAGAGACACGGAATCGGCTATATTAACCTGTTGATGTCATGTGGAAGGCCATTAGTGCAGGCGGGCGGTCAAGGGAAAAGTATTTCACCCACTGCAGGTTATTTTGAGTGTTGGAGACATGCGCTGCCTCCTCTGCACGCCTTACACATTCTGCAGCCAGCGCACTACAATGGGTGCAGGATGCTGTGGTCAGCGCTTTGGCTGCAGAATGATCTTCACACCACTGTGAGGGGAGAGACCGTGACGTGGGTGGGTCAAGAATACAACATAGCATGGCTATAAAAAAAGACATCACTTTCTATAAGCTTTGTTTAGCCATTTTTAAATCTGTTTTTATTATGTACGGTATAATATGTATAGGCTTGGGCTGAAATGTTTCATCATGCTAAAACTTTTTTTTTATACAGGTCATGATTTACTTAATATAATTGCATAGCAAAATAACCTGTTTACCATGTTGTACTAGGCAGTTAGTATGTTGTGTGACTTTCTGCTAGACTGAAGTATGTAAATATTTTCCTGCCGAACGTGTTGCTATGATACATTTCAGAGTACATGAGCTGCTTGTCATTATTTACATGTTTACAAGGATGCACTATATAGAATGGCTATAAAGATAGACAAAACAAAAAATACAAGATATACTAATAAAACTCAAAGAGACAGCAACTCGCTGCTAAGATTGTGTGGATCAGGACTGTGTTTAACATTCCAAGCCAACGAAAGCTGTTCTGTTAAAAAAAATACAAACACAGACATCAAAGAAAGTATTAAAATGTAACCAAAAAATTGATTGGACCTTATAAAATACAATAAACCAGCACTTAAATCCCACGCCGTGCCTTTAACTGGAATTACAGTTCACACAAACACCTAATTTGAAAGAACAGTAACATCACTCTCATTCTTAAAGAACATTTACACTTGAACTAGACAATGTGTAATACGTGATGTGCCTTTGAACACAGAGACCCTGATACGACACAATGAGTCAACATCATTGCCTAGAATAAAGCTTATCTTTACATATTTAGAAGATCATATGTGACGATATAATCTTAGTGATCTTTGACTGTCTTTATTTCCTGTTTAAATTTTATTCAGGGTAACATAATAACATTTGACATTTGTTTTTTCTATGAGGTAACAGGCCCTACGCAGATAGATTTCCTGTTTTTATTGGGCTATTTTAAGACAAGAAAGTCCCTGATAGGATAATACTTGTATAGCAATATTTTATATAGTACCGTAAATGGTGTCATTTTGCTAAATGATACACCAGACTTTACACAAAACGTCATAAACGCAAATTATTAAAAAACGTCGTGAGATATACATGTATTGCCAGTCACATTAAAATGACAATAACCCTGTTTTTATTCTAATATATGGTAGGATTTTCATTAAAGCACCATGGTGAATATAGTTACTATATTACAGAGTGACTATAAAGTCACTATACTTTTTCCTGACATGTATTTAAGTAATATGTTTGTACAATCACTCAAAAATAGCTTAAAGAATAGCTGACAGATGTATATACAGTGGTGAAGAAGCTATATGACCATCAGCTGTTTTCAAGCTGATTCAGGAGAAAGTTGGTTTTAAAAGTGTTTTGTAAGCTCGAAAAGCCATAGGTTTGACTTCAGCATGACCATCCACTTCCTGCTTTTAAACATTTGCTAAAAGCAATTCACAAAATGTCATCGACCCATTTTACCTCGTACCATGCGTTGATGATATCATACTGCAGTTCAATAATCTAGTGAATCAGATGTGGACTTTGCAATAGGATAATAATCTCCTCCCTGCTCCACTATCAACTACTTATTAATTCTTGTGTTAAAAGACGGCATAAACTGTAGATTAAAAAGAAAAATGGGGAAACTGAAACATCAGATAATGTATGCAAAGTTTACATACAGTATTATATATTATAAGTATATATTTTATATTAGCAAGTCTTGAAAAAATATTAATATATTTAAAAAATATACAAAGGTCTTTATTTATGTAATGATTAATCGCAAGCTTTGAACATGGAGGAAACTCAAACATGTGTGTCACAAGTGTTGCTATGGGAAACGCACAAATAATGGGTAAAATGAAAACAATTGAGGACACGATTATATAATAATATGTTGTTGGGTTTGTTGTGACATTTACCTCCACCCACTCCCCCCACAACATTGTTTTAAAACTAGGTTAACGCTTTATTTATAACTAACAACGCTATTGTCGAAAGCCATTTCAACGGAAATCTGATATATAAAAATATATTTAAATCACACAAGTTCATTTATGGTACCGTATCAGATTTCCGTACGCTTCGACAACTTCCAAGTGCTACAGCTAGCTCCGTCTTTCCACTACTCGTACAAACGTTTAATTAACCTTTAAACAATAAAAATCCACACGTAAACGTTATTGTGAAATTAAATCCGTTGTGGTTTTAACACAGCTGCTGATTCAACAGCATCACTGTCTGAGGGGGCCGCGAAGAGAATGCTGGGAAATGACAAGTGACTCCATGCCTCACCCAGAATTACTAAAGATTTGTCTCCGCCTTAACCAGATTTCCATGTCTTTGTTTTTCCACAGTGAACTGAGCATTTGTTATTGGACCTGCTTTCTTAAACTTTAAAACATGACTGTGCCTTTGAAAAGATGAGCTCACGTATCAGTGCGATCCATCAGCAAATTAACCTGACAATCAGGTCTAGACATCACAATAGTTTTGCTGATTCAGTATTTCCCAGAATCTGATTTGATCATTGTCAAAATACAGAAAAAAACAGCAAAATATTGAAAAAAACAAAAACGATCGCTATTGAACTATTAGTGGGTTTATTTTACCCAAAATTGATAAACACTGTTGTGCTATCAAAACATTCATCTGTTTGTTTGAGAATCGCAATCAGCCCAACATGGCAACATTGACTCAACCAGTGGCGTGACTTTGGGGCGGGACTATCTGTTTGCCGGACCAATGGCAAGCGAGGAGAGTGTTTGTGAAACCTGTTTGAAAATTATTTTTGGAAATCTGTTTGATGACAATAATAGCACAAAACTTTAATATTAATACATTCATATTGCCTGACACATACTGCCGACTAAATACACCACAACATCCAGGGTTACGAGATGTTTCCTTTCGAGCTTTAAGTGTTATTTTTATTTATTTTATTTTAGCTAAATAAATATGACATGGCAAATATTTGCAAAGCTTTTGACCACAACTGCACCAAATAAAAAATCCAACATTGGCTCAAGACCAAATGCCAGTCATCATGTGCACAATGGCACATGACCAAGGGAACAGAAAGCACTTCCTCAAACGTTTCATTGATCACAGGCTGCACAACATTTGACTAATTTTATCTTTCTATTAAATAGGCTTCAATAAAAACCACAGATCAATAAAGAATTGCAATAATAAAGTAACTCTAATCCGCTGTGTGTGGATGAGAAGGTACACAGAGAGGCATGTTGCTCTGTAATGAAGCACAGAGGAGAAGTGAGTAACCGTGGCATGTGCTTCCTCGTTCAGCTCATGTGACTCTTTGTCATTGTGGTTTGGCACAATTTGTGCGTGCTGACTGATATAGATTTTACAGCTCAACGTGGCCAATCCTCAAAAACATCAGTCGAAACATCAGTCTATTTACTGTCCTCCCAGTATTTGTTTTATCAGAAACTTTGAACTTTGAATGGCATTTGGATACTCTTTAATACTATGTTCATTAGCCTCTTGTTGCCTTTGGCATTTTCTGACCATGCAGAACATTTTTATCATAAGAGAATTGAATCTTGCGGTTTGTTTCGGCCACTAGTTCTTTTGAAAGTCAAGTCCGTGTGGCAGAAGACGGTATCTAAGGCACGTAACTGGATAACAGCAAAACTGTGAAGGAATGCTGAGAAACAGGATATAGCGAGTACTCGCTCCATGACAACACCAAGTTGTCATAAATAAAAGCTTTCAAAACATTGATGGAATAAAAACGCAAACATCTGGTTGTGTTTGAATGTTAAATCATTTGAAATTAAATAAATAAATTTATGTTTCTGAAATAAGTTAATAAATAAATCCTTACTCAGTTATAATTTTTTTAAATAACAAAAAGTGTACAATACAGTCACAAATGCGGCATCTATAACATTATAATGTTTTTACACTGAGCTTTTTGTGATGAAACTATATCATGTTGCTGTGCACGGAGGAGTGGCCTGTTAATGAAGAATCAGTCAGAACATATGGTAATTTACCTGTAAAGTCAAATATTACACAACGGCACACAGAGATCCACTGCAAGGTTGTTTACAACATAGTGCACATTAGGTTTTTTAGAACCAGAGTGATATGTTTGCTTAAACAACATGGCTTTGGCACAAACTTGGCAAAAACAATCACGGGCAAACTATGATGTAACCTAGTCAGGTTTAAGAGTGTGGTATCATTTTAAGATACAGGCCACGGTGAGGTTTACACACAAAGATCTCATCTACAAACACAAAATGTGACCGGCTTTCTTCCTGGTGAAATTACCTCCTTGGAATTTCTTCTTAAAATCTACAGGTTTTTGAGGTTTAAGAATTTGTGTAGTTGAATGTAGGCGTACTTCGAACCTTTAATTGAGATTTTCCATGGAAGAAAACTCTGGTCTGGTCAGAGAACTTCCTAGGAAATTCTTTGGATACACAGAGCCTCTGGAACAATACGTTCCCAATGATGAAAAATAGCCTGTTGTGCAATCTTGTGCTTACAGATGGAAAACCGGCTGTTTAGACGATCACTTTTACAAGTCGTATGAGATTTATGTTTCCAAGCATTGCCGCAGAAACCCCTGAATTCATACTTTGCTCCTAGTGAACAAAACCAGCAATTAATCATAGCACATTTAAAACTCAAATATAAGGTGGAATATAGCTTCTGTGACTCAAGGTCCATTAATTTCCACTTCTCTTTTTTAAAATGATATTCATTTCTCCATTATCTAAATGGTTTATCAGTGGTTAGACAACAACAAACCCTGAGGATTTTGGAGTTTTAATCTTTCTACTTCAGAAAATCTTTTTAGCCCAGAGGTAGATGACTCTAAATATACATAGTTCCACTAAAATGTTCATTACTCACTCTGTGAGCTGTGTGTGAAATGCTTTGGGCAGTCACTAGCATTGTAAATGTGATCCATTCCCCCATAATCCTCCAAAATCTCATGCTGCTCACTGAGCCATATTTCACTGACAGATTCCAGATGAGAAACTGTTAAAGAAATGTGAAAAGGCTCAGATGCATTCCAGAGTACACTAGTGAACATTCAAAATGAGACTAATATCGTCCACACTTTCCATATGATTTTTACACATCTGTTAGGAATAAAACAGCACATTGGAAAGTCAAAAGAATAAAACACAACAATTGTGCAGAAAAACAGTAAGAACGAAAGACAATTCCATGCAAACCTTACCACGAAAAAAGAAAGTTTTATCAAAGGTTTTCACCATACGTAGAGCTCAGAGGTTTATAAAGCATCAGGTAAAGTACTATGTTTAGAATTGTCACATCCATAATAGTCCATATTACTCATAAATGGGCATACAAAAATTACAAAAACAAATAAATGTTCTTTGAAGAATCATCTCTTCTCTATTTGTTGGGCATTATTACTTCTGGTTTGTGCATTTAAATTCACAGAAATCCTACAAAGTATTTTGCCTCTCAAAAACATTTGTTCTTTTTTGTCACAGCCATAATGTGTGTATATTTCCATTTAAAAAATTATAACTCATGTATAGACTTGATTTTTCTGATGTCTGGACCTTTAGTAAAATATAAACAGATGATTTAATATATAAGTAATTGAAAATTTATATTTCAAGTTTTGACTGAAAATGTCACATCCATTATGCTGAATTGCCTAGAAGCAAATGTATATCTGAATTAATAAAATAGCCTAATGTATATTATTTATTCCAGCCAAAATTCAAAAAGTTGTTGTTCGTGCATGTTTAACTTTAATGCCTTCGAAACAGCAATGAGAAAGGTTTACCAGTGTCAATCTCACCAAAAAGACATCACACCTGGGATTAAAAGACATAACAAAATGAATCATTATCTCACTCCAACAGTACAGTAATTGGGTCATTTAACAATTAAGCACTGAGTCAGAAAACACCTTCTAACAATTCACTAACAGACACAATCAGGCAGTCATTTGGAAACTCCAAATCAGATGAACAGATTACAGTGCGAAACAAAGAGGAAAAGCAAGCAATTGAGACGGGATTCTCCCGAAGCCGTGTCCTGATGGAGATCTACTGTGCAGCTGTTGTCTATATTAAACGCATTCCTATGAGCGCTGGCTTTCGGATGAGTCAGTGTGTGTTGTGCTAACCAGGATCCTGACTCACCTTCACATGACTCAACACAGATCAGCCCCAGCCACAGGGCACAGGACTATTGACTCCACCTGCTGTGGCCACCATCAAAACATCACCATTGGCCCAGAGGCTGATGGTGACATGGCATTAATTTTCTCTTGCTCAACATGAATGTGTTCTTACTGTAGTGTAGGTTAGGGCTGGACTATGTATTTAAATTTATGATTCAAGTTATAAATAAATCGGTCTCAGCAAATCAGTCCTTGTGTCGTCACATAAAAATGTTCATGAAAGTTCCTGCATAGCGTTTTATAATATAATGTGTTATTAGCAACTTAAATAGTGTATTAAACGTAATGTTTTTGTAAAAGTGTTTATTGGTATTACATTTACATTCACATTTTAATAAAGACGCTTTTATTCAAAACAACTTAAAAACTCGCAATTATTATTATTATTACTATAATTATTATGTGTTGTTATACTAGTGCATAAAAATATAAATAAGGCTTAGTAACATCTGCGACAAAAGATTTTATCTTCTTGCATACTTTGCTACATTGAATGTTGTTTGTTTAAAACAAAACAAAAAACTAATTTTCTAGCTATTTCAGCGCAAATGCACAAATACTAAATACTATCCAGCCGTGGTAAAGGCAACTTTGTTTGGTTTCATGAATAGAGACCTTACACTTTTAGAAGCAGGTGGCAGTACACAAGCCACAGTACACAACAGTCCTCTTGTCCTACATCTACAGTAACAGATGCCAAAATAGAAAAACATGACTTGTAATCTACAGGTGTCTTACAAATATTTTGTAAATGTGTCAAGATTTCTAAATTTAAGTTTTCATCCTCACTGTGGCTGATGACTGATTATAAATAAGCCCCGTGTCATTATGAGACAGTAAATAAGGGTGCTGAGCTCATGGAAAGATGGATCTTAGAAAAATTAGTTGATACCATTTTATCAATTAGTGTATTTTCCCAAAGTCATTGGTCCAAATGGAAACTTACAAAAAATCACGAGTGACTTTGATTCACTTCACTGTCACAATGCGATAATGGAAAATTGATGAAAGTGGGACGTTTCCTCAAGTACAGACTTCCTTGCTCTGGCAAAGAAACTGGTTACACCTGTTATATGTCACAATGATACGCTGGTACATTTGAATTAATGACACTCTTACACAACAAAAGACACACCCAAGAATGCTGTAGATCTCTCATGGAAGGTATGATGTAATTCCAAAAAACTACAAGTGCAACTATTTCCAATCCAAAATAATATAGTATACATTTTGCTCTTTCAATCATGGATTTATTTGTTCACTTATCTTCTTATATACTTTATTTTATATACTTTAGTTATATACTTTATATACTCTATACTTTAATTATATACTTTACCTAAATACTTTATATATTCTATACTTTAATTATATACTTTACCTAAATACTTTATATATTCTATACTTTAATTATATACCTTACTTAAATACTTTATATATTCTATACTTTAATTATCTACTTTACTTAAATGCTTTATTTACTTAAATACTTTTATTTACTCTATACTTTATATTCTATAAATACTTTATTTACTTAAATTTCTATACTGTATATACTCTATACATTAATTATATACTTTACCTAAATACTTTATATATTCTATACTTTAATTATCAACTTTACTTAAATACTTTATTTACTCTATACTTTATTTATATACTTTACTTAAATACTTTATATATTCTATACTTTAATTATCTACTTTACTTAAATACTTTATTTACTCTATACTTTATTTATATACTTTACTTAAATACTTTATATACTCTATACTTTAATTATATACCTTACTTAAATACTTTATATATTCTATACTTTAATTATCTACTTTACTTAAATACTTTATTTACTCTATACTTTATTTATATACTTTACTTAAATACTGTATATACTCTATACATTAGATAAATATTTTATATACTTTAGTTATACATTTTGGTTAGATTATCAAAATGTTCAGAGTCAGAGAGGCATGAATCATAAAACTGTAAGATTGCATACAAGCCACCCATTGCCGGTAAAAGAGTTTTGCCCAACATACATGTACAGGTCATATAGCAACAGTAATTGCAGGGACTTCCCGCAGAGAATATACATCACCCCCAGTCATATGTAAAGAACCTCTTTCAACCAGTTTTGTATTGAGAAATAACAGTTGCTCCTATAAAATATATAAAAATGTAAGCTACAGTAAAGGTTTGATCTGCCCTATTTACATTCTGATAACATGGCCCTGTTCAAATAAACCTTACATCAACCCATTACGCCCAAATGCCCTTTTAGAAATCCAATAAAAGCAATTTCTTAGTTTTGTTTGCTGGGGATGACTCAGATGTGCAGATATGGAAAGACATTTGCAGATGGAGCCAATTAAACACATCCAAACACACTCTTATCTACCCAGCAGTGATTCAATTTAGGCCTGATAGTAACCAAGGGCCCTACTAAGGGAAACCCGCTAAAACCTTTCGCTCTCACGAAACCGTGTCATTGAGATGGCGAAGTAATATCTGAGGCTCTTAAACCACACTGAGCTGAAGGCAGGTTTATGAAGGATTTCCTCAGGTAGAAGCGCACAGTTCACACCACCTGCACGCTGCTCGGGCGGACAAATCAAGCCCAGCTTTGAGAAAGAGCCCCATTCATAAAGCCTTGGACATTCTGGTGAAAGCTCAAACCACACGGGCCGTTTGAAGTGTGATCCCTTGGGCCGAGCTGCTCTCGGGCTTAGCAGAGCACGCAACTCCAGCGTTAAATCTGACACTTAGTTTAACGTTTACACAGGAGCCGGCCCGTGTACCTCTCTCACAGAGATGTGTTTGCACTCCGCCATGGCAGGCAAACAGTCCCATGCGTGATTACGCCGTAAATGCGATAAGCTATCGCGTGTGTTCGAGTACACAGAGCAAAGTTTCACTGAAAGTTGAAACGGTTTTCAAAGACAACAGGTACATCTGTTTCTCGGTACAGCTTAAACCCAGTCTAGTGTCAGTGACTTTAATAATCACAAGTTCAAACGAATGGAAGGAAAGTTTTTTTAATTTACCAATAGTGTACTAGTTTTGTTGTTACTTACTGTTTCTGCAGTTTTTGGCCATGCAATGGCAATTTAATGTGACCTCGTCTGTTGAGCTCCAAATTGGAAGCAGCAGTATTTGTATTACGGCTGTACGATAAAGAGTAAAATGATTTAAAAAATGAATAATAATCATGATTATTCCATTTAGAACTTTTTGTTATTTCACTTCAGCATATTTATTATGCTTTACAGCCATTTCATACACCGTATTTCATCGTGTTTCATCATCTGTATACTCCACCTCAAAAATGAACACTTTCTGACCTCATCATGATGATGTTTGTGCTTGCCATCAACACATTAATATTGTGACGATTATGCTAAATGAATCATGGGAGGCAGAAATTGCTGTCACGCTTAAAGTACGATTAATCATGCAGCCTTAATATGAATTGTGTGCTATATTCCAAGTCTTCTGAGACACTAGGTTTATTTTTAACAGCTTCTAAGTGTTGCATAGGAAAGCTATGCAATTGTGCAGACATCTTTTTCAGAATAGTGATAATTCATTAAGCTGAATAAGTTTAAAAAGCATGGGTTTACAAATCTTCCTGGCAAACAGATGATTATTGAGATGATACTGAAAAGAAAACAAGAGTCAGCTCAAGTGCTTTTTGATGACATAATTCTTTCAGTGATGCCATGAGCACGCTACATGAAACTTTTTTTTAATGCATCAAGCCTGTGACAAGAAGAGTGTCGCTTTTTAATATGTACCATTGTGTGACGATTTCTGTGAGACTAGTTGCAAGCACTATAACAAAGTGCTTAAAATCCCAGTGGATGTTGTGCGTCACCAGATATTGTTTGTCTACACTTTCATCCCTTATTTAACACATCCTGACACTATCCTGACACATCCCAGTGTCATTATCAAAAGACAAACCAAAAAGCAAAAGAGAGATTTACTGTACAAATAAAAGTATTGCATGTAATGAAACATTTTTGCTATAATGTCATTTATATTCAGATGTTCAGTTTTAAATGATGGCTGTAGATTTTTGCCTGTACCTGACTGAAGTGGAATCATGTTTAAGCACGTTTAACATCTGGATGCATAATAGTTAGGTATGTTTCCTTCATTAAGCACATACTTTTCCCTTTAAAGGAGTCTGCCCGCAGGGTCGCTGTGTTATCAGAGAGAAGGGGAATGTTGACAGGCGGGATGGTGCAGAGATAAAGTGCACACATCACTGATAACGAGAGGCAGAGAGTGACGCACACAAGACTGACACGCCCAGTTTATTTCTCCCTAACCCCAATCCATCACTTCATTATTCCCGTATCATTGTCCGTATCAAGTCCTTGTAATTTTTCGTTTAATCTCTCTTGTAATCTCAAAGTAATTTCTTACTTTGCGTTTAATTTATGTGACTGTTGACCCCTGAGGGACAGAACTGGGTTTGACTTGGGCGAGGATGTTCTGACATTATAATCACAATCAGTCCACTCTACAAGTTTCACAACTTTCGGGTCTTTTTCCATCTCTAAATTCGTAGAGCTAGATTGAGGAAACTTTTCACAATTGCAGAATACATCAGACGCCCTTTCATACATGTTCAAAACAGGAAGCTCTTCATATCCGTTTGCTCGGTTTGTATAGCGAGTTGGATAATGTTTGTGGATTTCATTCAAAGAGAGAGAGAGAGAGAGAGAGGCTACAGACACTACTGCTGGTTAAATGGAGGATCTCGCTCTACAATGGGAGATTCTGCACCCAGTCTTGATGATCATACCGCGTTCGTCTGTGAGCTTCAGGACCAAATATTCCCACAGAGGAGTGGCAACACATCAACAGTATTTTCTAATGACCTACTTCGTAATGACTTTATAAATTATAAATATTATAAATTTCAAGCTTATATTTACTGAAAGGTGTAAATCTGAAAATTAAGTCAAGGTTAATCTGGCTATTCACAGTTAATCAATCATGAACTGATGTAGCAGTGTCAAGGCTTCCAATAACATGAAGATGTCCCAGAAATGAACTGTTGGTTCATTACTCATGTCATTTACTATTACTGCAAAATACTTCTGATATAACTCTTCTTACAAGAAGATAAACACTTAATAAATAAATAAATGGGTAAAATAATACTCTTAATACAGTTCCTTTTATTACATATTTCTCTGTATTGTAAATCGGTATCACTGTATAGTTGATTAGGTCTTCACATCTCTTCAAATAAGTTGCACGTATGTTGTACAGGCATGTGACATTTTATGTCTGAAATATTCATGCTGTACATAATTTATGTATGTTTGAAATGTTTTCCATGTATCAGATTTCTGTATGGGAGTTGTTTTAGTTTGTATGTATGTATGTATGCCAGCTGAGTCCACTATGCCAGGAATGTGACAGCTTTAAAACACAAACCTCTCAGTGGCAAGCGTGGCACAGTGAAACAAATCAAGCACAGCAGGGGATTTTGGTTTCTTGGTTATATTTTGTAAATAAAATAGCAGATGGTAGACTTAGTTGATCATGTTAAAAACCTAATAGGTGAAAGATTTCAATCCAAAGACTCATAGTAGTTTAACTGTACTATCGACTATGACTGCTCTGAGTGTGTGTGTGTTTGTGTGTGTAAACACATGGGCTGCATAAACACAGTTATAGCACAGAGAGGAAGGTGGTATTTAGTGAATAAAGCAAAGTTTGTTCCTCAGTGAATATTTCACACTGTGGAAATGTGTTTCAGAGGGATGTGTAAAATCTAAAGACCCTGAGTGAAATCAGAGCAGAGGAGACAAATGCAAACACATGAACTTTACAGTTGCCGTGCTTTAAGCTTCGCTTTAAGTTGCAAAGTTTTTGACTTAATGTTGCGATGAAAACTGCCAAACCCCTTTTTCATATCCATATTTTTTATCTATTCACATATATTGCATGGGTACAACAAGTACAGTATATAGGAAACGATATACAGTAAGCTGGTTACCAACAGGGTGCCGGGACTCCAACAAGAAGCTGAGAATTCAAGTAAATGGACAAAAATGATTGATATGAGTTTAAATTACTGTCTGTAAGCACACATCATAGAGTAATACCAGAGATACAAAACTATTTGTTCACAGATATTTTTAGTGTAATGTTAATAACAGGAGTTTTATCCTGGTGGTGTTACACAAAGTTTATTTAATAAGGGATAGTACCAGGTGGAGGTTTAACAACATGATCAATAATGCCAAATATTTTGCATTTCTAAATATAAATTTCCTGCCTAAACAACAGAATCAATTCTGAAATAAGGGATATACTTTTTGGAAAAGTGGAATAAGGAACAAACCAGCTTGTTAATAATTCTGCGTCTTCTTCAAGCTATCGGATATTAAACAATCTGTTTTTGATAGAAAAAGATTAATTTAAGTTGCAGCATTGACCCAGATTTCATTGAAATGTTTGCTCTGGTTAACAAAAAGGTACTTTCCTTCTAAAAGGTTGTCACAAATTAGCTTTGGCCCAATACTGTCATGGTGTTGCTGAGTCACAACAAATTATAACACACAGAAAGAAAAGTGAAGAGACCTTGTGTCTTTGTAAAAGAGGAAGTGAATGTAGAAAGCAGCATCAAATTTACTGTATGTAAAAAAGTTTAAGATAAATATTACAAAACATACAGTCAGTATGAATATAAACTATGATAATGCAGATCCGATTTAGACATATGTAATTGATTTTGAAAGAATAAAAATATTGCTCAGCTTAGGAAATTCCCCTATATTAATAAAGGTAACCTGCCATTGCTCACAAGAATCCCCGCCCGAGGATGTGAAAGGAAAGCTAAAGCCATCTGGGCTACCGTCTATACGTTTGTTTGAAAACACACCGTGGCGAGCATGTGAGTATGAGCAAGCAAACTAAACCACTGATGAGGGAGAGTTTCCATACTTGTGGGAACGCTGCCAACCAGGAAAACAGGAGAGCCAAGATCCCTAAAGAAATGTGTCTGATGACACAAGTGAGAATTTCCATGTCTCATGCACCTTTTATAACATCTATGCCCAGCCAAATTGGACAAAGTCATGGAGAGAGACGGCTATTTTTAAGTGAACATGAGAAGGCTTGACTGTTTTTAGAAGCCTTGGTCAATGTAGTAATACTACTTGGTAAGAGTTATGATGCAGTTGACCCTGACCCAACATTGCCAACCTCTGTTAATCTGAAATTTCCACAAGTGATTTTTTTCTGTAATTGTGAAATCTTCAGGACACTGCTTCAGTACACTCAACAAAACCAAATGTCCAGTTGCACAAATAGCACATATTCAGCAGGTCCTAAATCATTTTTATGGGGAGTAATGGTAAAAAGCTAACCCTATACAGACTATACAGAAATATAATCACATACTAAAGAATGTATGTGATTACAATATGTGTGCTTACTAAGGAATGTTAATGTACTATTTTGCTATATTGTTTGTTTGAGACATTCAGCCAGTTCTTATCATGGCCACAAGTGGCAGGAGTGACGTCTCGACTTAAAAACGTGAGTCAGACTGATACCTCAAAAATGAAACCAGGACCAGCTGACTGCCAATCTACAGTACTGTAACATATATTTTAGTTATTTAATAAAACACTCGGAGAAAATTACATTCATAACTTCCTGCAACAACAGAACTGATTAAATATGACTATAAATATGAATTAAATATGCCTTATGACTGCAACTTTCTAATAATATTAATAATAAACAATACGTTATGATATATTGATAAATATTTATATCATTGATATTTTCACACAAAAAATTTTCCCCACTCCTGAATTTTGTTCCTGAGAAAATATATAACGAGACAAAACAAAACAGATGTTGGAAATAATAAACAGTACAGTTCCCATCCAAAGGACTGTTGTGATATAGGCCATGGGAAACGTGCCGGGACAGTTATCGACAGGTTACTGTAAATTAATCACTACTCTCTTGTTTTGCCTGTCGGTGAAACTGAAGCGTTTTTTTGCCACTGGTTAAAAATACTCAAGCTCTGCTTTACGAGTCAATGTCAATGGGTGGAAGCGACGTACGGGAATGGCTCCGCCCCTTTCTCTCACGGAGTGTATAAAGAGCGCGCGCATACGCGCTTTAAAACAGCACAGCACTACCAGCGAGAATCCGTCTATTTGTTATTATTTCTTGGCGACAAAATACTTCACTATGTCCGACACGCTGGGCAAAAGTCTTATTAGGGTAAGTTCAGTTCGGATATATATATACCTAGAAACGCGTAAAAGATTTGTTTTGTTTTTTTTGGAGCGCCACTGTTTCCAACTACGTGGCACTGTTTACAATTTTGATGATTATTAGTGTGTGCTCATTTATTTTCATTATTCCTTTCCAGAATCTGATCAACCTGGGTTTAGATGAAGCCTTTCCTCTATCCCGTCCTGGACCCCCGAAAAGCATCAGCACTGAGCGGCTCACCGACGACCTCATCGGCTGGTCCCGAGACACCTTTAGCGACAGAGCGCCCGGTAAACCCCAGTATCCCTTCAAACCAGACCGATCCATGAGTCTTACCGACAGCTGTCTGTCCACCTTTAACCAGATGAAGCCCAACGACGTCCCCCCACCGCCTGGATTTCCTCCCCTGGCGTCCCTGCCCTCAAACCGGTATAAGACCGAACTGTGCCGCAGCTTTCAAGAGCACGGCAACTGCAAATACGGCAGCAAGTGTCAGTTTGCGCACGGAGAGAGCGAACTGCGCGGTCTCTACCGCCACCCGAAATACAAGACTCAGGCATGTCGCACTTTCTACCAGTTCGGATACTGTCCATACGGATCCCGCTGTCACTTCATCCACGAAGACAAAGCTTCCGTCGACCAGAATCCGCGTCAGCTTCGCCAAAGCTTCAGCTTCGCCGGTTTCCCCGTACCTCGCAGTACATCGCCCCCTTTATACGAGCCCCTGAGCTTCACCCGTGCCCCGTCAGTTTCTCCCCCTCCGGCGGAGATCTTATCCCCTGTCTTCACCGACTCCTCCCGTGAAATGTTTCCCTTCAGCCGGTACAGTAGCGGAGATATCCACAACAATACATCCTTCGCGGGAGAGCCTCGGTCTCGGTGCGTCTGTGGACACGGAAATAGCACCGGGAACGGGCACTACGGAAAGGAAGACCGTAACAAAGCCTTCTTGACACCCAACCTGCAACGCTTTCCTTCGGATGACTCGCTTTCGGACCGCGAGAGTTACAGCAGCACCGGCAGCTCGAGCGGCTCCGAGTCTCCCACCTTCGACGCTGCGAGCGGAAAGCGCTTGTCCGTGTTCGCACGGATGTCCGTCTCCGATTAAAACTCGTCAAAAAGACTTTACCACGACTATTTTCCAATCAAAGTAATGCTCAACGAGTCTTAATACTGTTAATTTATTGTGTATGTGCTAAAGGAGATCATTTTGATACGAAGCTGCCCTCCAAAGCTATACGTAGGCCAATTGTTTTATAACGGTGTATTATTTTGTGTATTTTCTGTGATATCGTCTTCCTTTTCAACTCTGTTCAGCAGAAGCATCGACAGACAAGTGCCTTAAAAATATCTTAGCCTATGCTTGTGGCATAAGCAGAGCTTATGTGTCCACGCAACCATTTAATATATAATGTATATCAACCAATAATGTGATGAACTTGAGAAAATGACCTTACATTCACTCACAAAGAAATGCACTTTACAAATCTATATTGGGAGAATGTTTCCATGTAGCATTTTAACCAAAGCATTATAATGTTAGGTACCTGTTTGTACAAGAATCCTAAGAAACAAACTTTAAACTGTATATTTATATTGGACAAGACCTGTCAAGTTGTGTAATGTTTTGACAACCCTGGTTGGGTCCTTTCTCAAGGAAACTTGTCTTTCATCAGGGACTGTAACAGTATTTCTATAGAGTAGATTGCTTCATTTGCAATTTTTTGTAATTGTATAGACCTAACTAATATATTTATTAAGTATTTATTGAAGTTATAGCAATGTATTTTTTACCTATTTATCAACATGTGTCAGAGTCTTTGGACAATGAAGATGTTTGGCACAAATCGATGGAAACAATTTTAGTTGACCAAAATAATGTAATAAAATGCAAATTGTGGAAAAACAATTAAAACAGCTGTGTTGTTTATTTGATTGTTCGTGTCACAAAACAGCACATTTCCCACCAAACACAAAATGACAATATCCAGACATGCCCATCACCTAAAAGCAATGCATGCCAAGTCTTCCCCACATTCCCCACTTTTCTAAAACAATACTGTTGTGTAAATATTAGGATCAGGATTAAGGTCATATTTGGCACACACACAGGTATGTCACACAGCAACATTGATACGTGACACAATCTGCATCCACCCATATGTCTGGAACAACCAAGAGCTGTGTATTAAGATTATAATCTCTGCTCTGTGTTGCAAATGACGATGTCAGCTTCTATATCTGTGAGCTGGTCAGTTTAATAGAGTGCACTATGATCTTATCAAGCATTTTAAAGGCATGTGTGACTGTGTCAGGCATTACATAAGCCTGTGCATTGTCACTTCCTGAATGCACTTCTTCTTGTGTTGGAGGTCGTTTGAGTAATGAGAAACATAATGCTGAACCCATAAGAGTATATCATTACAGCCGAGTTGAACTGTTGGACTGTTGTCTGTACATTCAGTTACCGTATGCATAAGGTTAGTGTCAATGTTGAGCAGCCACTTTCTTTTATAACGCTTAATGTTTAACCCGACCATGTTTAACTTCTCTAACCTGTCCATAAACCAGTGCAGTCATGATATACAGAGCAAACATCAGTTCAAATCATAATTAAATACGATCCATAGTATTGTCAATGACCGTAACACTTGTTGCTTAGTGACATTGTTTTACTTCGTCCATCAGTTTGAAACAACAAAAAATAAATGTTTAAGCAACATATTATTTCTGAGCTTTATCCTATAATAGATAACATTGAGTATGATATACTGTTTATATGTACTTGGTCTGTTATTGTATAAACGTGCTTCCTAAGCAGTTTGAACTTTTGACATTTGGTGTCATTATCTGTGTAGACATAAAAACTTAAAACTCTTCCTTATTTCCCAACCCTGTTCCTAACACTCCTAACAGTACATTTTGTGAATGTCACGTTTCTCTGAGGCATCTTATTATGAAGTAATGAGTTGAATCAGGTACGTTTATGTGGCCCACAATAAGTTTAAACATTTGTAATATAATCTCACATATGTTATTAATCAGGCATATTTCTATCTAAATTATTCGTAAGTAAATTATTTTTAAGGTCAGGTTGACTCACAGTACCTTTCTCAATCCGAATCAAGTATTCCACAGATAAAAACACATTACCAGTTCTGAAAGGTTATCCCATTTCTTTGGGAATTTAACAATTAGAGGCTGTGCAATATTGTGGCATGATGACAACAACAGAAATGTCGACTGTTTTAAGATGGCAGAGTTATTGAGTGGACATGCATGGTTTACATCTCTTCAAACAATGTGATGCCATCTGATAACCCTAAAAATAACATGATAAAATCATAAGACTGCCATCTCTTCATCTTAATTTATTGCTATTTTAATCATGTTTTAACCACGTAAAAGTGTCACGACACAAATTAAACATCACCATGTCACATGTGAGGCCATGGCACCTTAAAATACCTATCACATGTCACACTTTGGGTGTAAATGAGGAAGTGTGGGGGCTCGGCCAAATGCCACAGGAAGATTTGATCTAATCGACAAAAATAATCTATATCTTGTCCCGAAGAAGCGTTCAGAAAATCTTCAGTTTGTACTTCGACGTAGGTAAGTTGCTGTGGTTAATATTGTGGTGTAGCAGCCGCCGTCACATGTAAGAGTTAAGTGAACTTTATAGTCCATTTTGTTCCTCTTGTGCCAGAACACACACAGGATGTGTAACCATAACAACAGAGGCAGTCCAGCAAAAGCAAATAACCAGACGATCACACAAATGGCCTGTCTTTTCCCTGTCTCTTCTTTTCTGTGTGGTTTAGGGTGCTCTTGGTGTGCTTGACACAGCAAACAGTGACAGCTGTTAAACAGCACAGTAAAGCCGGGCCTGAAATTGCAATAACAGTCAGTGGATTGTGATTACCTCACTGTTTGCTAATGCTTCTGTACTTTGACAGCTCTTACTGGGTAGAAAGAAGGTTTTTTCACCAGCTTAAGGAATTTAATTTTAACTCCGTGTTTGTGTGTATACTCATAGCAATTAGTTAAAAACTAATTTGTGATTTCTTTAAAAAAAAAAAAAGATCAAAAAACATACTAAAAAGAAACCATGAGGCCAAATGAGATGTTCACACTAAATATCTCTCCTTAGAACAACAATAAATTAAGCAACAATGAGAAAGCAGGTCAAGACAAGCAGATAAGAAATAAGAGAAGGCAACAGTTACCATGGGGTTACTATGGTAACAAAACTAAAATATCAATATTAGCATCACTTTCCTCATAACTTCTCCGGTCCAAAATGCAACTAATTCATTAGATGTTTCTGAACTTGTCATTTTAGATATAACAAAACTGTGGGACTTAATGAGTTAGCCATTGTTCAAAACAAAACAGATGCATGAGGTTTGTTTCTGGTAAGTGACCCCTCCACCCGGTTCAATTAATGTTTAACAGGCCATAGTCCTTTATAAAGTACTTTAACCCCCTTTCACCGTTTACAAACCTGTTTCAAGATACACTGCACTGCACAATGCCTGCAACAGCCTGGATCCTAGATGTCTAATGTTTAACCAGCCTGTTGGATTACATTTGTGTTTAATGAATAAATAATGTCAATGCAGTAAGAAAAACACAAGATGCTGTTGTGTTTAATTCATTAGATTTTATAAGTTCCATTATGTCATTGAATTACTATGAAAATGCAGTCTAGAAAAACAAATTCAAGGGTCTTAAGTCTTACAAAACCACATAGCCGATCTAGTATCAGTTGTAGATAATATTGTCATAGGAAGGAAGTCATAAGAAAGTTTCTCGTTATCCACGTGATTTCAAGGTGTGCTGTAAACTTTCTTCAGGGGCAAGGTTCCAGTTGTGGAAACGGCTCTTTCTGCTTCAAGTAGCATTAAGGGAATTGCACAATTCGGCTCGGTGCAGACGTGTTCAGCGTCATGGAAACGCATCTGGCTTTTATTTTGCCTGTGCAAGTTGCTGTCTAAGCTTGTTAAGGATCTGCCTGCCAAGAACAATAAGAGGTCGGATCCCAAGCAAAGAGTGTGGAGGGAACACATGTGGTCAAAAATATGAGAAGCGAGTGAGAGATTGCTTAAATCACAGTCGGTCACTGCCAAATGGCTTGCATCTGTGCAAAAGCATTTTCACTTCTGACCGGAGGGAGTGTTTCCATTTCGAATGTTACAATCCTATGAAAACTTCCTGAAACACACGCCTATTTTAGGAAAAGTGAATTGGGCACTTGAGTAGTTTCAAACGGGAGAGTTTGTATTTCATACGACGTCTTTAAAACAAAATAACAAGTACCTCAAGGTTTCTGAGAAAGCCTGTTTTCCACACTAACGGGTGGCAACCTCCAAGGCTATCAGTCTTCAGTCTAACTTTATACCACACCATTGAAGAAAATGTTCATAAATATCCAGTTTTGGCCCTTATAGTCTAGAAGATCTGTAAATATTTGCTAAATAAAACTACGCCCTGACATGACCAGAAGCTAAAAGTAAAAGTCGGGATTAAGAGGGGAATTTTTTCCCTCATATCTCCTCTTACTGACTGTGCTTTTGCGTCACAACCAAGCAAGACCTCTCCTCCCTGGGGCTGCTGGGACGAGCTGCTGTAGTAAGGAATGTACCAGCCAGACAGCATGTCCATATAAGGAAGTCACTTCCACCACTGGGCGTTGACGTCAACAGGCAACTATTTCCCTCTTTTCCTTCGGTTCCCTCTGCTGCCTGGTTCAGAAACAAAATCAAGGCCGAGACTTTTTCTCTATTGTTTCTTGTTTACTTACAAAACTGTTGTTAAAAGCATAATTTGTTGGCAGATTTTCTGCTTGTTTTGATATTAGGTTAGCTAATGCATTGACATTTATACTATTTTAAGTGTTGCTTAGGCTATGGAATACAAGACATGTACATCTAGACATGTTTTAAAGATAATACAAGTTTTAGTTAGGGTTACGGTGCTGCACAATGGCAAAACACATTAGGTTAATACTGAATCTGAGAAAAAAAATGGCTTAAAAAGTTACATGGATGTGGATGGATTTTTACATGGTGTGGATTTTGTAGGTTACTGCAACTTTCACACACAACTATAATTTGTGAATTTTGTCGAATTAAACCCATTTGAGTCGTATGAAACTAATACTTCTATACACATGCAAATCAGTATTACTGTACACACATTGATGTTTCTAATGTACCTGCACCTATGATAAAAACATTCACAGGTTTTGTAGTTTTAAACAGTAAAAATTTTAGGAATCACATATTATTTTGCATGCATGTTTTCTCAGCACAAATCTTATTTAACAAATTACATAGCAAATTACATAGCAAATTACATGTCGATTCGTACGTCATGTTCTCTGAGTAAAAGGACAAAAAGCGGTTAGCAGGTCTAAATATAAAACAACACATATTGTCTTCTGTCTCAAGTGCAGAAGTTTTATTTCTCCTTCCTGTTTCAAGTTCCCTTGTGAAAGATAACGCAACAGCCTAAATCTACATCTGCTGCTTGCAGAACCCTCTCTGTTTTGTTTTATTCCCATATTTGGATTCCAGCAAAAGAAAAGCAACAGCACAAAGTGGTCAAGTTCACACGGCAGAATACATAACACAAAGGTGTTAAATACGGTTATTAGCTAAATGACAAGAGCATTCTTTAACCAAACTGACTTTTTACTACTCACACCTGTAATTCTGGTGTATGTAACTATTGTTAAAAAATAATGTAGCATACTGTAGTATTTACTATAGTAAGCTGTTGTAAAAATGAAGTGTTTTCAAGTGTTTTTGCTATATTAAATACTAAAGTATACTACAGTATTTACTACAGTTTATCAATTTACTACAGGAAATACAACAGAATACTATAGTGTACTATGGTCATTTTACAATATATTACTATAAAATACTACAAATAGTATAGCATGCAAATAGTATACTACAATTACTATAAAAATACCACAGTGTTTTTTCATTTACATTACATTTATGCATTTGGCAGACATTTTTATCCAAAGCAACTTACTGCGTATTCTATCCATATTCTACTGTTATTTTAAAAATGTGCGCCAGCAAAATACGATAATACAAAAATCAACAGTAATGATTCATGTGTGATAAATCTGCTAAAAACTGCAAATTACTATGAATATTGCAAGGGTGGTTATGACTGCAGTATACTTTTTAAAAGCAAGCAGGTAAAACGTCAGATGTGCAAAGTACTCTGATAATCCTCATGTATGATTCTTCTCACAAACGCCGCTGAATATACCAACATGAATCATTTAGTTGTGAGTACAGTCATTCCGATTAATGACTCACTTCAATACTAACCAGCATGTTACTGAGCTCCATTTAATCACAATGCAAATAACAGTCCGAGTCTCGTAACTAAAACATGTGCTCCATCCAGTTTTTTGCTGAGCCATCATTTTTCGGGTGCATGTGAAGCAGCTTTTCAGCGTGATACATGAAACCGGCCTCAGCATACGGCCAGATGGTCAGACTTCAAACAGGCAATTAAAATGTTGTTTATGTTGAGTCTAAAATAAGTTTCCACTTGGGGATTCTGAAAAACTGCACATGACACTGCAAGAGTATGGCGGTGAACAATTGGCCTTTATGGTCAGCGAGGCTGGATATTTAAACAGGTGTGTGAATTTTGAGAGGGAAGTATGAATGTTAGTGGAGTTTGAAAGAGACATTTTTTGTGAGCGCTCTCTTCATCAAACACAGAGGTAGGGTTTGCAGACGGGGGCAAATTCCTTCCTCCCGCTGAAAAACAATATTGTGGAAATTACCTGATATAAATTTTAGAATAATAAAGAATTTTGTGAGATGATTTTATCGATTACAATTTTATTGGCTAAAATTCAGTTTCAGTCGAAGAAACGTGTGCTTTATAAGAAAACATTTTCATGTGGTGCTTTTGGTAGAGATTATAAGAACATTAAATGCATAATTTTACACATGATACACAACAAAACGCGTATTAGAATGGGCCTGAAGATGAGGGTTACAAAGACATAACTATAAATGTGTGTTTCATAAACAATAGATATTACATAGATTAATGCTGATTTGTGTCGCTGGATTCATTGAGTAGTTTGCCTTTCTATATTTTATTATTCACTAACCAGATCTCTGCTGTCTCAAGGGATCTAGAAAACCAGGTTTCCGCTGACTGTCTCCTTTACTTCGGCATTTTAAGAACCGCGTTTTAACCAATGCAGGTTATTCACCATCTGCTCTAACCACAGCAAAAAAATGTGACAACTTGCCCCAGTCTCCCTAAAAACACACATTTATATTTTACATTTATGCATTTTGCTTTCAATCTATACATTAATTAACAGTGTGTGTTCTCTGGGAATCAAAGTTATGAGCTACAGGAACACACTATTATATATGGCCTTCGGGTTTTGGTTACAATAAATACAATTATTACACAACATTATTTGTTTACCTTCAATGTCTAAATGTATTATTGCATTTAGTTGAGCTACTACACAAACACGATGAATTTTACTGTTGCGCATGACTTTGCAAAACATTTTTCTACTTTAAGCCTGAACCTAAATGTTTGAAAAACATTACAAGAGCAGAAGGGTAAACTGAGAACTGTGGAGCATTGACTCTATATAAAAAAAACTTCAAAGTGGTACAAAATAGTTAGACCACTGGAAATAAAGGGGCAACAGGCCATTTCTTAAACACGTCTAAAACTTACATTCAGTCAAGCCATCACTGTTGCAGAAACAAAAGCACCTCTGACTTAGACCACCTGACACGGTTCCATTATGGTTTTCTGTAGTGGTTTGACTGTTACCACTTTTATAACAACTGCTTGCTAGTTT
Organism: Beaufortia kweichowensis; assembly: GCA_019155185.1. Classification (NCBI taxonomy): domain Eukaryota; kingdom Metazoa; phylum Chordata; class Actinopteri; order Cypriniformes; family Gastromyzontidae; genus Beaufortia; species Beaufortia kweichowensis. The sequence continues at coordinate 5,939,313 of CM032811.1, forward strand.
TCCACCCCAAAAGTGCAAAGCTATTCCATTCTAGCAGTCACTACTGGACTTGGCCACCTTGAGAGGAAACCTTGTAAGGAAACAAACACACTTTAAAGAAAACCATAACCAGATCTGAATGGAAACACAGACCTATTTTGGGGCAGTGTTGCATAGATTCTCATTCAAACAGGAAGTTTGACAGCTGAGAGGGCTGTAGACAGTGTACCACTGCATAATACATACAGTGGCCCAAATAAGTATTTGGACACCTACGTCATGCTTAAAATGTGTCAATTGGCTAAGAACATATCAAAAATGCTCAGCCATGATGCTCAGCCACAATGCTTTTATTGATGGAGATATTTTCTGGGCTCTTATTGGCTGCTTGTTCTTCATTATTTGGTCCAATTAAAAAAAAATGTATTGTTATTTTGTAATAAAAGTTGCAAAAGTAATATGCTGGCACAAAAATATTTCATATCTACAATAAACAAACATTAAACTATAATTTTTTTAAGATCATGAGAAACAGCAGTGTTGGCAATGTTTGAAACCCAGCCAAAAGTGATCCGGGCAAGACTTCCATTGTCTTTCAAAATAGGTTACACCTTCAGATTCAACAGTTCTCATGAGAAAGTTTTGTAAACAAAAATCACCAACTAGCATTGTGGTATTTCTGTTCTGGATTTATATTGAAGAGTGCTTTCCCTACCCACAGTGTGACTTGATGTCAGTGCATACGTCTGCTTTCACATCAGGTGTGAGGTCACACTACACTTCCCTCACTTTATTTACTTTTACTTTGTTTACACAGACAGTCCGCTAGTCAAAACAGTAAACGTACTGCTAGGCAGCATGCGTGCGTGCGTGTGTGCGCTCACACCAATCTTACACAATTTCCCAGAAAAACCAGGTCGGTTCTCTCTGGTGTAATATTTTCACTGTGCCTTCTGAGAGAAGCTTCAATGACACCGGTTAGATGTGTTTATAATGCTTGTGGAAGCCATAAGCAATAATAATTCAAGATATTTACATTTTAATATGTCTATTTTTGTCTTTTGTTGCCATGACGTGACTTCCAATAAAGCCAAATGCGCAACAAATAATGCATATAAGTAGAAGATTGGTCTTATTCTCATTAAGAAAGATCCCTGGCAAATACTTATGTTTGTCAGAATATAGTAAATATGAAAAAATTGAGGGATATAAATGCACAGCTTTGTCTGTTTTTATCTGTTGTCCAACATTAAATATACTTTAATAGTATTCTTCTTTCGGGCTGTTATGGGTTTAGTGCTGAATGACCATAAGCTTTACACAGACATCTATAGACAAAGTATTTTAACCCATTTTAAAGTCAGTAATCTTATACATAATGTTTTTTATTTATATTATCAAAAACATTTTTATTTGCATTTAGAATTATTTTCCCTGCTGTCTATCACGCTATCATGACACGACCCACCTTAAGGTTAAGATCCATTAACCTTTAAGTACAAAAGTCTAAACCAAATTCCAAAATGTTCTTCTGTTCTAACTCTTGCGTGCATACACCACATACATCTGGCAATCCCATCAAACTCAGTCCATACAGACGCAAACACACATGCTTTCAAAAGGTCATCATTCATTTTCTGAACGGTTCGTGTTTTGACTCGCAAGTGACAGGTACAAATTTTGCAAAACAAGTTTTCTCTCACAGTGGATCGGGAACAAAATTGAGCAATTTTCACATCATTTTTCAAAGCCCGGGGCACTGGGACGAATCCACACACGCAGTTGGAATGGAAGCCGTGGTGGATACTTAAAAAACAAGCAGAGGTTACAGGACCTGTCCTCTTGTGGAGGCTGGGTGGGGTTTGGGGGGATGCTGGTTCTGAAACACATGTGGGATGTGAAGTAGTGACACAATCACAAAGACTCTCATTCAGCCCAGTGAGACTCGAAAACGCTTCTGCTCTCCACCCATTTGCTGCTTCCATCCGTTGCCTTTTTTCCTCAGCTCTCCCTTACTGCACCTCACACAAAACACACATAAAAACCTCAAAGATTACAGAAGCAGACTTTGTTTGCGCTCTTTTCCTCTCGAGACAAAGCTCCAAATCTTTTGTACGGGGCACTTGGGATACAATACGATTTGGTACAAATCTTTATAAAGCATTAACAGCACAAATCCCATGAGAAGAGTCTGTGAAGAAAACAACTCTTGTGCATGCCATTCATTTTAAGGTTCATAGGGGAAAGATATGTTTTAACTGACCTCTTAAGAACCTCCATCATTTGGAAACATACCGTTCATTTAGTCGAGTTACTCAATCGGCCTAGTTTTCTTTGAGAGGGAGTTATTTTTCAGCTTCTCGACTGTTTCGTAAGTCTATGAACATACTTGTAAATAGTGTTCTTTCAAAGTAGCGTTATGAAAAATGTCTTTCCCCTGCTATGTAACATCAACAGCTGAAATAATTGCTCTGTTTCCAAAAGCTACACCAGGTGAAAATGCATGTCCACCCTTGTTTTAAACAGCATGTTCTGAAATCTGAAATGCAATTATCATGTTCTGTAATATTTTTGATATAGTACCAAAAAGTAAAAAATGGACAAAATTTATATAAACAAATGATATACAATTATATAAACAAAAATATTATAGTGAAAACATATTATATTAATTTTTGAAATGATTTACTTGGAGCAAATAATAAATAAAAAACAAGCCAATAAGAGTCCAGCATAGATAGAAATTCCTCCAGTGTTGTTTAAAAAGTTTCTCAGGTTGAGACCTCAAGAAACTGAATGATGAAAAGGTCAAGAGTATGATTTTACAAATTCTAGACAAAGGGAGACTACTTTCAAACATGCTAAAATATATTATTTTGGATGCTTTTCCAACAAAACCATTTAACAATTAAAACCAAAGATCCGACAACGTAATTAAAAAAGTCTTGTGATTTATAAATTGTCAGTTCAGTGTTTGTGTGCCCCAAAGAAGAGACTTCCTCTTTTATGAGGAACTGCAGCTACATGGGAGGAAATGAAGCAAGCAGGAACAGGAAGTAAAACTGACCTATTGTGACATTCATGCAAGCATGAGCTGTTTTTTATTTCAACAAAAAGGGAAATTGTTGCTGCCGTACACTTTTTATCTAAATTTATAGACTGTTAAAATGCATATCCTCCCACTTTAATACAGACGTTCTGTGTGGGTCATTGTGTGGGAGTGTGGGGGTGTTGGTATAACAATTAAATAAATCACAGAATGGTGGGAAAAGAGTGGCCTTCATTATGAATCATAAGTCATCCTAGCAAATAAGCTCTTCATAAGTCTTCATAAGCATCAAATAACCACACTGCAACATCACAACACTCACACACTATTTATTTGTTTAAGTTAGGGATTCGGTATGGCCATCTATGAAAAATATGAACATTTGTATGAATTTGTAAAGAATGAAAAAGTAAGACAATCTATCAACACGATAAGGTTTCTTTCAATGTGACCATTTGAAACATTGGGTCTAGGCTGTTTCATTTGTCTGCTGGTTCACAGCTCACTGTAACATGCGTCCACTTCGCCTTTAGTCCATAATAAACTGTGTTCAATTTCAGTATATGACAGTGAATGAAAGTCACTTCAAGCATTTGCGAGCGTCTTCTTCATTCTATATTAAAACAAGCACGTTGGTTTGCACGTCGCGTGGGTATTTTTATAACTCTACTGACCTCTAGTGGTCGGTTGTATGTATAACTGTTGAGGGCTTATTTAAACCATGAATGGTAGGAGTTATTTGTAAGGTCACGTAAAGGTTTATAAAAAAAACATACCAATTGTTTATACGGTTTATAAGGTGCCATCAATAGGGAAGATGGGCAGTTTTATTAACTTTATTTATTAAAATAAAAAGTTGAAGAATAAAAGATTTATAAAAAAAAAGTAAATGTTTTTGTAAATACACAGTACTTGAAAAATCTTAAAAATAAAATTGAAACTTTTTTTCTGGATAGAGTATATTTAATACATACTGTGGGGCATGTTGTCGCAGTGGAAGACTGCAATGCATTGACACTGCTTTTTATATCATAAAGAATATTTCATGTTATATATATAAGATTATATATACTTATATTCAAATTAAATGCTCTTTTTAAAAGTCTACATTTTTAACCATATATATATATATATAAAGGTATTAAATAGCTGTATAGCAAACTATTTATCAAACATGGAAAATACTAAACAATTCCTAAATGGAAACATACAAAAGCATAATACAATAACTTTTATTTTGTTATTAAATTGATATAACGAAAAAAATAACCTTAACCATTTATGGAAAAACTAATTTAAAGACAATATATAGTGTGCATAGTGTGGGAAATCTGAAATATTAACAGGTCTATATGTGACTTCCAAACAAGCCATGTTAACAATACTGAGACTGAATTCTCTTATCAGAGCACTATCCAAAAACGTTTTCATCCATCAGATAACAGCAGCAAAACTCTAAAGTGCTCTCTCCCTTATTGTTTTACAGTAGGCAGCTTCAGTTCCCCACCCCCAGCTGCCTTCTCGCTCCTTTCCGCTCACAGATTCCATTCTATACAAGGGCCTGGAGAGCATATGTTTGACCCACAGTCGCAGTGAATGTGGCCATCTGCTCAGGATTCCATATGATCCGGGCCCTGTGTGAGAATGCGCCTGGCTTTGTGAAAACTCACTAGGCGATGTGGGAGAATCTTCCCCGCACACAATAGAGAACAGTAAGACAGTTTTAACCCTTTCCCTGGTTCGCCTCTCTCAAAGGACGCCTCCCCATGGCATTGTCTTCTGTGACAAGTGAATAGTCAACTGAATCAGTTTCTTGTTACTTACCTGTCAAAAGCTTTAACGGGATTCAGTTTCAACTCTTAATAATAATGCCACCATGACCCTTATGCATTGCATTGATTCTGAAAGGACAACTTGGAGGGGAAAGCAAAAGAAATATGCAACTCGAGAATATAGAGCAACAGGTTCATCGATTATGCAAAACAATGGGATATTTCTATTTTGAGAAGCAATAAAAACCGTTACTTTATATTGATTATCAGCAGTCAGTTAACATAAGAATTAATGGACAAATGGGCTTTAAACCCAATTACCCAATGAGATTCTCATTTCCATATTAGATGTGATCCACCCACACCTCCCCCACTATAGGAGCAGAATAACAAAGGCATGAACAAATTCACAGCGCTACGTGACTTCTAAAGTTTCTTATATCAGCTAGTTTTATTGCTCACAGTATAGAAAACATACAGGCATGAACTATTTAGTTTCTTAAGAGAATAAAGCAAAGATTTAAGTTTCCACAGATTAACAGTGCACACACACGATCCTATTCATAAGTGTTTGTGTGTTTTGTAATGAGATGACTTGAAATAGTAACGCTGCAGAGAATTCAAATTTTGGAAACCAATTTATATCAACAGGGTTTATTTTCAGTACAAAATGAGGGCAGCAGGGAGAAAAATCAATATATTAAACTTAATACAAACGTCATCAAAAAACACGCTTTCTATAAATACAATAAAATAAATAAAAAGAAATTAAGTTACTTGAAACTCTTCATGAAACAGAGCCAACAGGGACGTTTCAGACAATCAGATGCAAAAAGGGACCCATCAGTACCAGCTATAAAAATAACTAACATGGTCACTAACGTCACATTTAGTAGTAACTGGATTTGTCTAACTCAACAGCTATACAACAAAAACTAGGCAATATTATAAAGAAGGCATATCGAATAAAGCTCCAACTGTGCACTTATGGAGGTCTGCTCAACAACACATCCTCCAGAACTTAAGGCAAGCGAGTCCAGAAACAAACCAAACGATATCAAAAACAGACTAACATCGACTTACAACACTAATAAAAATTCAAACCTAACTTCGGCAACGTCTAGAAATGGTCCGTTTACAATGATAGCGTACAGAAAAGTTTGGTCTCTGGGTAAGAGTACAGTGAATCTCAGTTATGAAAAAAATATTTAAATAAAAACACTCAAAACTGTTTAATAACCTCTCTTTGGCTATTTTGGTACAATAAATCTTTTAGTAAATAGCTGATTGCTAAATGCACCTTTAGAAGTTCTCACAGCCGCACATTTGCTCAAAATATCTTGACGCCACCATTTTTGCAGTTTACAAACATCTCCCTCCCCTCTGCAGCATACAAAACCTCACTTTACAAGTATAAAATCAGTACTTTCACACAGTATCACACTCTGAGCTTAACTAAAATGTCAAGTATTGGTCATATAATACAGTAGGTATAACACAGTATACAGTTCAGTCCCTGCAAGGTTTGACGACATCTACAGAAAGAAGCTCGAGCTGGACTTGCTACTCTCGCCGTAGAGGACGTCATCGGGTACCGACATCTGGCTGAAGATGGGGAGCCTGCGCATAATGCCATCGGGTCCAAAAGAGGACTCCGAGCCGCTCATGCTGCTGGATGAACTGCAGCTGCCGCCCTCGTGGTCAGACAGAGACGTGTGAGACAGGCTCCTGGGGCCTAGAGAAGCTCCACCAGTGGGGCTCCGCCTCGAGCAGGCCTCAGGCTGGGAGGAAAGCAGCTGGGTGGGGGACAGCGTGGGTGTCAGTCCAGACTGAGAGCAACCAGAGTCTGGAGAGGGCAAAAACTGAGGATTGAGATCCCTGGCTTGCTCCAAAAGCGTGTTGGGATCTATATCTGGGAAGGCCAGGGAAAGGAGGTCGGTGATTGTGGTGGAAGTCGGAGTGGAGACGGAAGGTGCTCTGAGGAAGGATGAGGTGGCGAGAGGAGCATCCAGGGTTGTTGTGGGAAAGCCAGAGAAGCTGAAGCTGTGCTTGAGCGGAGGCCGCTGGACTGTCGGATTGGAGGTTTGGGTACGGCCCTGTGCTTGATCTTCTTCGGCGTTGTGCACAAAGTGGCAACGGATACCATAAGGACAGAAGCCGATGGAGTGGAAAGTGCGACAAGGCTCCGTCTTATACTTGGGGTGACGGTTGAGGTCTCGCAGTTCTTCGGCGCCGTGAGCAAACTGACACTTGTTGCCGTATTTGCACACCCCCCTTTCAGCAAACGTGCGGCACAGTTCTGTCTTGTAGCGGGACGAGGTGGCTGAGATTGATGAAGTGGAGCTGGAGAGAGATGCAGCACCCGGCATAGCCAAAGGCTGTCGTAAATGACTGGACTCAGCGGAGGACCAACCCAGACTGCCAGTGCTCCCCTCCACCATGCTAACGGAGCGCTCGGACCAAAAGGGAATCTTGCCCAATCTTGACTGAGATGAGACTTTCTGTGGGTTCCAGTAGTTTGAGTTTATGGAGCCGCTGTCCATGCTGTCTAGAGAAAGTCCTGATCCAGGGGAAGAAAGCGTGCAGGGACTTTCAGGCTTTCTGTACCCAACAGCAGCTGCATGTGGAGAGATCTTTGCTGGCTCCCGGAGATCGAGATTTAAAAGGTGCTGTAAGAAAGACAGAAAGATGTGTTACACCTCAGAAGGGAGCATACACAGTCATTAACAAAAACCAAATGTAACAATTTAATGTGCATTTAATGTCATTAGACTAAAGAATGCAATTTAAGGCCAAAAAACGTTTAAATGTAATGTTTTATTGCAAAAAAACAGGTTTGCTAAAATACAAATCCCCAAAAACGCGCTGTACTATGACACTTTCCCTCGTGTCCTGGACAACAAGGTTGTTTAGGTTTTAAAAAAACGCAAAATATTTGGCCATTAAATACAAACACTTCTAAAAGAATTTAACACATGCACTTTTATCGAGCTGAATACATGCAAAACGGCATGATATAACCAATGTCTGAGTTAGTTTTAAAAAGGCGCTCACGCGTGGCCCACGTTCAATCGCTGGTTAAGTTGTTAAGCAAGTTTTCATACGATCGATTGCGTTTATATTACAGAAACGCGTTTAAAGCTTTTAACAAAATGCACGGCAACTTGCATCTTTTATGAAAAACACGCAAAATGCATTGATCCGTTCACGTTTCTAGTCCGATTGCAAACCACCATTCAAGCACATTCTGCTCCAACATCCCAAAACGTTCACATTGACATAATTCATTCATTTAACGTTAGGCGTACCTTGCACAAGACGTCATCCAAGTCGATGAACTGATTTAGCGCGTAGGATGGCATAGTCCTGTGTTACGTTATTTGGCAATCCTACACAACACCCTCGTAGTTTAGTTGAGTTCTAGACTTTCCGCTGCAACACGTGTTTTTAACCCTGCACTGTACGGAGGCCACGCCTCCGCTTCCCCACTTGGCCCCGCCCACTCCGGCTACAAAGCGCGCTTTTGAGTTACTCGCATCATCTGCGTTTGCTTATAGTCATTACAATGCAGCCTTTAACGAATAATATATCGTTACTATAATATATAAAAGTCATATACATGTATGTGGCTGTGTATCGGTTGCATATCAGTAATTGCAAGGTCTTGAGTCCACATGCACATATTTATTTCCTATAGTTTTAAACATACAGCTAAAACTGCTAAAAACAGGGATGTCAGGGGCAGGTTGTCACATTTATATCAGTGCAAGATGACACCTCAATCTTTGACTACAAAGTATAAGCACTAAATGTTTATTTAATTTAATGTAATTTTATACAATAATATATTGCAGTATCTATTGTCTAAAACAACATTTGTTTTTATGAATGTGTTTTCAGAATTGTGCCGTTGCATAGATCCAGTCATGTTTCAGAATTGTTTTATTTCGTTGTTTTAGCTAAAAGCTCTGTACAAAAAAACGAAATAATGAATAATATTCTATTTAAGAGCAGACCCCTATTGTGACAACTTACCCTGCATAGTATGCCCTGCTTTTGGGGCATGTTGTCACACGAAAAAGGGATGTTAAGTGAACTGTAGTGTAACTTTATTCCTGTGGCAAAAATAGCAAAAGTATTTAAGCTTTTATGTAGCCAAAACTTTACAGTAAGTATCAAGAAGACAAAGCAGACAAAATTATTTTAAAAAGTAATATTTCATTAAATAGCAGATTATTGTAACCCTATTGTAACATACCTGCTATTGGGGCATGTTGTCACATAAGCTCAAGTGATGAACTGTAACTTTATTCCTGATAAAGTATTTTGTCATGATTTTAGAGAAAGTGTCTACACAGAAAGTGACTTGAAGACAAGATTTTGGCAATATATAAGACATAATCTGATCTCAGGACATGATCACACCACCCTGTTGCTGTCAGAAGTGGAGACGATGGCCCTCTAAGGTGCTTTGATATAACCTAGTGAAGGCGTTGAAAGTGTCACCTTCTGGTGAAGAGGTTGACATTAAAGTCATTTTATATCCCTTTTCCTGGTGACCACAGACATTGATCGGGTGATCCAACTGTGAGAGGAGACATCAGGGTTCTGTGTGGTGATATGTGCTATGGGAACAGCCTTAATAAGATCAGTGGGTGCCGATGTTTTGTAGCAACTAGGGTAGATGCTCTGTAGTTTGTAATGAGCCTATTTTTTACCTAAAGCAATTACAATTAGTTGAACAAACAATTTAATTATGTGAACTGGCTTTATTTGTGAACTGTTTGATAAAGGTTTGGGTAGACTTACTCATTCTTTTTTTATTAAATTAACTTCATGATTTGTTACCCCTTTTTAACATCATAAAAGGAGTTTTCATGTTGTGCACTTGATTAAGGAATAAAGAAATAAATGTGATTCATATATACAATATATACATATACAATACATAAGCACTTGGATTTGGGGTTGTAAAAAACAAATTCAATCAAGTCCAAACTTTTCCCTGGTTTTCCTCCGTGTAGTATCCTTGAACATGCATGCTGTAGTGTACGTTATTCTGAGTGTGCATTCCTCTTCCATAGTAACCACAGTTCATAATGCGCACAGAAAGCAAAACTTTAACCATTCCACCCTTTAAACTAACTTTAATTTAATAGAATTCCCTCTTTGAGTTTTGAGGTAGCTTGTTAGAGCATATTAAAGACTGTAATTTTACTCCCTCCCCACGTAGAGCTCTTGCACTAATAAGATTTCCTCCTTTGTTAACAAGAAGCAGAAAAGACCGAAATGGGCAAGAAGCAGGTTCCGACAAACCGTATGAAGGGCTTGTTGAGACACAAGGGCTCTTGTGAAGCAGCTAACTTAAGTCTAATTTCCATCATGCCGCTGTAACTTAACCTCAGTGTAGAACACAACCAAACAAAAAAGCTCCTCTGTCTAATACCTATTGTCAAAGCTCCTGCAAGACTACAACGTATAATTAGAAGGTTATTTTTATAAGGAGGTCAAGAGGAACTGGGCATCTCATCAAAGTCCTAATATGAAAAAAAAAAAAAACAACATGTGCTTTAGACAGAGTGATGTAATGGTTTGGTGGTGATGTCAGTGATCAAAAAAGGTTCACAAAATCATATTCGTTCACAAAACTGACTGCCGAATCACTGTTTTGATGCCATTACATGAAAATGGACTGTTTTATAGAATTTAATCGTAAAAATGAGTTCAGCTTTCCAACACTTCTGGCAGATGAGCAAGCTTACAAAGAAATAAAGTCAAACTTAGACATTAGAAAGTCTCTGGATACAGATGATTGCATACTAAATACCTTGTGGCCCACAACACTAAAACTGTTGTCTCTGGGTCATTAGTGTGTGATAAACAGACATCTGGTCAGTTTGTTTTGGGTGCTTGGAAGAAGCATTAAGGACTTCAGTGTTTGATGCAATGTTGTTAGCAGGGTGTGTGGTTAGAGAAACGGGGTGGTGGTGAGCTTTGGGTGGGTGGGGGTGTTACCCTCCTGCTCCACTGATTGAGCAAAAGACTTTAGAACATAATGAGTAAAAAGTTCTTGAGCTAAAAAGCCTTCATTCGACCCTCCCCCCACCCCCAGGGGTATCGAGGAGTGGTAAAAGGGGGTGGGAGCCAGGGAGGGGTGATTGTTTAGGGAAAGGGGGGAGATGCTCTAATCCTTAATCACAACAGTGTCAGGGGGCAAAAAGGAACATCACCCGAAAAGACACCCCCCACCTTCTCCATTGCTCATGCCAAATGACCAAAAAGGAAATTATTCAGCAAACCACAGAACATTGCGAGTGTGTGTCTATGTGCAGGAATGCATCTTAAAGGAACAGTACACCCAAAATTCCATCACTTTAAATTTTGGTCTGTTGTTCATACAAAGTTACTATATGACCTCAGAACCTGTGGAATATAGCACATTAGTCAATTGGACCGCTTTTATGGTGCTTCTTTTGTCATTTGGGAGCTTGACAGCCCCAGTCCCCATTCACTTTCATTGAATTGACAAGAGTGGCCAGGATATTCTGAAAAAACAAATCAGCTGTTGTGTTTCGCTAAAAAAAAGTCATGTGGGGGTTGTAATGCTGTAAGATTAAGTAAGAGTAAATAATGACAGAATTTTAGTTTTTTGTGTGAACAAGGAAAACTAAAAAAGTTTTGACATTTAGGAATACTGCATAGCAAAGAAGCTCAACAAGTGTGTTTTCATATGACCTTAATCCATTAGCGTGCACCATATGACTTCGCAAATTGATCTGTAAATGTCCCAAGAATGATGTCAATCAACTTTTAATGGGCTCTGCAGCTGCAAAGACCCAACCTTGCAAATGGGTAACCATTACATGACATAAAACCTCAGCCCACAGAATGCAGCCATCTCAAAACAAACCTAAGCCACAACAAGATAGCTTTGCCTTGACGGGGATCTCCATCCTTTAGCAGAGCATGAAAAGAATATTTCAAACCCGCCTCTCAGCGCTTTTCTCATGCAAATGCAGCAAAAGCAGTAGAAACGTATGGGAAACGCACACGGGCGTGAGTGACAAAAGAGCGTTCAATGGTCTTCTACACTTCATGTGCAGATTAAAATGAAAGACGTGAGCATATGATCCTTGTCTTTTATGACTTCTGATGATTTTTATTATTAGATTATGGACTTTGATCCTCCTTATACACATTCTGATGCCCCAAAAATTGAATTCCTGTACAAAACAGAGTTTCAGGAACATGTGATACGAAAATAAAAATGATTTCTGTCATTTTGATGTAAATGTCTCATTATCCTCTAGGCAGGCTATACATTTGCATGTTGCCTGTGGAGGTCATGTGTTTATTTGTTCTCAGCACTATTAATCTGTTTTAATTTCATTTGCAGGTGCTGAAGTACACACCCCTCTGCACTGGCCCACAGTGTGAGCTCACAGTGGGGGTTTTGGAGTGAAAGCGACCAGACCACCATCTGAAATGTCCCTGTCACTTTAAAGTGTCAAAGGTTGAAACTGCACACTCTGGTGCATCTACAGAAGCCATAATAACATCCGTAAATTATGTGAAATGGGACTTCAGCGTTTTTGTAAAATGTATCATATCAACAATATGAAGGCAAGTCTTTTCACATACTTTTACATACATTGACTACCATTTAACTCAAAAATGGGAACTTTAATTTTGATATTGAAATATAGTATACAAGTTTATATTGCAATATCAAAATATTAAATGACTTTTTCCTTTTTTGTTGCCCACAATTATTATTATTTTTTGTACATTTTCTTGCTTTACAGCATAAATTGTTTTTTTAGCAACATTAGGTTGGCTCCTTTACTATAAATATATGCTTTTAATATGAATCATACTTTGCTAAGGAATAGAAATATTAAGTTATAGGCATCACTGATATTTTGACATCTGTAGTGTTCACCTTATGTGGATAAATGACAGTATGAGTTAAATTTCTCAAATGAGCCAAGGATATAAAATTTTAACATTACATTATTGTTGTCATTACAGGTTCTTGACATTAAAAACATTCAGCTATTGAGACTGATCCTGAGTTTAGGAAGGCATAGGTCGTGTCTGGACATTATTTTGTTTTATTAATACTGAAATGTGACCCTGTACTATTAAAACACAGCTAAAGTCACCTTTTTGGTCATATGCTGTTTTCTACATAAAAGCATCTCACATAATCTAAAGAACATTTTGTAAAAATATAACCTTGATATCTTTAATATTAACTGAGTAATGACATGTCAAAAAGTGAATTCATAGTGATATTTTTAGGTGAAATGAAACTTTGATGCTCGTTATCTCATAATTTGATTTTGAGACTGGTTTTCACAAATAATAAAGTTTAATTTAATGCTTGTGGCACACTCATAAATACATTTCCATCCAAATGTTTTCTTTGTTACTACAATAACCCAAAGGATAAACCGTGAGTTCTCTCAAGTTAAATCTTACATGTTTATTCTTTTAGTGTAGAATCATTCCATCATGCAAACAGATCCTGACAGTAAACCGGGAACTGGTGATGCAGCACCACTTAGACAAGTCACAACAAACAGCACTTAAGATAGACTACAAGGTAAACTATCCACACACTGCTTTCCTAATGTGTGTGCGTGTGTATTGCCTATAAAATGTGGATACACTGAATGCAATTTTGTTACATGCCAAAAACCTTATTCATATACACATCATATTCATCCACATTTTCCAATATATGCATATTTTTTAGTTTGTGTAACAATAGCGTGTGATTGCTACAGTAAGAGCATCTGTGGAAAAGATATGGGCTAGTTTACTGAAAAACAGTCCTGGAGGGAAAAGGTGTCCAGTTACTCTAAAGAAAACAAGTGAACTAAAGAGAAAGGCAAGCCTTCACCAAACACACAATCATACACATGCAGTGATCTCTGCAGCGAGGACACTGCGCTCTCAACTGTCAGACTTTATGGATGAGTTGCTGCATTTTAGCTATAGGCTATTTGTCTTTTTACTCTGTTTACACTGTACAGCTGGTGAATAATCACTGTTGGCAAAGCAAGACTGTTCTGAATGGAAAACTGTAATGTTTATTGAAGGAAGGACAATATGTATATCAGTCTAAGTCACTCTGGGTAAGAGGATCTGCTCAATGCCCTAAATGAAAGCACATGTGAACGTACTTCACTACACAGAATGTACTTGTTTCCATTGAGAGGTTCTGTCATAGAAATGTAAACTTTACTTGAAATCTTTAAATAATACAATAAAATAAAAATGTGACCTTAATCTTGTTACACAATAAAGCTCAAGTGCTCCACCATTTCGGAAAAAAGTGCCTCGCTTAGCAATTCAGGTCTGATCTGTAGCCAAATCATTTATATGAATTTAATTCATTTAATTTAATTTTGTTTTGACGTCCATAATTGTTTGCATTTTATGCCCTAAGCACTTTCCTAATGTACTTTCCTAAAATATAAACAGATATGTTTGGCACTTTCTACATGGTTACATAACAAAACCTGTGCACAGTTGACTAGAGTAACTTATCCCAACCTTCCCTATATAGTCAAATAATTAAAATCAACCAAATCTGATCTTCACCTTTATACTGAGTATGCCAGCATCCATGTGTTGTATAATATTATAATGTGACCTAAACCAACAAGGAACAGAAAACTACACCAAAGCAGCAATATTACAGCCATTTTCTCTTTTCATCTTCATTTCTCAAGTTGTTTTTTATTTTCCATCTCCACCCCACAGGAAGTCTCTTTCGGCTGTGTATTGTGCAAGGCACACAGGTCCGCTCCCTGCCGAGGCCCAATCTCGCTACGCAACGAGCAGACTTGTTTTTAAAGCCTCCCCCTGCTGGTCACGTTTATGAACATCCCTTTAAATGCTACTCAAAAGCACAGAAAAGTGAATTATATGAAATGGGAAAAGAGTTAGCTTGGAGTTAATGAAGAGTAAGACCTGTCTCGGAGTTGTTTGGCCATCGTGCAACATCTGCTTCCTGGATGGGAACGTGTCTAACTCTATCCCCACACACCCTCGGGCTTACCCAACTCTCTTAGGGCCCTTGCTTTCCTTTCACAAGGCTGTCCAATCATAATAAACTTTGGAAAGTCCTCTAATGAGATTCGGGGCAGCCCTAGGGATCTGCCATCCAGAGCATGCCTGAGCACCTACATTGTATTTTTCCACACAGTGAACAAAGGAAACACTGGAATCAGAAAATATGGGCCCTAACTACTACAGAACTTGCGGGTCAAGCCTTAGGAGATGGTTTTATATGCTTGAATCAATAGTAGTCTGAAAAAAAGCTGACTTGTTCAGGCTGATTTCACAAAAGTATTTTACAAGGTGGCCAGTTGTTTGCAAAAGACCGCATCTCATACTCTGGGTGGCCGTTTTGAAAGCAAATGTAATAGACGTATTGATAACATATCATGTAAATCATATCATGCAAGCATCCAAATCCAAAAAGTATGTATATAGTTATATAAGGTGAAATCTCAAGGTTCTGAAATTTCTAAGTGGTTCGTATCAATTTGTGCAAATATAATTTAAGCATTTTACTACATTCTTTTTCCCCTAGTGATGTCCCCTAGCGGGTTAGAAGTGAGGCTTTTTTATTACTTTTTCAAGTAATTGTATGTTTTTGTACATTTTCACATTGTACAAATTGGCCACCTTGTAAAATACTTTTGTGAAATCAGCCTGAAATATCTGAATAATATATACAGCCATAAATATTCTAAATAAAATTCAGTGTTGCATGCCCAAGCAAAATTTACTGCTGGTGTCGTGTGTGGTTGCCAGGACGTTGCTAGGTGGTTGCCAATATGGTTTGAAAGTTTTTTAGCACACTGCTATGCAACATACCATTTAATTATCATCATGTGTGTGTTCAAAACACAAGCACAAGACACAGACAGTGTTAATGAAAGTAAATATTTACTACTTAGATTCAAAGGATAAAAAAACAAACACACTAAAAACACTGTTAAAGGGTAACATTGACAACTCTGTCATTTGTTTTTCTCTAAAGTCATTTTTCATTAACAAAATGAAAAATGTTTTGTAACTCACTCTGGAACGACTTAAAAAGCCTCCCTCCCCCACACCCCCCACGTGACGGCGTTTAAATGACCCCTGAATCCAAAGCAGGCCTACATTATCCAGACCTGTTGTTTATTCCTTCTTGAAGACACTTGACAAATAATCAAGATATCTGTCTGATTTGCAACTCCTGAGGGGTTTGCTGGGGGAGGTGGATGTCAACACTGTTGCCCCTCCTAAAGATATGGCCAATATGAGCTTTGGGGTTGATACTTGCGGAGATAATAAGGTTCATATCCCACAGGCGTTCGGTTCTGCTCATCTACTGATCTCTAACTACAACCTTCAGTTTATACTGCTTCTCATAAAACGTTATTTTTGATTATTATGTGATAGCTATGATCATGGGTCAAGAATTTAATACACAAACAAACAATATACAAATCAATAAATGGTGCTACTTTCTTTGAATTAAATGAAAAATGTAATTTTCTTCCTATTAAATAAGAATCTATCAATATTTTTAAATTTTGTACAAACAATCAGCAAAAAAGAGTCTGAGAGGTCTAAATGCTGTGCTTGCATCTTTATATAATGAATAACATACTTAAACTACTTTAAGCCTCAGTTTAAAGAAAAAGAGTGTTCTTTCATGAAGAGCCCTTCATAGGACTAACTTGACCAGCAGGTCTCGCAAAACTCCAGCTCTGCGCTCCAGCTGGGGCTCATTACAAACATGGTACTAATTCATCCCAGCGCCCAAAGTTTGACACTAGTGGGCCATGCCCAGCAGGTACTGCGCTAGGATCAGAGGTCCCGACCTCTCCATTGCCCTCCGGGAGACCCCTTTTGCCTCCACGCTCTTCGTAACAGCAATCCTGTTGATTCAATTAGAACCAGAGAACGTAGCGAGACTCCCGGACAAAAGGCTCACAGCAATGCCGACTCTTCATAGAAGAGTCAGCAAGAAGCAAAGGGTCCGTCCATCCGACCGTCCATCACTGCACAAATGTCCCATCACCATGGAGAAACCAAATGGGATGACTGAGGGTGGGGAGGCAGATGGGGTGAGGGGCAAAGAAGATGGAGATGGACAAAAAGGACGTTCTTTTTTTAAAGAAGGGATCTTGTTGGAATCCAACAGTGGTTACATAAAGTGACTCAGCTGGGAAATACTGTGAGGCCGAGTGATTTCCAATGAAGGGATTATCACTGACAGCATTTCATTAGGTAAACAGTTCAGGACAAACGAGGCTTACTTTTAGTTGTGCTTTACCAAAGGAAGAAAAAAACTTCATAATCAGAAATTCATAATAACACAGTATTGTGTATATGTTTCTTTATTCATGACTTGTTACTGTTCATCTGATAAATAACGTAACTGTTGGGAACAGGTTTGTTTTTTTCTTCAGAGCAGATGTTTTATTTACATTTATTTGGGTTGAAACATTTATAAAACATAGGACGTTTATTTAGGTTGATTCATAACCCAACAGTTGGGTTTGTCCATTCCAGCATTGGACATTTATGCTGACAATGGTCAGTGCAGAAATTGAGTAAACACATGAAAATGCACGGAAATACAACAACAGAAAAATCTGAACTACAGTTTACTTATAGATATTTTTTCTTTTAAATTTTTTAAATTTTAGGTATTTTTATAAATTACAGTAACATTAACATTTTTTGTTATATGTGATATGTAAATTTGTTTTGCAAATATTTTATCTTGAGTCTTATACCTTTCTATCAATTTGTCATGAATAAATAAAAATGTAACTATGAAATATTAAAGTAAATAGTGAAATAACATAAGTGTTCCTCCTGAGGAAAGGTGACAATTAACAGTTTAAAGTGCATTATTATTATAAATAAATTATTATAAAAAAGATAAATGTTAAAACATGTTTATACTGTAAAATGTTTAACAAATGACATAAATGTTCTTTTTTCCACCACTTAAAACCATCTATATAATGAACCCCAAAGCACAGTCTCAGCACCGCCTCTCCTTCCCCCAAACAGTTCTCAAATCCTCTTGATATCCCTCTATGGTTTGTCCCCCTCTTTTAATCAAGCAAAGGAATTACCAGGGGAAGTGATTAGGTACAGGTCTTTAGTTTTTTCGTTTTCTTTTTAAAAGTGTAATCCTTTCAGCACAGTTAAAAGAAAGACTCTGCAGATATCCAGGCATTGTGCTCCACTTTCTCTTTCTTTTACAAAGACGCTGCTGCCTGGCTTTCTTTTGAAATAAGAGTGGCAAATTAAAAGTTATTGTTTGCCACTTTTAAATGCATTTTTTCCCACCCACCCTTCAACCCAGGGTCCACGTCTGGGATTTGTCCTGTGGAACATCTCTGCCATGTATGTGGAGGACAAAAGGAGAAAGGTTGTTACCCATTTTTCCTGTCAATCAACAGGTTAAACAGCGCTTCGATGGCCAAACTAGCTTTGTGACTTTTGAAGAACAAATGGTCTAGTGTAATATGGCTACAAGAAACAAAGGTGCTTTCGAACTGAACAATAAACATTGAAACATGTACGATCATATATTTAGTCGGTTTTCCTAAAAATACCATGATGTGATGTGATGTGATATGATGTGAATCATAGAAAACATATGATTAAGCTCCTACCATCTAACCATCACTGGCGCAAAAGCAGATCATGCTAAAACATACAAATTCGTATGAATTATTTTAAACTATTTTGCTGTCTTATTTTTGAAAGTAAATCACATGATACCTTTTACAGTAAAAGAATGAAGACCATGTCCCACCCTATAAAGGTTACCAGCTCCTTGTTAAATACTTTTAAAGACCACACTGTTTACTGATTGACACTATTGTTGATCTTACAGTGTCCCACAATTCCAGACCAATACACTAAATAGGGTTTAATGAGATGTACCGTGAAGGCATTGCGGTAAGTCGTACACTTAAACCAATGGAGTGTTTTGGTGGGATTTTGTGTTCCTCTTGTTGCATTCACAAACCAGCTGCAGCTAGTCTCAGTGACTCGAGTTCCCATAGTCCCATTACTCCCCCCTCGAACCTCCACCCCAATAACCAGCAGCGCTTCAGCCGTGCACAGGAGGCCAAGATACAGGCACGGTGGGTGCGGAGAAAGACACAGGAGTGGGTGGATTGTATTGTCCCCGTGTAGTTTATCATTTTTGTGCTTCTCTGTGTATTGATTTGCAATGAATGCAAGTTGGCCAAAGGAATGCGGAATGAAACGCATTTAAAAGCAGTTTCACATGCGACTGGCAGATGGGCTCATTGGTAACAGGGGAGTCTTTCTTCCATGAGACAATGTTATGACAGGGGCATTACAAAGAGCCTTGAAATTAGCCGACTAAAAACAAAGCCTTTATTAAAATGGCTGATAAATTAACCAATTGAACCATAAACAATCTATCAGTTTATGTATTTCAGACACAATGTGCCACCATCGGGGTACTTTTTTGCTCCATAAATATCTTTATGGGTAAGTCCTACTTAGTATTTAGGTCATATTTTGCCTAAAAGAGAAAAAAAAAAAAACGCCTATTTTGTAAACTTCCTGTAAAACTTCCTGTACTGTAAAATGTTTTTGTAAAACTTTCTGTACTAAAAAAATTCTTATTGTTCAATTATATAAGCATTTTAAAGCATTTTTGCTTTGTACAGAGATGTACAGAAATGTATTTCACAAGTGTAGTTTTAATTTTTCCTGTTGTTGGACTTCAACTAATGATGTTATTAATGACGAATTTCGTCTACCAAGTTTGTCAGTACACTGTAGTTCAATTATTTGTGTTCAATTAAATTCACAACATAACATCTCTAATGCAACGATACCGCAATTCTGGGCAAGAAAACCAAACAAAGCGCCAATAAAGAGGATCTATCTATTTTTCCAAATGAACCAAAACAGAGTTTAACCCGAGAGAAATCTCTAAACGTACAGGACGTTTGCTTGAACATGATGTGTTTGATGTTGGCTGTAGTTGGGTTCAGCTGCAGACCCTCTTGTCTAGGTTATTCCACTAACCCTTTCATGACATCTCAGGAGAAGAGAGACAGCTGGCGCTCTGGATGAGGGCGTTTATTTACCTCCGCCGGCAGCAAAGGAAAAGCGCTCCACAAAAGAGAGAGAATGAATGGGCTCTCACTGGGGAAGCCTTCCTAAAGTTCTTTATGTGGGTCTTCCATTTAAGCCGGGCACTTTTTTGTTTGTTTCTTATAGCGGCAGAAGAAGGTTTTTGAGACAAATAATCGAGGGGAGATGAGAGCATGACCTTACACACTAGATCTGGCGGAAAAAGTGGAAAAACTACAAATGAGTTACAAAATAACAGCCTAGCTTTCATGAACAGAAAAAGAGCATGTGGTGTTTTATCTCACCGGCTTATATTACAGTTTCACACGACAATCGTACATGCACATCTCAATCTGCATGAATGCTTGCATTATTGTTGTGTTGCTTTATTTCTGTATTGATGTAAGAAAAAGTATTGTTGTAAAAGTAAATGTTTGTTTATGATTTATGATATTTATTCTATTATCTCAATTCATTTTTGGCAGCAAAATAAACATGTTTTATTATGTATCCTTCATTTATTTTAACATTTATGAATTTATCCAGAAATGTGCAGTAAACAACAAACAAGCACAATATACAGACAACAAGCAGTCCAATGACCTAACTTCATACCTTTATAAATTAAACCTACAAGAAAAACAAGCAAAGCTTTGAGAAACTGAGGTACCAGATGTAAAGTGATCTCAGACTAACTTAACTTGTACAATTGTAAAAAACCTTTGAGCATGACTGGCAAAGTCTGCCCTCTTCTGGCGTAAACACGAACTTACATTTTAATCTTAAACACTTAGGTATTTTCCAGTTCACCTTATATACCCTGATAATAACCATGTTTCTAAGATTTACAAAAAGAAAAAAGAGCTAATAAATGTTGGCTGGTAAAGTGTACGCATTATGGTTTAGATAATTGTAGTTATTGGTTGCAAACATACAGAAATACTTGTAGAAAATGCATTCAACATCTAACAACAAACATTCCTTAATGTCTTAATAGACAAAAGGTGTATAAAATATAAAATGACCAGACTGTCATATTTATGAAAATATTTGTTGAATTATTATTATTCATTTACTGTAATGCAGAGGTAGAACATGAAATTTAGAATGTGTCTATCATTATCAATAAAAACTGAAAAATTACGGGTATGTGCATACATTCAAACTTAAATGAATTTAAGATCTTACTCAAATGTAACATGAAATAGCATTGTAAACTGCAATTCTGATGTAAACGGATTTAGGTCCTCTTATTCACATTTTCAAGTTTGAATGAAACATGGCTGTTCATAGATCACTTACTCCATCTTAGGTTTTCTGAACCACAACCTGAAATTTACCTACAAGGAAAAAATAAAGATTTATAGGAAAGTGGAGACATTTGCAGTCAGTGTCAATTCATATATATTTGAATACACTTTCCACTGTAGATCAGTCCAAACAGCCCCAAATATTCCAAATGTTATCAGTTTGTGTAAAAATGTTTGTAAAGAGAGCACAAACTTACAGGATGGCATTATAGATACTTCCGCAGTCACTACACCCTCCAAACCCAGATTGGATAGAGCTCCTCGAATCATACCACAAGAAAAGGCCAAATACTACAAAAAACACACAGACTTTCATTATTATGTAACTTATTATGAACTTATATACAAATATAAAAGAAAATGTCAATGTGTAAGCAATATGCAAGTCTAAACATCACTGACAGATTCTTACTTTAGGAGCATCTTCAAGGTATTGCTTTCCACTGGAAAACTGTGTCAGCAATGCAAATTTATTATCCTGCAATACAAACGTGCCCTAGAACAAGGAGAGAGAGAAGAACTGATGGTAATACTAGATAGAATGAACTGCCACTTTTTAATACTGCAGTGTTTGAAAGGTCAGACCTGATGGTTAGTCCTCAAGTTGTCAATTTGTTTTTTAAAGATTGTGTTCCAGAAGTCTTTACACAGGAACTTCATAATGTCCAAGTCATCTTTAAAACTGGGGCAATCTTTTGTAAACCTCAAAGATACAATCAAACAACACACCGTCTGTAAGTTACAACGACCAGGTTTAGGAAAATAATCCACATTTGATATGTTGCTTTAAGTGGTGCATGTAAATAACAGCAACAGTGGAAAATTACCTTTCAATCAGACCTTGTCCAACTCTGAAGCCCATTGACTCTAGAGTAGATACACACGTCACTCTTTCCTTAAAAAAGAAATGTAAACATGATGCAAAATAGAAAGAACAAAATCTTGAATGTACAAATATAACACCTTTCTGAGCAATATAAAGCTAAATGAAGCCAAACAATAGAATTTGAATGATTTTGGAAACCATGTGATAAAAACTACTGGACATAATTCTTTGAATAATTGCTTAATAGCTAAGGAAGAAAATGATCTGAATAACTTATTCAGTCGATGATGTGTTGCATGGGATAAATATGAAGTGCATGCAGTCTGTCTGAATCTCACAGCCATGTTACCTTATCAATATCCTCCCGGGTCGCCTGCTCTTTGTAAACGTGAGCCACGATCTCCATGTGGAGGAATTCAAACAAAACATCATCTGCCATAGCTGAAAAAAATAAATAAGACATGTGGAAGTGGTCTTACTAAAACAGATGTGCAATATTAATATGCATACACTCTTCACAATAAGGTTCTCTATCCTTAATGCATACTATTCCGTTTCCTTTCATTCATCTTCTTCATTAGCTTTGTACACACATTGGATTTTACATCTGCAAACAAGATAGCTATTGTGTCTCTTTTACCAGACAAAAGTTTGGAAACACTCACTTTTGACTGGTACTGTGTATATGTTATGTATATGCGAGTTCATCTTTACTGTACACTGTACTGTAAAACTGATGTCAGCTAGCATGGACGTTTAGCATGTTATCAAAATCGCATTTTTATGTATCTGTTACCTAAAGTATTCATTCGAAGCACAAACCAAAGAACATTTTTTTCTTTTAAAACAAAACTTGTATTTAGATAATCTGATCATAAGCAAAAAACATCTGCTCAGCTGAAGCTAACGTTACCCGACTTGCAATGACAGAACTTGCTCAATGTGCAAATGACATAAGATCAGTGTAAATACACATGACTAAATACTTACTTGCACGTAGCTTTAGTCCTTAAATAAATATGCATTTATGAAGAACAAGCTTAACATACAAATCCGTCTTCTGTTCGACTCGGTTGTATTGCTGATATAGTCAGTAACAATCAGTACTGCCATCTGGTGCTGCGGAGTAACACTGCAACAACAGAAAGAAAACGTTTTAAAAATCCCAGACAGACCAGGAAGCATTAATACCCATATCTGACAAATCTCAAAATGTTTTGTAACATAACAGTCAGTAATACACCCATATCTGCTCAAACGCATAACAGTAAAGATAGTACTGCAGGTCATTTAGGTACCACATGCCTCAGAAGATCTGCATACAGTGTACTGAAAAAATAATAGTATGGTAAAATGCCATTGCAAACACAGCCACTGGGTTTAACTGATGAGTGTGTAAGTCTCTCCATTGTCTTTGATTTGTGATAGTAATTAATTACTTTATTCTCTGGCATACAAAGGTCAAAACAGTGATTGACTTTTACCTTTTACATCACAAGGATTTTATACTTCAGGTCTGCATCAAACCGGGGATCAAGACAGCCTCTTGCTGAACTGAAAGAACCTGACTATTGCAGAATAGTGGAATTGTAGAATAGTGGTATAATATTATCATAAATAGAAAGCATCAAAATCAACTTTTTTCATATATTTTTTTTTCTTTTATCATTCAAACATAACACATCAGCGTAGTCAAACAATATGCTGCATAACATTTTTATCCCGGATTTGGTGGGCATTTTGGTTAAAAATTTGAAGTCATACTTGAATAAGGAGAATAATGCATATATGACATATGCTGAAACAGATTCTCCTAAACCCCATTTGAAACATCCCAGGTCTATCCTGCATTTAAAGATAAAGAGCACCTGAATATTATGCCAAGAGAAATATTAGTTCATGATCAGAGACAAGCAATTATTGATTTATCAAATTAACAAACTTATCAAGTTTGTACTAAACTACATAAGTTAAAATTCAAAATCATTATTATCAAGTTAATACTTGCACATTAGTATGTCTAAGGAGCAATTACCCCAAACCTAACTGGAAAAAATCCAACTTTTACACAGTTTTATAACTTAATTCTTACCAACATTACCATATATATATGATCATATATACAGTATATGACCAATATTTTTTCCTAGGCATTGCAATACGATTACAGCCAAAAGGCTTTCTTTATCTGAACTGCACTTTCTAAACATCAAAGTCATCTAAAATTCAGATCAACTGTTACTTACTGTAGCAATTAAAACAATATAGGTAAATAAATAAGTATTGTGTTCTTTTTTCCTCAAAAGTATTACTGATTAAAACATCAGAACACTGAATACTTTCCTACGAAAACTGAAAAAAGTGCTAAATGTAGATGTCAAAAGTCTGACAAACTCAACAACGGATACCAATGTTTCAAAACATTCTCTTGAAACATCTAAAGGACAAAAGGCCTGTATTATCTGTTGCTATTCAAATAAAGCATAAAGAATTCATTTGTGATTACACAGTCCATTCTGCAAAACAGGGTTCTTGGTTGAAGCTGAAAGCTCTAAAGGAGGTGGGCTGGAGGTGCTGTGTTCGCACTCCTCCGTGGGTTGAAAGTTCTCAGTCTCACTGCTTGACTCCACTGATTCTACAACAGGAGGTGACTTCTTGTGGACTTCCAAGACAGAAACCTTCCAGGAGGAAGGTGAAGGTTCTGTCTTGGGCGTGGGGAACAGGGCACATGGCTGAAGCGTCTGTGACTGAGTCTGCTCCATTTGGCCAAGGATTCGCAGCAGGGCTTCGTGCACCTTCTGACTGATGGACGAGTCCGTCTCAGTAGGTTCAGGCTTAGGTTGGTGGTTCCTGGTGAAGTTGGAAAGCTGCTCCAGAACTTGTATCTGACGATCCATCATGCCCAGCATGGTGCAATGGAAAGCCTTTTGCTCTGCCAGCTGTTCTCCAAGCCGGTGGTTTAAAATGGTGAGTTGCTGGAGAATGAGGCTGCTGGTGTCCTCTGATGTTCCTGCAGAGAAATGGAAAGACAACACTTAGAATATTACGCACAACCCATTGCAAATGGGATGTAAAATGAAGACATTTGTGAATCTCCATTAATTATGGACAAAACTATCCATTTTTAGCATTCGTTTTTTAAAATGTACAAATGATCTACTTCACCAACCAAACCATCTGCAAAAGTTTGTGGTACTTCTTTTAAGTCTCTCTTTTAATGTTGTTAGCTTTTCTTTAGCTCAGAGTCCACATATATAACACATTTGGATTACTGCAATGATGGAAATATGAGCTTTTTGGAGCTTTTTAACATTTTAATTGCCATATAAGAAGATAACATGACGGCATCATATTTGGTTAAAATCACCTGGGAAACCATCTTGGCTGCAGTCAGCCGCCTCTCTTGTAGTTTCTATACTGTTGGGATTGCATAGAGATGGTGGTAAATTTTTCACTGCATAGAGATATTCTCCAGACAAGCCCAGAGTCATAACTTCATCTGGTCCCAAAGCCCAGCTCGGTGGTTCCGAGCTAGCCACGTCTTCTGGATTCTCACTCTCGTCCACATCCGTTTCTAATTTAGAAGTCATGTTCTCAGGGTCAGACTTTGGGATTATGCTGTCAAGCCATGAACCTGGAAGAGCAAAAACAGGGCTGAGTAAAATAAAATGTCACAACAAATAATTCACACAATGACAATCAAGAAAAGGCAGCAGTACTGTCTGTGTGGTCATCCAGGTCACCGAGTGACCGTCCAACATGGTCATCTGTGAGCTCATCCTCCTCGTTTTCAGCTTTGGGTCTGCGCACCAACATGTGATCCAGCATGTGGAAATATCAGAAAGACTCAATGGCAGAGAGGCGTGCTGCTGGACTTCGGTAGGTTGCTAGTTTGATCTTTCGGTACTTGTGTTTAAGGCTTTTCCAACGGTTACGGATTTGGGTGACGGTGAAGTGGATGCCACGTTTGGAGAGACTCAGCCGGAGGCGACGAAAGAGCGACTCGTTGCGCTGGCGTTTCTTATCCAGCTCGTGTACCAGACCCATTCGCTCTATGAGTGCCAACATGGCAAATGTGTCAGGTTCAGTCCACCACTTGTTAGGCTTCTTCTCGCTCAGGTTCATGATGTCCTTCCTGTTTGAGCCTCCTAAACAAGCAACCCATTGGGTGCAGGACTTTAAAAAGAGAGTGAATTTGAGTTTCATGTTTTTAAGAACTGGCTTAAATGAACTCCTGTTACTAGACGAATGAATCATATGAATCATAATCAGCTTTCTATTGAAAAATACGTGACCCTGCCTGTGAAACCCAAAGTATTTTTTTGTGATTGACTGTCTAACATAATGTAAAGATCATTCTGTGAAAATATAATCTTGATATCTTTAATATTGACTAAGTAAGACCATGTCAAATATTGAAATCAGTGATTAAAAAAGCCAACTTCAGGGTTTTGTGCAAAATAATAAAACATAGTGTCAATTAAATCATTAATTTCAGCATTTAAAATCATTCACATATTTATATTCACAGTCTAACCGTAATATCCGTAGTACTTTATTAAAACTCATGTTGAAAACAATATGCCCAAGGTTTACCTTTTAAGATCTTTATAAATGCAAGATGCTGAATCGAATCGCTGTGAAATTATAACTTGCTTTCGAATCGCATTTGAAAACCAATGAATCGTGAATCGATTCGATTCGCTGTCAACTACAGATTCATACCCCTTATTTTACAAAATGAAAGTATGCAATATGCATTAATTAAGTAACTTCAGAAATGAACATTAGCATTTGCTATTACGACACAAAGCTCTGCAATATCAAAAATATAACGACACATATGGTAAAGATGAGTAAACACTTACCTGTTAAGTTAAGTAGGCCTTCTGTATGTACTGTAGTGAAGCAAGGGGTTCATCCCAATCGCCTTCACATCGACAGAACTGCAGTCAATTTACCAAATGACACATCGCGTAAAATATCGCGCAAAATATTGTAAAACACGCCCAGTGTGCGACAGGACGCTCGTTCACGTGCAGTTGACCATATGTGTTTTTTAAATTATGTCTGCAACTATAATTGTGATGGTTATTGGATGCAAAATGTAGAATGTTATCTAGACACTAAGCACATCTGTTTACTTCATAGTGAGTCTTTTGTCTAGAAATATATTAAGGGAGTAGAATGGCAGTTGGTGTAAAGTGGGAAATATAACATGGGCGGAGCCTAGTGGTCCGGACGTTATCGCTTATTGGTCACGGACGATGGGAGTAGTTCCTGTTTTTATTTTAACTATTTCGTTTTAACATTTATCCATTAACCATACATTTTCTATTTAACGTGTAATAAGGATTTAAAATATACTGTAATTGTTCAAGTGTTAAAAACGGGTGCTTAAAGCAGAATGTTACGCACTTGACACGTGACAAGTGTTACTTTTCTCAGCGCTCTTCGAAATTGACTACTCACTGTTGTTTGCGGTGACTGAATAAGAAGATTAATAAAACATTTATACAGATTGCTAATTCATGTGTGTATGTCATATATATGTCTTTGGATTTTAATATATTTTTAATCTCGATCTTAAAATGAATTGTTTTAAGTGTGTAAATATTTGTATGTTTGGGAATTGAATGAGGCGCAAAGGAAGATTTGGCTTTCTGAGCCCTCGTGCGCCCCCTCTTGGAATATAGCGTTAGTTATCAAGTTAAACATCTAGACCCTTTGCCTCTCAATGGTATTTCTGCAACTGCTTTTGGTTGAATAATCTACATTTTACATTTGGATGCTCACTATTGCCACCTGCTGTATCGGAGTCAGTCAGAATCCGAATCACAAATCAGAGGTTTTATTGGCCGAGTGTGCTCACATGCATAGAAAAATTATTTTTGTGATATATGTAGGTCTATCATATAGAAGGATAAATAAGAACAAATAATAATAAAATCATTTCAACTTAGTCCTTTGGAATTTTACCATATAAGTGATTATTAATATTTACTATTAATATAACACTGTGTGGTTCAACTAATGCTAAACATTGCTGTACCAAAACATTTTTGCCCTGTTATCTTTATAAATTATCTAAATACATTTCTGTATTGAACAAATCATATTTTAGGCAGAATGATGTTGTTTTTACCAACCTGACTAAGCATTTTAGATTTGATTTGTGCACTTTATTTTACATTGTAAAATAAGTCACTTACTGACTTAAGTCAAACCAGCTTTACATAAACTGTCATTTCAACATATTCTTTTAAATGAATAAATATTGACGACTAGTGAGTTGTTGTAACTTTATAAAATGAGGTGAAGTTGTTTAACTTATTTTGTTGAAGTAGTAACAGTAAAATATTAGAAAAATTAAAATAGCAAGTTGAAATGACTTGTAAAGCCTATTTGGTTGTATATATAAAGTTCTTAAAGGCAGCAAAAAATGTACAGTGTGTACAAGTAGAACAGAATTGTATTTTATTATGTACAACGGCTGAAGACGTTTTTGGACACTTGGTTCAACACAATGAATTTCAGTGTGTTACTAAATACTGCCCTCAAATTTAGTTCAATTACACTGATACTCTGTGTGACCTTTAATATAGTTGTGCAATTTGACAATGTCATCAACATTGTGTTTGCAATGAGTATGCCTTCGGGCACAAGTCATAAGGAAGCTGTGTTAGAAAAACTCTGAGATAATAAATTGGGTTAAGCAACACCTTCCTCAATTTAGCGCTTTAATGCTTGTTTTTTAACAAGTTACTGTAACACAGTTCTTCACAGGTGACGCACAGACAATTCTATGACAGTAAAAGGCAGGTCCATCTTATCTGTGCCCTTCAGGTTAATTATTGTCTTGATATGATATAAAACTGGGTTCTGGAGTTAACGTTCATAACTCTACAGTAATGGACTCAAGAGCCGTTGTTCTGTTGTGGATGCTCTGTCTGTCGTCCACATGTTCTGGAATCAAACTAGATGAAAATGGATATACTGACATTGTGGTTGCTATCAGTTCATCAGTACCACAGGAAGACAAAATTATTGATCAAATAAAGGTGAATATGCATGGTCTCTTATCTTACCTTATCTGTTGTTTTTAACCCTTTTTTGTTGCTTTTAGTTGTCTCTATAATTCTATAAATCTCATTTATTGAAGTCAGTATGTTTATCTCCTTATCTCAATAATTAGAAAAATCCATATGCAAATTCACAGTTTCTTCTCATTTTATTTGGACAGGACATGTTTACTGAGGGCTCGTCATATCTTTTTGAGGCGCTGGAGAAAAAGGTCTATTTCAGAAACGTTACAATACTTGTTCCTCCTCACTGGAACAGCACAGATTATACCAATGCCAGAACAGAATCCTATGAGAAGGTACAGAACATTCAGCTGTTTTTTTTTTTCTTGCTTGTAAAAAAAACATTAAAATGTTTCTCACACCATTTCTGCATCAAACGCAGGCCGGAATAAGAATTGATCAACCTAATCCAAAATACGGTGATGATCCATACACTAGCCAGTATGAGGAATGTGGAAAGGAGAGTCAGTACATTCATTTTACTCCTAACTTCCTCCTGGATGACAGTCTTATTAAGATTTACGGATTAAGAGGTCATTATCAACTTATTATTAAAAAGACTATACATTTATATATAGTAATGTGTTTGTGTTTTATGCTGGATTGTTTTGTTGTTTGTTTGTTTATTTGCAGGAAGGGTCTTGGTGCATGAATGGGCTCATCTGAGATGGGGAGTATATGATGAATACAATGAAGACAAGCCATTCTACTTTTCTAATGGAGTTCACGCTACAAGGTCATAAACCATCAATTCATTAACAAAAATAATGAATTATTATTTTTATTATTATTATTTAGAAAGTATGACCAGCATTACCTTTTTGTATATTTACAGATGTAGCAAACACATTACAGGACAGTATTTTGACTACTCTGCTGGATATCTTCAGTCTTGTCTTATTGATCCACAAACCTCACTACCTACAAAAGAGTGCAAGTTTTATCCAAACAAATATCAAACCACAAAAAGCTCCATTATGTACTTACCGAGTGTGGAATCTGTAAGTATTTTGGTGAATCAAATGACAGCAAACATGAGTGCAAGCAGTTTTGTGACATTTACAGTACTAAAGGAAATGGACAGTAAGCTGACATTAAATATAAAAACATTTTTCAGGTAGTTGCATTTTGTCGAGAAGATGACCACAACAGTGCGGCCCCAAACATGCAAAATATGAAATGTGGCAACAAAGCTACACGGACAGTAATATTTGAGGATTCTGTGGACAGTGTTGCCCTTAAGTCTCTGAAACCGCTGCAATCCCCTTCACCAGCACCATCTTTCACTGTTGTGCAGAGAAAGCAACGTGTCGTTTGTCTCGTCCTTGATATCTCAGGAAGCATGATTGTATGTACACATTAAATACTACATTTACACATTTGGCAAAAATGAAACATGACATTATTTTGATAATATTGTATATGCATGTCTTCCTAACAGGGCGACAGGATTATTCAACAGCGGCAAGCTGCCACACATTTCATAGGGCACATCATTGAAGATGAAGGCTATTTAGGAATTGTCAAATTTAGTACGTTGGCCACTCCTATTATAGCCTTGACTCTTATTGACAGTGAGGCCACAAGACAGAGTCTCATCAATTTATTGCCAGAAAGTGACAATGGAGGTACAGATATCTGTGATGGCCTATTGAAAGGCTTTGAGGTGACATAATTATTACATGAATTTTAAATTTTTTGTGATGTGTGAAGTATAAATGTTCATAGCCAGTGCTCTGTATTTCTTTAAACCATCAGGTACTTAGAGAAGACAATTCGGATGTACTAGGAGATGAAATCATACTTCTCACTGATGGTGAGGCAGACGTCAGTTCTTGTGTTACATCCGCAATAGAAAGTGGTGCCATTATACACACGCTGGCTTTGGGTGACAAAGCTGCCAAAGAACTCACAGAAATAGCGGAGGGCACTGGTAAGAGACGCTAGCAGAAATGACAGTAATTAACAGTGACCTCAAAAGGTTTTTGGACATTTACGTTTTAAAAATTCATTTTTCAAATTCAAAATTCAACATTACACAACTTTTATTCAAATCTAAGCAACTGGTCCTAACTGGTCCATTTTTATGTATGTACTGTATGAAGTCAGTTCCTTTTGAAGTTTACACATTTTGTTATTACTGTGTTCCTTGTTGAAATTAGGAGGAAAATTTATCCTTGCCACTGATAATATAACCTCCAATCTGTTAGTGGATGCATTCGCTTCACTCACAATACCAACCGGAGATTACACAAAAGAACCAGTTCAGGTTTCCCAAATTATTTATCATTACCCATTTTATTATTTTGAGTTTGTTGTTAATTTACATTAACCTGATAACTGTCACAGTGACAGTTATCATCTCACGAAAATTTTACATATTTTACAAGTTGGCTAATTTTGACTTCTCCCCAGTGACGTTAGGGTTAGGGGAGGGCCTTTATTGTTGCTTTTTTTACTACTAAACGTACGTTTTTTGTACGAGTTACATCATATGAATCAGCCAACTCATAAAAAATACGCACAAATTGAGATTACGTGAGATTGAGATTATGTGAGATTACGTTGCCATTTTCATGTTATCTGAACTACAATTTTTTTATTTTTAGATATTAAATATTTTTGTAAAAAATTTTAAGTCATTTTTTATCGAATTAGTCAAATATTTAATCTTGAGTATTATACCTTTTCATCAATACATAGTTTGTCATGATTAGATTAAAATTTAACTATGAAATATTAAAGTGAATAGTGAAATACAGTTAACAGGTTAATGTTTTTATTTTCATTGCACACTTGCAGCTCGAGAGTGCTGGAGCAACAACAAAAGACTGGTTCAATGGAACCGTTTCGGTGGATCCGACTGTTGGTAACAAAACCAGCTTTTTAATCATATATCAAGGAAGCTTACCTACTGCTACCTACATACAGACGCCAAGTGGTTTAATCTACAGTCAAAAAGATATGGCTGAAGATTCATCAGCACAGACACTCACACTAAAAATTCCAGGAACTGCAGAGGTATGACAGTTTTAACACCACATCATGAGTTATGGCTGAAGTTTATAGTATATAAACTTTGCTATATAAAACACTTAGGGCTGGAAGTCTACCTAATCAGTAACTAAATAATCAGTCTCACACATTTATCATTGATAATTTACATATGTGATAGCAACATTTCCTTCAGCAAAGTCCTAAGGCTTTGCTTCTTCTTTCTTGTATTCAATAGCCTGGAGACTGGAAGTACAGTATTCTGAGCGGAGTGTCTCAGTCTTTGACTATAACAGTAACCAGTCAAGCAGCATCTGCTGATGTTCCTCCTATCATTGTCAAAGCCCACGTGAATCAGCAGGTCGTCACTAGCAGTAAACCCCTGATGGTGTTTGCTGAGGTTAGTCAGAATTACAGACCTGTAACTAATGCTGAAGTGTTGGCCACACTGGAGTCGGAAACTGGAGTCCAACAAATAATCGAACTCCTGGATAATGGAGCTGGTAAATTACCTACAAAAGCACAAACTCATCTTAAAATGCAAATAAACAAAATATACACACTGCTATATTGTACACATTCCATCTTTTACAGGGGCTGATGCTTTCAAAGATGATGGGATCTATTCCAGATATTTCACAAGGTTAACAAATGGTAGAAGCAGTTTGAAAGTGAGAGTTAAAAATAAAGACGGACAATCCAAGTTTGCGCTTCACAGGAAGAGCGGCGCTCTATATGTACCTGGATACATTGTGAATGGTAAACCGTGACATCAGTATCATGTTTAAAGTTGCATCGTGCAAAAGTTGCCAATTACCAATGTCAGAATAAAAATACTCTATTTACAGTCAGACATGATTTATTTATTCTACAAGCAAAAGTGTTAAGATTTCTTGATTGTAATTTAAATTAGCTGCACAGTGGCCAATGGCTTTGAGAGAATTTGCACAGAAATCAAATGTTTTTTTTGTATATATATTTTTTAGATGAAGTAGAGTTTAACCCTCCAAAGCCTCCAGTTTCTGAACAACCACTTGTGGTAGGAAACTTTACCAGAACAGCTACTGGAGAAAGTTTTGTGGTGCCTACAGGCACAAATCCACCGAATTTCCCTCCAAACAAAATCACAGATCTTAATGCTGAAATCCAAAAGGACACCGTACATCTCATCTGGACAGCTCCTGGTGAGGACCTTGACCAGGGAACAGGTAAAGTACTATAATAATAGTTGAGCTCTTTAACTGCTGAAATAAAAACATTAAAATAACAGAAACCTTATTGTTCCGTTTAAAATAAGCTGGATTCTATGAGATCAGATGGAGCACTGATCTTAACATGCTTCTACAGAACTTCTGCAATGCTTATTTAGTCAACACATCTGATGTCTCACCTCAGGAGGCAGGATCAGCTGAACAATATTCATTTAATATGACAATCGAAAATGGTACCACACTCTTCTTTGCTATTCAGTCTGAGGACAAAGATGCTGTGAAATCTGAAATATCCAACATTGCTCAAGCATCAAAGATCCTACCTGCTCCAAACCTCCCAGGAACCTCAAACCCAGGCCTGAATTTGATAGCTATTGTTGTTTCTGTTTGTGTGGCAGTTATAGTGGTATGTGTGATTGTTGCTGTAACAACATGGGCAGTGAAACGCAAAAGACGTTAACAATCTGATGGCAAACTAAGACTAATATGTAAAGCATTGTTTATTGTAAGTTCATGTTAACTAACCTTGTTAAACCTTAATCTATCTAAATCTAAAGCGAGCTTTCCTGTGGGTATATGTACTGGTCTCTATTGTATCTTTTTATTTCTATATTGCAAAATACAAACCAGTTGATAACAAAACAAAACCGTTGTTTCATCAAAATTCTGCATTATTTTTAACCCATAGTTGGGTCAAAAAGCCCAACCGTTGGGTTAAATAAACCTAGAAAATGTCCATATCTGACCCAACCATGTGTTGAAACAACCAAGCCATTTGGACAAGAACAACCCAGCATTGGTTAATTTATAACCCAGTGGTTGGATTTGTCCCTTTTTGACATAACCATGGGTTGAAGGGGCATAGGTTCCTTTATCAGGGAATTTATTGTTATTGCCTATTGCCAAGTATTATGGCAGTACAGTAAAAGTAGAGTACAGTAAAAATAGAGTAAGACGAGTTTGATCAACCTGAATAATCATTAATACAGTGACCTAATTACTTAAGCATTCTTCCTATATTACATTTTATTGCTTTATGAATCCATGTTCGTGTTTTTATGAGTGTATTTGAAGTTTATTATTGCATAACCCAGAGAATAAGCGTTTGTCTGATAATGAACCATACCTTTACACCACATTCCACTTTTATAGCTTTATTTGCACAATATATTACAAGACGTGTTGCATGAAAGCAAAGCAAAGTCCTACCACTGATCATATGGAACCAACCTTTTAATGAAAAAAGATGTAATTTTAAAAGTGAAAAGGGATCATATACAAAATAAAAAATATTAAAGCACAATTGTCAATCCAGTTTTGAAAATGTTCAATATTCCAGATCCATATCAAGGAAAAAGTCACTGTTTTCTGACAGTAATTGATCAAGACGGTTTGGTTTTCCTTGTATTTCTTTATTCCAGTCAAATCTACAGCAGGGAGATTTTCAGTACCTATTAAGATTTTTAACAAAAAACCAACAACAGAAGAAAGACGGATACATTTAAAAAGAAATATTACTGACAAATATGTGGATTAGACAATGCATCACATTCTCAATAAATTCCTGATTTTAGAATGATGTTCTCAAATCTTCCGATATCCTTACTGGACATGAGCAGCACGAATAACAATTTAAAACATCCATCTGTGAGCCTCAATTTATTCGTGTCTATGTTTTGGTTAAACACACAAAGCTCAGCCCTCAGAGAACTGCATGAAGAGAAACTCCGATCTCTTGTCAGTGAAACTGGGCACAAAATGGATCTGCAGGATTTCAGAGAAGCCTTCAGACAAACTTGGCGGCACAAACTTTTTCCTATTGAGATCAAGAAAGGGTTAGACTTTGTACATTATTCCATTAACACAACAGGCTGGTAAAATCCCTCTGGAAGAAGTTTAGGTTTTTGCCATTCACTTACTTGTAGCTGTGGTAGACCATGTCGTTCACATGAACGTGCTTGGTGGCGGCGGGAACCATATCCCGGAACTAAACAAATGTCAGAAAAATGAGATTGGCCTCACACATGGACTAAAAGTCATACAATCCCTACTGTGATTTAATAAGGTCTTTAAATATTACAGATGAAATACAGTACAGACAGATACCCTATTGTTATGTTTTGCTTGTTCCAGACTTGCTGTGAAATTGAAGCAACGACAGGGAACTCCAGTGTTACGACTGACATCAATATATCTGTGGAGTAAAAATGAGAGAATGATTGGAAATTGCACAATATGTTATAGACTATTTTAACAGATGAACAATTTAAATGATGCATAATCATCTGCTTTGGGAACCAATGCTGGGCACCTTTGTCTAGACTCAGGATCAGGATTAGTGTTGTCCACAACTACTCTTTGGCCTTCCTTCAGAGCCCGCTCACATGCTGACACGCAATTCTTCCAGGAACCCAGTGTGTCCTAAGGATAACATTTAGAGATTAAAAGTGATGCTATAACTTTCACAGTAATCGCAGTAAATATTCGTTTAGAAACTCACCCTGTTCACATAAACATAACCCTTTGGAACGATATGTGTTTGGAAAAAGGTTGATTTGCCCGCTGCAGCATGGAAAAAAGATGACATCATGACTAGAACAACTAGAACAGAACTAAAAACACAAACTTTGAGACATTACATCACAAAGACTCACCTCCAGGAAATCCCACTGCAACTATGACTTCCTGTTTGGTAGACGTTAAGGAGGCATCAGGAGGATCATAAAGCAGCATACTAGTGTCTAATTTTCTCTGGAGAATAGGACACAAGTACAAAACATGAACCACACAGATTGTAAAGTATAAAAGACATTAACTGCATCAATATGTGGGACAAATAGCTTACAGGGTCAAAAGTCGGTAAGTTGAACGAAGCAGGTTTCCAGCCCAAGAAGAATTCTTCTGGGGTGTGAAACTGAAGTCCAATATTGAGGGCAAACTGAGAGCACAAGTGGAAAAATGCTCAAAATGGTACTATTGCCAATGGTAATATTAAACCCAGTCATTCATTTTGCTATGTCTGATAAAGACGTAAAGGCATTACCAGTCTGTCACTGCAGGAAAAGTCTTTCTTCTTTTTTCCCGGAGCCCAGTTTGCAGGACGACCTGCTGCATCTGGGGATACAACGGACAAGCATCACATATATAAAGTCTTACTACACTGCCATTACAAACCACAACAATGCACTTAAAGACTTAGCTTACCTCCGAACAAATAAGCTTTGAGACATGTCTACAGTGACCCCACCATTCGCCTGCAGAAACACAACAACATATTTATACATACAGCTTGACCAAATATATTGTACTTGTTCACAATTACAAGAATTTAGCTAGTCACCTTCTCGCACAAATGTTCCCACATTCCAACCACAGGCTTTCTGTAAATACCTGGGGCTGTGGCAACAAAAACCTGCAAAAAAGCATAATGTGATGCATAGACCAAAACAAGTTATTTTGAATATAATGCAATACTAATAAGAGTCTGAATGTCATTAACCTGGACAGGCAGCTGTAGTGTTTGTAGAATATCTTCTACTTTTGATTTAAACACTTCTGGTCTTAGTTTGCCTTTAGAAATGCCCATCTGGTTAGTGAAAAACACCACCTAAAACAGACACATACATACGACAACAACTGGATAGTTACTGCAAACTCAACTAGTCATCAAAAAATAAATCTGTCTGGTTCAAGTGAGATCTGATTACCTTAAATCCTTTCTTTAACAGACTGGCTAGTCTTGGCTGTATCTCTGGGAAGAGAATCCTGGAAAGGAACAGGTAGTAAAATATGACGTCTGAGACAATTAAATAACTATAGAAAGCATCTGTGTGTAGCACAGACTTACTTCCAGTCATCTGGACCCGTGGCAAAGACTTTCCCAGACTTAGTTGTAATAATACAGCCATCAATGTCAAACCCTGCGATCTGAATCACACAGAGTTACATTAAACAGCATGCAAGCAAAATGTTTCCTTTATCTACAACAGAAACTTATTCTACAGAAAGATCTTAATAAAACACTAAGTTTGACTTACTTTGGAGCTATCTGAAACCCCTGCGGCAGTGAAAAGCATGAGGCTTCCGATCTGTTGCCAGTGACTCTGAGAGCAGGTGGAAGATGCAGCATTGGGTTTGGTTGATGAGTCCAGTGTTGTGTTGCTCTCTTTCTGTGCAAATGCTTGCAACTGTTTAAGCTTCTTCTCAGCTGAGGTCTCCTCTTCCTCCTTATTACCACATATCCGTTTAGTGTGAGGAACATCATCTTCTGGGCTGTGTGGACGCTTTCTTACCTAGATAACAGGAGACAATACGAGCAGGGTAGTGTCAGTTTAACCCTGTGCCCTATGACAATTAATTTTAATTGATTTTAGATCCAATAGCATTTTTTTTTGCAAAACAAAATGCAGCATATCTTTTTTAAACTCATCATAACGCAAGCGTATCATAACGCAAGCATAAGAAACAATAAGTTATTATAAGAAATATTCATATAGACATATAAATTAATATGTAATTTAGTGACGGCACTTGCAGGTTATTTATTTGAAAATGTTTATCCTGTATCACAAATTATTTATTAATTTAAATATACAAATTAAATAAATAAATATATGCACAATTAATTATATTGTGATATGGAATGTGATTTATTTTCAATTCTAAAACGCCCACATCGGAAAAAAAATTTAAACCTTCGAAATGAAGGAAAACCTGTTTTTACCAAAGTCAATACTGTATCAACAAAGGGTTTACTGCCTAAGTAAATTAGGGGCAGAGTTCAACACTGCTGATTTGCTACATACACTGTGTGCACAATTATTAGGCAAGTTGTATTTTTGAGGATTACTTTTGTTATTGTACAACTACAGTGCTCTTGGTCAATCCAAAATGTTAACAAACCCTCAAACCTGAACATTTAAGTAGTAAAAGTGAAGTTTTGGCTTTCTTAAAAGAATATCTATATGTACACTGTTATTAAGCAACTATTAGTGTGCAGAATTATTATGCAACTAAATGAAAAAAAAAAATTTTCCCGTCTCGCTTGTTTATTCTCACCTGTTAAAGTGAGAATAATAAACAAACTCAAAATTTACAAATAACCATTTCTGAAATTTAAAAAAAAAAAAACTCAGTGACCAATATAGCCACACTTCTTTTTGATAACAGTGTAAAACTTAAGTCTGCTTAAGAAGGGCCCAAAAGTTCTCAATAGGGTTTAAGTCAAGTGAAGAAGGGGGCCATGTCATTAGTTTTTCATCTTTAAGGCCTTTACTGGCCAGCCACGCAGTGGAGTACTTTGATGCATGTGATGGATCTTCCTGTACGCTTGAAGAAAGTGTCTTCTAAAAATTGGCAGTAGGTCTGAGAGTTGATTCTGAGTCCATTTTCAACCCGAAAACCCGAAATTTTTCCTGAGGAGAAGAATCTGCCTAATAATTATGCACACCTTGATATAGGGTGTTGATCTCCTTAGGCCACACCCTCCCTCGTTACACAAATACACATCACCTGATATGCATTAAATCCAATAAGCATTCAAGTTTATACAGCTTGGAGTTGGAAATTATGGATAAAATGATGTTATGGTCAAAATAATTACTTGCCTAATAATTGTGCACACAGTGTACATATTACAATACATACAATGTAATGTACTGAAATGTATTTTTCTTAGTCCACCAGTGCAAAAAAACAAAATCAACAGCCTACTAAGATATAAAGAGAATCAAAACTATATACAAGAATCTCAAAGAAAATAGAAAATGCACATAAAAATAAAATTATACGTTTCATATGCAAGGAAGGAATCTCATGAGCTAGAATTATTTACCTTTTTTTGGGACTGAGTAAAGTAATCTTGAATGCTCTTCCTGGGGCCTGATTTGCAGGTCTCCATAGTTTCACCGCTGTTTCGGCTTTTCTGTAGTGCTGTCTCCTCTTTCTTAGCAGAATGAGAGTTGCTGTTTGAAATGTCAGTAAACTCCACAGTGAATGGGTGGGACTGATTAACCAGGAACAGTGTGCCGCCTGCAGTCAGACAAGCAGATTCACCCCGTCCCAAACACTGACCATCTATAAAAGATGGGTTGGGACCTAACTGTGGACAAACAGGATGGTTTACAATTTGCATGTACATATACAAAACCAGTACCAAATGTTTGAAAATACTGATTTTTTTCTACATTTTAGATAAACTCATTAAAACCATGAAACACAACTGACTGCTTTTATTATTCGGTCCAAGTAATCCTTTTTAAAAAATATTTTTAAATAATTTCTAATTAAGAAATTAATATGTTGGCACAATTATATTTTTGTCTATGAAAGTCAATTCAAACATTGAAATACATACCTTCTGATTTAAATGAGAAACATTTTTGTCAATTGTAATCAAAACTTTTGACTGGTACAGTACAGTACTTCTCATATGTGCTCTACAGTCAGCTATAATATAATGATATTATAGTGTTACTATACCTGTGTGACTAGAACTTCCTGTTTTTCATAGTTGGCCACAAGTTTCACTGTCAATCAAAATGCCTCCGTTATTCTTCATAAATATTTATACAAATAAATTACTACAAATAAATAACACGTATCACATTTTGGTTGACTAGGATGGGTGTGATATGATCTCATAACTTACCCTGATGCCTTGAGCACTTCTTGTCTGTAATGTTGAACTCAGGACCTCGTCCGAAAACCAATGCTCGACCATCAGCCAACTCCATCCGAGCTCCAGAGACACTAACTAGTGTGCACTTCATCTTCATTCACAGGTAAGGACAGCTGAATTACAGCAAATAAACAATTAACCAAGCATCTGCAATGTTTTAATAACGTTATCTGCAGCAACTGTAAGACTGAATGGGACGTGTATCATACGTAAACGTTTCCGAAATGAATATTTGAGCACGGATACGATTGTTTTTTTTAAATGCATCTAACATACACAACAAAATTACCTTCCGATTGTCTAAAAACCTACATTAATTTAACTTATTTCAACTCCGCAGTTGTATTTGTTTCTCGGGTCCGACGCGTACATATTTCCGATGAAAAACAAGGAGTCTGTTGTTTGGTTCCCATGTCTGTTCGCCTATCGCAGAAATACTGTCGTACTTTTGTAAGAAGCTCACTTCATATATATGTTTCTGTTTAAGACAAGACTATATTAAATTCACATTAAAATACTTTAGAAATAGAAAACTGTAGTAAAATTTAATCCATCAGCACACTATGATATTGCCAAAGTAGTTTTAAAGTGTTATACGTCTTAACAGCTCATAGCCTACTGCAATACCTAGCAATTATTTTTGGTTTAAATCGTTTAAATTGTTTAAACAGTTGAAACAACACAAAAAAATACACAAATAATGTTTATGAGTTAGTGTGTTTAGTCTGTGATATCTGCAGTGTTTGTCTGATGACAAGCCTTAAGTTTGCATAAGAATTAAGATGATACAGGATATCCTGCTGACAATGTACCTTGATAAATATTGATTAGAACAACTATGATTTGATTATAATGATCATGTAGTGTTTATTGGCATATTGATTAGCCAACAATGCTTTTACTATCAATATCATGATAATACTGGTTACTGTAGCAGTTTAACTATTGCATAGTACTCATGTACTCAATGTTCCCACAGTTCAGTTTAAATCCTCCAGTGGTCTTGTCTCTAAGTCAATAATGTTGAACAAAACATTTTTCTGTTTGTTTTGAAATGAACAAACAAAGGTAGAGGGTGTATTTTCGGGTGTGTTCCCTATGGGTGAGGCATAGTGTCATACAAAACATTCTCACTGAGCCGAGAAGGAGTCTTTTCTTCATACACTGTACAAAGGTGAGTCTGTGTTTGAGGAATGAATGATTGAATGACTGAATGTGCTGAACGTTTGTTCTCACTAGCCTAATACACATTACAGATTTTACAGTTTTAGGATGAAACATATATTCAAAACTATACTACAAGTAACTACATACCTGTAGTTTATACTAGTTTAAACATTATATCAGATATTGAATAGTTTGTACATTATATCAGAATGATCAAAATATTGCAAATGTGCATATTGCAGCGATTTGCAATAACATTGTCAGATTTGTTTTCATGTACTACAACCATATAACATGGCTGTGCATTTTCAGAAGTTGTAATGATGCTTTCTTTTCTAAAAACGAGTATAAAACGTGTATGTTGATTATGTTATTTAAATATATAATTGTTTCATTATTGTATATAGCACAATAGTTTCCATGTTATATTTTTCCTATTTCCTACTATTGTGCAGCCCTAGTGAAAAGTATCCAGTATAAGAATTTTTAATTTTTGTGTACATTACTGTATAAACATAGATACTGTTTTTATACTGTAAATATACAATAAAAAATATAATTATATTCATAATATATATAATATAATTTTCTGTCTTTGTATAGAAACCCTGACACCCAGTTGGAGCCATTTTACTGGTCTGGTTGAACAAACCTAGTACTCAGTCCCTGCAAAACTCACTAATCAAAGAAAAAAGACTTTCTGACTAAAAGCATAATGGCACGTGAAAACGACTACTATACTATCATGGCTGGTCTGGAGGAGCTTGACTTCCAGGGGAAAGCGGTGCCTAGTGATCTTGTGCTAATAGGTGACCACGCCTTTCCGCTTGCCATGAATCCAAGAGGTCAAGTTCTGATGGCTGCGTCACGTTATGGTCAGGGACGTGTGGTGGTGTTGGGACACGAGGATTACTTGACACGTTTCCCCGGCCTGATAGAGAATGCCCTGATGTGGCTCATGCCATGTACCGGTGATGCTGGCATTGTAGGAATTCAGAAAAGTTTAGTTTCAGTAGCTGACAACTTGTGCTACTCGCCCATCAGCGCAGAGCTTTCAGATTTGCGGGAGGGATTGGCTATATACGTCTCAGATGCTTATAGCGTTGATGCTTGTGCAAAGGATTTGATAGCTTTTCTCAAAGCCGGGGGTGGGTTGATTATTGCCGGCCAAGCATGGAGTTGGGCAAAGGCCCATCCACAAGAAAACCTTTTTGTAAACTTTCCTGGAAACAAGGTGTGCAGCGTCGCAGGAATTTACTTTTCGGAGCACCATGGAGAGCTTGGCGTTTTTTCTGTGCCTCCGAATATCCCATCTAGTTGGCTTGCTGTATCGTAAGTTTTAGCTTTTTACTAATTCTTTTTTGACAACCCATTCCTCAAGCTTTTTCTCATGACTCTTTTATTGTTATTTTTCAGGATAGGGAAGGATTTTAAGGGTGATCTAGAATTCCTGCTAAAAGGTGTGCCTCAATTTGACATCCAAGGTGGGTCGATAGCATCTGAGGTGATGGTACATGGACCGTTAGCATTTCCTATTGGAGTCACTCCAGCTGGTAAAGTATTCATTGCTGGCGCCTACTACGGACAAGGACGGGTAATTGTAGTTACCCATGAAGGCTACATGGGCCGTGAAGCTCTGTCCCCTTTCCTGATTAATGCCATTCACTGGCTCGATGAGGGGCGTAAGGGTGTTATCGGGATCATGCCCAAGGTTGGAGGAGCCCAAAAAGTACTGAGCAAATCCGGTCTAACATGCCA
Source organism: Beaufortia kweichowensis (assembly GCA_019155185.1). Classification (NCBI taxonomy): domain Eukaryota; kingdom Metazoa; phylum Chordata; class Actinopteri; order Cypriniformes; family Gastromyzontidae; genus Beaufortia; species Beaufortia kweichowensis. The sequence continues at coordinate 5,982,299 of CM032811.1, forward strand.
GTTAACTAACTTCAAAGAAGATCTTAGTGTTTTTGTCTGCACATCATACAGTGATGCCCAATGTCAAGAGATCCAGGAATTTGTTGCAGAAGGTAGTGGTCTTCTGATTGGAGGTCATGCATGGAATTGGGCGCAGAAACACCCTGGCCACAATGTGATGACCCAATACCCAGGAAATCGTATTCTTAACAAGATGGGACTGTGTATTTTGGGCAGCTTTTTGAAAGGAGGGTTATTCAAAGCCCCAGAAATACAGAATGCCTCTAAAGATGTGTACCACTTTCGTAATGCCTTGAAACAGTTTGGGGAGCATGTCACCAAGGGCCACAAACTTACCCCTCAAGTAGAAGGCTGCTTGAAGCAGCTTGGAAGTGATTGTGCCAGTTACCTTAGCATGCGCACACATGACTGTGCCACCTACAATTCAATGGTAACCCTTCTTACCGACATGGTGAAAGAGGTTGGTGTCCCACAGGTGTGTAGTAAGTGCCCTGTTCAAAAACCCAAAGACCACCTGATGCTCCAGATCGGGTCTGAATTGTACAAAGTGTCCCCTGACCCTGATGCCCTCATTCCATACATCATCAAGAATAGACCTGACCTGCCCACTGTGTCTAATGCAAGAATTCGTATCAGTGCCGACACTGGTAAGGTTTAAATTGTTAAAGTTTAAATGAAGTGTTTTAACTGAGCAAGTTGGAGGAATAGTCTTGTTATATACAAAAATACAGTATATGCAAGTTGTTTATAGCATATTAAAAATCAAATCTTTTCACATCTTGACTTATTTCAGTCTGTGGAGAATGGATAAGCACAGGCTTGTATCTTTCTCCTGGTATGAGGACATACATGGCAATACCTCCAGAGCTCATTGGAAAAAATTGGCAGGTGATCGAATTTATACCTTTCTATAGTGCATTATTTCCATGTGCCCAGTCCAAGGCCATAACTTGACTGCACATGAGTACGGTAATGACAACAATTTTTTTTAACATGATATGTAACTGTCTGCAGGTCCAGATTGGTTGCCAGACAGATAACCTCGGTTCTGCAGATGTTCTGAAACGGGCTCCTGTGGTCCATGAGCGATTCCCCTTGGACCAAGAAATGGTCCAGGTGTGGAATCTGTGGGGAGGACTCATCTACCTTGTAGCACCCTCCAAAAGCAAAGTGGATGGGGTAGAAATTGTAGTGCAGACTGCAATACAGGCTCCATACTACAAGTCTGGTAAGAATGTTAAAAGAAAGTCTGGTAAATGAACATTCAATGTGCATCACTATAAGCTTTTGAAGCTTCAGACTTGTTTTTAATAGTTTGTGGGTGATTTAAGCTTGTCATACCAAAAATCAAATTATAATACTATCGCACTTTGTCCCATCAGGAGAGACCAGTGTAGCCGACTGGGTCGGGGGCATCCGTCAGGCACCAGCCCCTTGGGCAGAGCTTGAGTTTGAGAACATCATCATCACATTAGAGTCAAGTGTCATACGGAATCTGGATCGGCCTGATGAAGTAGCCATACTTTGGGATTCAATAATGAGAGGCATAGCTGACCTGGCGGCAAAGCCTCACAAGTTTCCTCGCAAGGAGCGATACGTTGCAGAAGTTCAGATTGCTTACGGTATGAGCTGCTTCACCCAAAAAGCAGAACTCTGTCATCATTTACTTACTTTCAAGTCATTTTAATATTAATGTGACTTCTTTCTTCTTTGTAACAGACAAGGAAATAATTTATTTAAATTTAAGTATTGAGTAGGTGGATTCATATAATGGCAGTCCATATGACTCATGACACATTATTGATTATTGATGGCTTATTGAATATTTTTCATGTGTCCAGATTTGTGTGTTGGTGAAAAAGTTATTTCCAAGTACAATCATGCTATGACACCTTATGATAATGTTTCATTACTGTTAACAACTTTTAGACAACTCGCACATCAACCTCCACGTCTCCATTCATCCTCAGGCTTTATGCATGCTGGGTATCCCGTCATGATGCACTCCAACTCCGCCCCAGGACTAATGAACCCAGAAGCAGCCCGTAAAAGTGGTTTGTGGGGAGCTATTCATGAGTTGGGTCATAACCAGCAGTGTGGAGTTTGGGAGTTTCCTCCACACACAACCGAGTGCACCTGCAACCTGTGGTCAGTGTACGTGCATGAGGAGGTGCTGGGTGTGAATCAGGCTACTGCTCACGGTGCCATGGCCCTAGAAAAGCGTCAGGCTCGTGCCAGAGATTATGCCAAAGGTGGCAGGGATTTGAAAAACTGGAGTATGTGGATTGCATTGGAGACTTACATGCAGGTAGGGTAACTGACTGCTTGTAATCTTTTATGACCTTGTTAATAAAAATCTCCTTTCATGAATATTTACGTACTTTTTTTTAAGCTTCGAGACAAATTTGGCTGGGATGCTTACAAGAAAGTTTTCGCTGCCTATCAAACCATGACTGGAGTGCCTAAAGACAACGCAGGCAAGATGAATCTCTATGCTGAGACCTTCTCCAAAGTGGTGAACATGAATCTGTCCTCCTTCTTTAAATCTTGGGGTTGGCCGATCCAGCCTGCCACTGAAGGAAAGATCTCTCATCTCCCCGAGTGGAGTGACCATCCGATGAAGCAGTATGCATAAACACCTATGAGAGCCTTGAAAAAAGTGTGACTTCTGATGCAATTGAGTAGATTGATATATGCAGATATAGAAGTTGATATATTATTTCTTAGTTGGTTATGCATGTTTCATTTGTCTTTTAATAAGTGTATACTGTAGCAAATAATTGATTTACACCCAATGCTCATCAAATGTGACTTTAATTTTGAATGAGACCGCAGACCTGTTACAAACCAAAGATTGTACAGTCAACTTGTTTACTTTATAATTTCCAGTAAAACAGTAAAAAACCTTTAGCTGGGTTTTTACATACAGGGTCACTGTTACTATGTAGTACGGGATGTACTACATACGCACTTTAATAAAACTAATATATACTTAGTAGAAGATTGTCAATTTAACTATATGGCATTGTGTTGTATCTTTTTGTCATAATGTTGATGAACAGATCCATGTCTTGTTAATGCTTAACAGATTTCTATATCTCAGGCTTTGCATTGGCCGCTGAACAGCTCGCCCACAGGTGCATCTGAGTATTGCTGAAGGAAGTTGACCATCTGATCTAGCGTACGTTCCTCAACAACATTCAGCGCTGTATTGACTGCAGTTGCAGCTCCACTAAAGATAGGCCGCTCATTTTGGTCAACACAACAGTAGGCGTTCCAGAGGTACTCTGGGATGTTCACCCTTTTGACGTTGTTCTTTATGATCCAGTTGTTAGAAGACGGGATGACACCAACCAGCACATAGGCTTGATGACATTTTGCGGTAAACATGTCGGTCAATTTAGTCTCGTGTAGGCGCCAAGCGTTTTGGTTCAGCGTGGGGTTTTGGGGCGCTATGTTGGTCAGCGTGAAGGTTGAGTTACGACCTGGAACTAGTAAAGAGAGACAAACATTTAAAATATATATATTTTAATTGCTTGTTTGAATTGATTTTACAAAATTATGACATCAGTTAACAGAAGTGATAATAAATTTCTTTATTATCTATACCTGCATGATGGCCGTTGGGGTTTAAATGTCCACGGTCAAAACCTGAGTTTTTGTAGTCCTCATCCAGAGCCTGTTTGTCTCCCAGGTAGATGTCAGGATTCTCCTTCGACAGCTTATACCCATCTATCATTTCACCAGACCATGTGGGGTTCACCAGCTATAGCAAAACAGCATATCTTATAAATAATATCTGTTTTTTTAGCACTTTTGTTAAGGATGTGGTAGTGGAAAATATGTGACTGTGTCCTATACTTCATTGCTGGAGTTACAAACAGGATGAGAAAGATTTATCTTAATTCTTAGAGATGTCACACCATAGGAAATTTGTCAACTACCCTTGTAGTTGATAGTGTGAATACATGAAACTTAAAGGGATAGTTCACCCAAAAATAAAAATTATTATTATATTAAATTATTATTATATTATATTTACTCATGTCATGTCAAACCTGTATGACTTTCTTGCTTCAGCAGAACACAAAAAAAAATATTGTGCAAAAGCTAGTTCCCGGCACCCTTTTACTTTTATAGTATGAACGCAAGGTTCAATGGAAGTCAATGGATGCTGGTAACCAGCGTTTTGCTAAATATCTTCTTTTGTGTTCCACAGAATGACATGAGGGTGAACAAATTATGATATAATTTTTGTTTTTGGGTGAACTATCCCTTTAAGATGTATAAATGATTTATAGGAACACATCAGAACACACGTGTCCAGTTTTAAAGCTTTTTTGCTAATTCAAAAGAATGCTTTTATAAAGTTTTTATTTTTTCATAAATGATAGATAAATAGCACCAGGAATGAAATGCAACAATTATCAACACATTTTGAAGTCACTATAGATACATAACTGACCTGTGGCTCAAGATACCAGTTCTTGTCTCTGCCTCCTCCATTGCTGGGCTCAAAGATGTATGCAGAATAAACAGCTGTACGGTGGTACGTGTTGTAAAGTGTGGCAAAGCGATACACATTCAGAAAGCGCTGACATAAATGCACAATATTTGGCTGAGTAGATCCCAGATCTGGAACGGTTTGCTTGTAGAAGAACTTCAGACAGTCTGAGAAATCCTCCACCACCTCACCCTCTGATGGGTGCAGGAACGTCCCGATGACGACACACAAAATGACCAAAATCTGCATAGTGGCAACAGACTGAATGTGACTGATGTCCTGCAGCGCTGGAAAGAGACTGCTGTATGACACCTTATATTTATCACTCTATATGTTTGCTTTTTGCTCCGACTATCAGATAGTTCCAAATTTAGCAACATTTGATAGTTTCAGCAAGTGATATAAAAAGGGGACATGGAAACATTGGTTGATATACACACATTTAATGGGTATTCATTCAGTTATTCAAAAGGGGACATTTTTCAAACAGAGTAGATAATTTAATAATTATCAAAGCTAAACAAGTATGAGATCACAAACAATTAACAAAAAATTAAATTAACAAACACATGCAAAGATTGTGTGTGTCACATAACATGTTTGCTTCTCATGGGAGCCACACAGGTGTCTGACCTTGGTGAAATGTAAAGCACTGATCAATAGAAATTCTGTGGAAAAAGTAAGTCTGAAAATGGTTACGCTCCAAATTATTGTTTGTCCTCATTCGAACTCAAGGACAACTGTTGTTTTAATACCAAGCATTTATCAAACTACCACTTTTACATTTCATTACATTAATGTCAATGTTAAATGTTTGTTGCTTGTTACAGAAAATTGTTTTAGGTGGATTTGCAAGTGGCATAATTCAAATGTTTCCCAAATATTTGCATAACATGAACAAGTGCTGCATTATACTACATAACGAAGATCATGTGAAGTTCATACAGTGTAAAGATTAAAAAACACATTCATAAGGGCAGTTGTCATAACATAACCTCTTCTCTCTGGTAAACCTGCTCATAAACGCACAATAAAAAAATATATTTTTTTAATTCAGCAAAAAGACAAGACTATATCTGATGAATTACTGGTTTGTGCTGGATAAAGCTTGTTAAAATGGTGCACCATGATGGTTTTCTATCATAAATTTGTTGACCATGGAGGTCGTACAGGTTAAGCTAATACAAATGCAGCTTTTTGCTGGTTAAGCTGGTGGTATATTTTTATTAATTAAAAAAATATATTTTTTTAATTCAGCAAAAAGACAAGACTATGTCTGATGAATTACTGGTTTGTGGTGGAAAAGCTTGTTAAAATGGTGAACCATGATGGTTTTCTATCATAAACTTGTTGACCATGGCGGTCGTACAGGTTAAGCAAATACAAATGCAGCTTTTTGCTGGTTAAGCTGGTGGTCATGTTGGTCTAAACAGGCCAGATAATTTCTGGAGATAAACCAGCATCTACTTCTGATGTCCGGCATACTGTTGTCCTCAACACAACATATGCTGGTCATCATGAACACTTACTTTACAATCTTCTCCAATTAGTACATTTCTCTCTATTGTCTCTTATATTACAATTCTTACTCTGCATGTGCCTGCATCATCATTTCTCAGGCTCTTAACTCATAGCTAACACTAGATGGCAGGATAGTGACAGAATTCATTTAGTTTTAGTGCAAATAAATGTCTATAGCTCTCACATTCCTTTAACATATATACAAATCTAACAATATTAAAGTTGTAGGATTAAAATTATTTTAATTTACTTAAGTGGTGAAAATGACTTTACTTTATTTATTTAATAAATAAATAAATCTTGACTGCCATGGTAAAATATCTATACAATAGCATTACAAAGAAAGTATTTAATATGCATTTAGTATAAATATTTATGTATTTAAATATAACAGACATAAGAATATATTCCGCAGGCATATGAATATATATTTTTAGTCAGTAAAACTGAATTTTGTTATTTTAAAGCAGCTTTATAAGAAACATTTTAGTAGCAGAACCCTATGCAAAAATGTATTTGTAAACACCCAGTGAGCGAATTAAAGGTGACTGGCAAGGAACAAAAAATTCCTTAAGGTGCTAGTGGAGAATTTTGGATTGAATCTGACTCAGTTAGGCAGATCAGTTTTCAAATGTGCGCTTGCTGAGCTTATAAACAGCATAACCAACATTACACAAGTTGTTCAGAGTTCAAGTTTAGAGATTATAAACACACTTTCATAATGATTTCTATAACATAAATAGCCTGTTTCAAAGCACCACATTATTTTAAAACCCAAGTTGCACCTTCACCACATCAGTGTCGAGGGTGCGAAGCTGGTCAAATTCGCTGATCCTCTTATCCACTTTCTATTCTGTGTCCTTTAAGTCGATGCATTTCAGATTTATTCATACATTTCCAATATATTTATGCATGAGTTCTCTCCACTCACATCCCCCCCACACACACCCCATCCCATTACTGTAATCCATCACCCCAGCCCAGCATCATCCGCCATGCAAGCAGCCCCTAGGTTGCCATGGCAACCACCTCGGGCCTCAGCTCATTGCAGCCGCACTCTTATTGGAAGAAAAGCTCAGGCAGCAGTCTGAGGCTGTCTGGTGGATGTGGTAATTGGCTTGGAGTCTCCAATCACCCCCCCAGCCCTCGAAAGTACACACACATACACACACAAACCAGCAAATCATTCCGAGACACAAAACATAATTTGATTCCAGAATGTACAGTAAAACACTTATTTATTTTATTAAGAATTTGATGTTATTGGCAATATTGTGATCATGTGGCTAAAGGGTTAACATTTTTAAATGAGAAGCTACTATACTGAGGTTTGGTTTGCTCAGAAATGTTCATATTTAAGCAGTTTGTGGTAACAAAAGGAAAATGACTGTTTATGCACACACAAACACAGCTGGAAAAGAATATTTAGCTCATTAACAATGTTAATGTTTTTAATAGGACTACACAATGTTACAACAAATAATTTAAATGGAGTAAAAACAGTGATGCACAAAGAGAATATTTACTGCTTTCACTAATTGTGTTTCAGAAACTGCAGATTTAATTTAGAATCCACCCTTCCAATTGTAGGGAAAGATTTACAGTACAGTACAGTATGTCTCCAAAAGTAAGTGCATGCCATTTATTAAAGGTAATGTTGTTCTAGCTTAAGTAGAGAGAATAGAGGCTTATTTTATCTCACAAAGCAGTTTGGCGAAGTTTTTCACATTTCCAAGAAGCATCTTTTGACAGATGTGTTTAGTTTATATTAAAAAAATCTTTACAAAGTCTACTAATGATGTTAGTCAAGGTATTTTGTGCCACATCAGTCATACATTTGTTTTTATATAATTATCTATCACCCTTCATATAACCATTTGTATTTAAAGGGCCATAATGATACTGTGCCTTTAAGACTCTTCTCATATGAAATGAGTTATGCATTGCATTGTCAGGTCCAGTATAGTTCATTAAATAGTCTTCTTTTTTGGCCTGCAAGAACGTTTTTATACTATAGACATCTAAATATTATACTATTCTGTATTTTTACTATTTCTACTAATTTTGTTCTTGTGTCTAAATCCACTTTCCTTCTACTGTGAATCACAAAAAAGGAAAATTGTAGCAAAATAATTGGTTGCTCTTTCCTATGCAATTGAAATGAATGAGGTCTGACACAAAACCACAATGAATAATACAATGTTTATGAGCTATTCCAAGTCTTCTGTATATTAGCATATATATTTCTGTATATGCTTATATATAGAAATATATAATATAATAAATAAATAAATAGAATTAAGCTAAAAAGAGTCTAATACTCTGCAGTGAAAGATATTTTATTGCTGGTTCACAGAAAACATTACATAAGACAAAATCAGGTAATGGTACTTTTTTATTTCCTGCTTGTCAAAATGGACAGAAATAAAACAAAGGACATTCTTTAAAATGGATTGTGAGCGGCATCAATCACAGCCACTTAGATCCATGTAGAAGCACCCATTTCAAGTTCAAAGAAAACATATACAACTCAGTCCTGAGTCAAAAACACTTCTTTTCTCCATACATCTGTTTTATTTTTCAATGGACAATTACAGAAAAGCAAAAAACGCACACATCCTCTCGCCCAAGAACATCTTTTTGTGTGTTTGTCGGGGGAATGGATAAGAAAAACTGCAAGCAAAAATCACGGCACAACAATATACAGGTAGAGAAGACTCTGCTGACTCAGCGAGACAGATTCAAGACAAAGGGAGCAGAGCCTGGACAGAAGAATCTAAAGTGGTCTTCATTGAAATGGAAATATAAAAATCTGGCATGGTTCGTGTAACCCACGCTTCCAACTCTCACGTTACTAAGAATACGATCACATCATTATGACTCCACCCCTTATCGATAAAGGCCAGCAGACTAACACTTATTTTCATACAAACGGATCACAGTCCCTCTCTTGAACTGGGGGACGTTATTAAAAGTATGACAATCGTCTTGACGTTCTTAAAAATATTATAGAACAGGTTCAAGGCAGACAAATAAAAATAGTTTTGCCTCTACGTATTAAAGGTGAAGTGTGTCATTTCTTTTCTATGAGTGGCACAGCAAAAATAATTTGCCAAACACTTATTTTTCTCTTTGTCTCTTTCATTGGTCAGTCAAAAAAAGTTAGTCCCGCCCCAAACTCTTGCCATTGGTTGAGCTGATGTTGCTATGTCCAGGCGCTCAGACAAACAGAGCAATGTCTTGAAAGCCACACAGTCCTTCAAATGGCTTATTTACAGTATCTGTATCTGTAACTGAAATAGGATTTTAACATAAAAAATACACACTTCATCTTTAATATTTTATGTTTGAGGTTGAAATGAGAAGAGCAGAAGCAACACATTTAATGTGTAATTTATTATTGTGTGGTTATGGACATGTCTACGGTTTTGATTTCATTGCTTTCATTTTATTAACAAAATGATCCAATACTGCCCTTATCCAAACTAATCCCACAGACTGTGCAAAATAGTCAGATGTACAAAAACAACAAGAAAACAAGTGAGAAAACAACACTTGGTTGGATTAACAGAGAAGTTGAATTATCAAAATGTGAAATCAAGACTCTATTTCTACTGAAGACAATACATTTCTACAACTCTTCTAAAAAGAATTGAAAATATGACCTAATTTAAGTACTGGATACCAATGGCATAGTGCTCATCAAAACCATGAATTTGAAAATTATACAAAAATAGAAATAACCCAATAACATGGATTAATATTCCACTAGCTGTGTAGAAAAGGCTGCTTTCACATTTTGATGCATTACAGCACATGAAACATTTCACTTGTTTGACCGATTCGGGAAAGACAGAGCAGTTATCTATTTACAGCAAATGTCTCGCAACTTAAAGCTCAAGGACTCGAGAAAATGGCAGGCAGTCTTTTCAGTTAGGCCACAGATAAGAGGAGACTTTGGGTTCAAAACAGTCACCTCAGCACAATCATACACAAACACGCATACATCCTGCCGTCCCCTAACGCTCCTCTGAAATTCCTTTTTGACATTTTAACATCTTTTAAGCAGGCCGCAGTAGCACGTTTCAGAACACAAAGCAGACTTCTACAAAAAAGGCGCATAATTTTCTTGTCACAAAAAGGAAACTGCCCCTCTCAAAAAGAGCAGGAAAAAGTATCTCCAAGCTGGTTTTCAGTTCGTCCCGGAAAACTGCAGAACTCCTCTCACTTTTAACACTCCGCCCACCGTAGTCCACAAGAGTTTTTAAAGCGCACATACATACAGACGCAACTTACCCAGAGAGGGTCACAAACACAAAAACATTATTGCAGATTAAGTGTGCTTTCTTCGATTTTTTGTCCTTAAATTATTTAAAAACGATACTGTTACAACATGCAAGCAAGTCATCATAAAAAAGAGAGCGATCGAACATTTAACGCCCTGTTTTTAAAACAAGGACAGACGTTGCCCGATAAATATACACTCTTACAAACGCACCCTGGCTGAGAGGGAATTTTATGTTGGCTTTTTCAGAATAGGAAGATGTTGTGGGGAACATGTTGGAAGTACGAAAGAATTTCTTTTCTTTTTTTTAATCTACTTCTTTCCTTTCTTTTTTCACACTGAGCAACTTCTCCGGTTGATAGACATGCACTTCTGACATTTTAATAAAGGGTAAATCTATGCATGAAAACGGTTGCAGCATTCAGACTTTTCTTGTTCAAAAGTCATGACACACAGACTATGTCCCGCTGATATATCCCACTATTTTAGTAACCCTTTTTCTTAACCAAATGTTGTACCTTGAAGGTATATTAATTATTGAATATTTCATTCCTCGTGTCCACATGTTTAATTATAGCAAGAATAAGGCCAAATTTAACAATTAAACACATCTCATTCCACAAAATTTCATTACGTGCTGGTGTCTGCTCCCAAACAACACCACAAGGAATTCAATGGTATGTGACACCACTTTCTCGCATCATAAGCTGTGGTGAGATCATGTGACACGTCTCATCTGCAGTTGGTGCATCATCGAAAAATGTCACAGAGACTCCTCTCACCGAAATGCCCCGTTCGTGCAAAAAGTGTCTCCTCAGCCGCAAACCATTTGGCACTAACCATCATAAAACAGAGTTAGAAGAAAAAGACCCCTCAGGTCCATAAAGAAACCAGTTCTTTGGAGGGACTGATGAGAAAATGTCTGCTTTAGTCCCAACTCTCACGTGAAACCTACAAAAATGTTGGTGGCTTCAGGTTGAAGGTCGTCTTGCAGTCACCGTGCATGGCAAATGAAACGATGTTCTCTTCTGGTTGATGATGGGGAGTCTCTTTGGATCTGTGATGATGGATAGAGGCGGATGAGACTGGTGGGGTGAAGAAGGGCACGGTGATTAGGTTAGTGTGATGTAGGCGGACGCTTTTTCTTTTAGCTGGCGCAGACACAGGTGGCAACTCCAGCTCCCTGCAAAGGAACGATTATAGGTGTTAAAAAAGGCGTCGAATTCGGACAAAACTTTTCAAAAATGTTTTTTACTCTTTTGGCAAACTTGTTTTAAGCATATCAACCATACTAACATTTTTAATGTTGTAAATATTTAAAATCTCTGCAAATATTATATAATATTACATTTTTTTATTACATACAAGTAAGCAATAAGAAACCAGAGGTTGTGCCTTGCAACCTTTAGCTGTAATTTATTCATGATAAAGCACTAGCCTCTTGTTTCTTATTGCTTTTATAAAACGGTTACCACACAATAAAAATATTAAAGCCTAAAAATATTTATCAATGCAACTTTTCATAAAGTAAAATCGCTAAAAGTCTTCCTTCCGCTGGACAAAATAGTCCCTGCATTTTCAAGTGGGCGTGTCTCTGGTGTTCATTTTGCATTTTAGACAACTCGGATTCACGAAATTCCCCACCTCAAACCTGAAAAATTACGTCTGCATTTCGTATCATTTAAAAGATTTTGGTAACAATAAACATCAATGTCGCTAATGATTTAGTCGCATTAAAACATTTTAAGCGTTCAGCAACATTACGTTACGGAAATCATTTCCGGTTTGAAGTGGGAAATCCGAGACGACTGGAACGCAGCATTAATGCAATAAACAGATAGCACGTACCCTCCGGTGGCTCCGCCATGGGTGGGCTTAGACAATACATGTGGTACCCTCTGTCGCAGTCATCACAGAATAAAAGCTGATCCTAAAAAGATAATGCAAGTTGATCCTTGCATGCGTATGTCACCGAACAACAGCACAGGGGTTTGGATTAAGCAGCTCAAAAACTCAATAAACGGGAAAGCACCGGTCGCGTTATTTACTTACGTCGTTCTCCGACGTACCGCACAGGCTGCACGATTTGCATTCGATGCACTGCCAGCGGTACGTCCTCACGGCGGCCGTCATGTTGACGGTGAATTGCAGGCACGACGGATGACCTGCGCGAAAACAGAGAATCAACACGGAGGGAACATTAATAAATGCGCTTATCAGAAGCCCAGCAGAGCTGAGAAGGGTTCGGCCTTACCTGATCGGCCGCAGTCGGCACAGGAAATGAGATCTTCAGGACAACCTGTTTTCTTAGAGCCTCCTAGACAGAAGTCGCAGTAGCCGTTGGGGATGACAGAGCCATCGGCTGCTTTTTTGGCTGGAGATGAGACAAAAACTTCAATTTAAATGCAGAAAGGAAGGGAAAAAATGCAAAGGAGACGGAAAGAAGTCCGAGTCTGTTGCTGCAGTCGGATGCTACTGTGGTTGCTAGGGTGTAGTTTCCAGATTGCTTATTGGTCAAAATTTAAAAGAGCCCACCTCAAATTAAACATTCTCACCCTTGCATACAGCTTTCCTAAAAAAGAAAACTTTATCTGCCAGGCGAAAATCCAACATCTGATAACTTTTGATGTAAAATAACAGCACACCTTTAAAACTAAGGTATCATTTATGTAGCACAACCAGCATCATGCACTGCAGCATCAAATACACTTTAGGTTCAGAAGCTGGTTCGAACCCTAACCCCACGCATGAGATATAATAACAGTGATGCTTGCTAAGTGCAAATATCACTAACTAGAGCTGCTTTTATGATCCCTGCTGGATTGTGGGTTTTCTGGCCATATGTTTCCTTTCACAGCAGTACATGGGCCTGCAGGTGCAGGGAAACATGTGCTGTTCTGAGGGAGAACTGGAGATCTGTTAAATATTGTCACAGGAAGAGAGGACACTGCTGTGCCGTGAGACACAAATACACAGTAGGGGACTGGTGTATATAATTAACAAGAAAAACCAGGATGTCTCCGGTTTTCCCAGTCAGTGCACAGCACTTAAATCAGTTTGCATTTATGGCTGAATGAATCCGTCTTGAAGCGGGATGAATTAAAGGCGTGAGTCAGAGAAAGGTGAATTAGATTGCACAAAGAACAGTTTGTGTTAGAAGTGAGCAATACGGCTAAAAATGATTAAACAATTATGTATCAATTTATTATTTTTCCCTATTGGTGATGTTAAAAATATGTCACCTGTCTGTAAAAATCCAGGCTAAAAATCTAAGTGTCAAAGTTTGATTTAACCTATTCATTTCACTATGATTTTAGTCTTTGACATAATCTTGCTCAGTCAATATTAAAGATATGAAGGTTATGCACCAATATAACTGTACATAATAATACATCAATGCATTTTTTAGTATTTGATTCATGTGAATTTTAAATCAGAGACGCTATCAAAACATCTGTGACAAGGGTCCCAAATGACGCCCTACACCCTTACAGTTACAGGTAATGTGCATAGAGAGTGCACGACAGCCACAAACCTCTCTAACCCCCTACTGAAACCTAAAATGACAAATGAGACACTTACAGCCATGTGGGCTTTATGGACACGCGGTGGCCATTGCAATACTGCAAGCACACTTCGCAATTGTGTCATTCGGGACCAGGCCAAGTCCCGATGGCACACGGGCTGGGTTGGGAAACTGGTCTAACGAGTCTTTATTAACGTTATTGGACAAAAACAATAATTGCTTCATTTGAAATCAGCAGCAAAATGATCATAAATATTTAGAGAATATTCGATTTACAGAGCAGCCTTGGTTTATGTGCAGAGAAATAATAGAAATAAGCAGATATGCAGTTGTGAAACCCAACACAGTCATATAGAGTGATCAGGGGCAGGGTATGTATTTGGAGTGCTGTGGCCCTCTCCTGCGAGGTCATTAATCCACTCCATCCTCCAGAGATCCTATCAGTGGGGGAGGAAGCATGTGTGTGCGTATGAGAGAGAGAGTGGGGGAATCTGTGCTGTTTTATTTCCTAATCTCCAGAGAGAGAGAGAGACTCGGATGAGGCAAAGAGAAAGTAAGTATTAAAAAAACCCAGTGCAGATGTTCGCTACCCGCTAAATCAACCAGCCCGCTGCATGCATGCAGACACAGATACAAGACAAAACAACTCAAGTGTTTTGAACAGAAATCTGAACTGAAGCAATTTATAAAACAAGGCCGCATTAAAACAGACCATGTGGTACAGTCTGTCAGAGGCACGTGCAGCTGCAGCACATCACAGCTAGAACCGGGAGCTCTGGCGCTGTCCATGATGCTTCAACATAGTGCAGCATCTCTTTCTGTGTGTACAGCTGAAAACTGACAAGCCACAATGCAGAAGAAATTTGCAGAAAATATATGTTGACTTAAGTCAGAAATGTCATCCATCTACAAGTAACAACCATCAGTTATTTCACAGACATAACACTGTGCTTCAGGACAATGTGGTTTACTAAGAGCCTCAAAAAATTATGAATTTTAAATATTTGGTTACTTTTTACAATACTATTCTATACTTTATACAATGAGCAACAAGTCAATTTTTTAAGTCATAACCAGTGTCAAATTTAGAATAATTAATCTTTTCATTGATGTATGGTGTTTTAGGAAATGACAATATTTGGCCGAGATATAACTATTTGAAAATCTGGAATCTGAGGGTGCAAAAAAAATCGAAATATCGCGAAAATTGCCTTTAAAGTTGTCTAAAGCATTGCATCCACCCACAAAAATAAAACTTTTGATATATTTACAGTAGGAAATTTACAAAATATCTTTATGGAACATGATCTTTGTATAATATCCTAATGCTTTTTGGCATAAAAGAAAAATCAAAAATTTTGACTCATCCCATATATTAGCTATTGCTACAAATTTACCCGTGCTGTGTAATTGTGCAAAAACAGGAATGTTTAAATGGAAAAAGAAAACAGTTCAAGTGTAGTTTGAAGATAACTGTTCTACAATTAACTAGTACACTGAAAATAGGGAATGGGAGCTTTTTACAGTATTCAAATTCAGAGATGAGATTCTCATTTACACTGCATAATTACAGCATGAAAACTGTTGGAGTGCAACAACTGTGCATAAGAAAGGAGGGCCACAATCTGCTGTACCCAAATATTTGCTGCAGAATATGACTCACATAATGTGTCACTGAACTTTTTTCTCTATCAGTCCTTGCTCTCACTTTTCATGAAATATTTAAGTTACTGCAGAAAACATTTGTATTAAAGAAATAGTTCACAGAAAAAAATAAACATTCTGTTATTTGTAGTGGAATGTCTAAACAGTTTTTTAATTAAAGTGAATGGTAACCACAGCTTCAAAGCAAGATTTTCAGTATATGATTAAAATGAACTACGTATGAATTTTAAAGATTTTAAATTAAAGTTCACAGGTTGTATAGACAGCCTTTCTAAATTTGTTATTGTGTTTTTGTCCTTTTGGGAGCTGGAGAGCACCTAATCCCCATTCACTTCCATTGTACTGTAGTTTGATCATCCTGCTCAACGCATCTTTTGTATATTTGTTTGTACGGAAGACGTCATTCCAGCTTTTGGATGACATGAAGATGAGTGAACCAGAATTGATAATGACAGATTTTTTTACATTTTTGGGTGAACTATTCTTTCAAAGTACAGCAAGTGTGAAAAGTTTCTTCTGTGAAACTTTATGAAAAGTATGGCACAAACCAACAGTAGAAGAAATCTATTCTTTTGTCTCTCTTATTTCATCTCTCAAAGGCAAGCTGTGCTCACGAGTCCCTATGGAGCATATGTGCACACAAACACACACGCTCATACATGCACACACATGATGACACTAACATGCCCAACATACACACTACATCAGTATATACCAAAAGATTAAAATCCTGGAGAGTGAATCAGCAATTTCTAACATGGCTGATTCAAGAGAAAGCCTATCAATGATTAAAAGCCTACAGTGATGTTGCTCTAATATTCAGCCACAGGCAATCAATCAATCCTGTCTTCTCATACACACACACACACACACATTCACAAAATGAAAGAAAGATGCCAGTAAGGAGACGAGAGAGAAAGACAGACAGATGCTTTGTTCCAAAACCTAGTGAGCTGCCTATAGAGGCAGTATTTTTAGGCTTCATAGGCACCACATCTTAAACCCCTGATGCGAAGTCTGTTTCAAAAGATTTTTCGAAAGACAACTTAATTATGCTGCCTCCTAAGATACATTCAGCCCAAAAATGTTTCCTGCACGAAAATAAAATCCCAGGAATGCACTACGGTGGGAAAGTGGAAGAACTTATCAAGTAAATATTTTATCTACTATTTGTGTGATTATAGAACAGATCCCTTTATTCATATAATAAAAACAAAAGGTGTGAGAAGGCAAACACAAAGTCAAGCCAAAAGAGAAACATACATAGAGAGTTTCAGAGACACACACAGGAGCTCCCAATTCTTCCTATCTCTTTCCCAAAGCAGCATTTGTCCAATTACGCGAAGAATACAGGCAGAACAGCACACTTCACAGCTTTCAAGTGCCTCGCAGCCCCATGGGAATTGAAAGACAGATAGGAAAAGGAATCCTTGAATACCCGTCCCTTATCATCTTCTGTTCTCACCGCACCTCTCTCTCTTCCAAATGATCCTATAGTGACACAATTCGGTTTTAGCAAGATCACACATCTCTAATTAAGACACAATCGGTTGAGAGAGAGAGAGCGGCTCGTGTCTCGCTGAAGAAACACCTCTACAGGAAGCACTCACAGGCAACTGCTGGCAGAAACCTTACCACGGTAAAACATCCCTATAGAAAAATCTCAGCTGAATCAATTTTGCAGGTTCCTCTTTGACTGATAAAGGAGATTTGCCATGACACATAACAGGGCCACCATGTTCCTGGTCTGATGTACATCGCTGTGACTGTGAAATGAGAGTTGGATGAAAGCTTGAGGACAAAGACAGATGCACATTTAGGAAGTTGAGTCATCAATGGAGAGCATTTCATTTTAACACTGTATGAATGTCTTGGTTGCCTTAAAATTTTAAGTCCAGTCAACTTAGTTTTACAAGTCATTTAAACTGTTTTTTGAAATATTTCTTTAACGTGTTTTGTGGGGTACACAACAGAAAACCTCTGTACTGTCTCCTAAGCCACACCAGCTTTACAATAAGACGGCACCTCATTAGGTTTTGCAGCAGTGTGGATGGATTTTACACAAACAAATGACGCATGAGTCACCCATACAAACCCCTCCTGTGCTTAGCTTTATTATGGCTACACCTTTGTCTAATCATTTTTTTGAGGTTGCTCGCATGCTGCACCCCAGTTCCTGACCATGACAAATGGGACAGACGAAAAACCTCCTTTATCATGCAACTACACACACACAAACACTTATATTGTTTTATTGTATATATATATATATATATATATCACCATATTTCTTCCCAAAACCATAACGCTAAGCTGTCTTATACACTCAGATATGGAAACAAAAGGCATTGCAGTATTATATAGAATTCAGTTTGTTGTCCATTCAGCAGGCTGGGTTGCGTAACACACCTTAAACAGAATGACATTGCTAAAGCAGAGGAGGACGAGCTTTTGGTGCATAATAAAACCTGATCTATGGTTGCAGCGTAGTCAGTTCAACCTGCGCAAACGCACACACGAGCATGTGACTCAGGGTGATGTACACCTTTGTCGATGAAAACAAACAGAATGTAGCATCAGACACACATGAGAACATGTACTGTGGGAATAATAGCATTATTGCACTATGTTCATTTAAAGCCACTCTTGTTGCAAACAAACACACTTGAGCACATGCACACAGTGAAGATTCAAACAGACCCCATTCTCTCAGACAGACGACATCAACGGGATAGTTTATTTATGTAAAAGGCGAAAAAAACCTGCAGTGTGACTTTCAGAGATCTGAAGATCAATATTCTTTCTCACTGGAGGACCCGGGAATTATAAATCCAAAACAACCTCATGTTATGAATTATAAAACTTATGATACCTCTACGTCTGAATGATTTTTGTACTATGTATTTTTTATAAAGGAGTGTATGTGAGAGGTCTTTTGTGGGGGTGTATGTGAGATTCAAATCTGCTTCTGTCACC
Source organism: Beaufortia kweichowensis (assembly GCA_019155185.1). NCBI lineage: Eukaryota > Metazoa > Chordata > Actinopteri > Cypriniformes > Gastromyzontidae > Beaufortia > Beaufortia kweichowensis. The sequence goes on from CM032811.1 coordinate 6,000,776, forward strand.
TCTTTACTGGGCAGTGTGAACGATTCATTACAGTAAATACAATGTGATGATATTAATCTTTATCTAGCGGTTAAACTAAGCATATTACAGCATCGGTTAGTCTTATCCACATGTCTTTACATGGGTGGATCAGTAAGTAGGGGTTAAAGTATGCATAAAATATTTTATGTTATTTTTTTATTTCTGTATCTCTTTTCATATGGTAACGTGTGTGTGTGCCCATATTCTGCATATCCTGAATTTGTGACCCTGTTAGAGAAATATGTGAAGTCTGTAAAGCTGTGAATGTAAGAATGTACATTTTTAGATGTTTAAGATTTTAAACAAATACAAAAGTGTTTAAAGTAGTTCCTGTAGCTCAACACACAGTAATGTAATTAATTGCAAGCTACGTGTGTTTTGAATGCATACAGTGAATTTCATTTATCAGAAAGTCCGGTTTTTAAATCTCTACAAATAAACTTTGTTTAAGTGTGTACGTATGCACATATAAAAATAGAAATGGAGAACAAGACAAAATGCAACGTGGAGTTACCCGCACATAATCTAAATTACCTTAAGCATCCAGTCTAGCCAAACAGCCCTCGGCCCTGCTTCTAATACAGAATTGCAAATGAGGCAGAACGCAATATTATTCAGGCAGCACTCTTTACTGTCGACTTCAAATATATGCCAAATCATACAGAGAATTCAGCAAGTCTCTCTCTCTCTCTCTCTGATTTAATGAACCCCTCCACCCCTCAGTCCTCAAACCCAGAGAAACTCCAAACTCCACTGCCTCCCCTGCTTTTCTGTACTCGATGTACATATAACAACCTATTCTTTATAGAGGGAGTCTGGCTGGCCAGTCTCCATGGCAACACCATCGCTAGGCAACGGCCACTGCTCTTCCTGCTTTGTTGCGGAGCAGATAGGAGTGTGACTGTGGCAGGTAGCGACTGAGGCCTAGCGGAGCGTAGACTGCAGACAGGTAAACTCATACAGGGAGTGATGGAGATTTCTGCAACATCTGTTTGATGCTGCTGTATTGTTATAGGAAGGTATTTTGCTACACTTCAAACCTTTAAAAAGAGTGATATTTAACATATGTATTTATTATCCCTTATAATTCACATTGTACATCTTTTTATAAGTAAAAACCTTCCTTAGTTACACAGGAATATTTTAACATTAATATATGAAATAAAGCACTCTTAAAACTGTGAATGAATAAATATTATAATGTGCTGTACAGTACGGTTGCTATTAGTGGTTGGCAGTTAGCATCTTTTGCTTATATTATTCTTTTTAAGTAAGTAAGACGTTAAAATGTCTGATAAGTGAATAAATGTAATGCACATGTAAATAAAAATACCTATATTGGTAAATAATATCAATACTGTAATGGGGATTCAGCTGAGAGAGAGAGACAGACAAGGTAAATAGGGTAAATGAAGATGGTTTACTTAAAACCATGACAGGCACAGCAAACAACAAACATCCAATGAAATAAAAACCAGGTTAACAGAAAGGCCAGACAGAACAATACATGAGGTTTAGGACCACACTCCATAAACATACAAACAAAGACTGAGGGAAAACAGAATCCATATAAAGTGTCCGGGTAATAAGTGGCAGGTGAATACAATGATGATGATGATGATGATGATGATCAAAAACAGGTGATAGTAATGCAAAATGGAGGATGGTGATGGGGCAAAGGATGCTGGGAACTGGAGTCCATGGGGAGGTGCAAGGTGAAACTGTGACAAATATAGTATAATACCAGTATAATACTACTAATAATAGTATAATATAATACTTACATCACAATAAGTGTTATTTATTATATATTATAAATTACCTCATAATTTACTAAAATTGCCAAGCAGGCACCCTTTAAAGTATCAGCACAACAGTTTTAAGTGTGCAATTTGTTTCAGACACCGCAACAAACAGGATATGATGTCATGCTCAAAATGTCAAAAAACACACCACCTACTTGACTTTTGTGCAACATTTCACATTTGCACCCTTTGATTTTACCAAGAGACCAATCTGTAACATTTCCATCTTTTCTATCCATTTCTAATGGCTAAAAGTGTTTGTCAAAAGCATAAATCTATAAATCTGTCAGTAAATGGGCATATTATAAAGTATTATTACAAAGACTTTTTCCTAATATCTATTATATTCCTAATGCTTTTAATAACCAAGATAAACAGCATGATTTTTAGCACCAGTTTCCAGCGTTTGACTGCGCAGCTGTTGTTGGTAAGTTCACACTCTTTTTGTTTCCAGGTGTGCTGATATGCCATTATTATTTGTGCCGTGATCCAGCCTCACAATCACGATTCCTCTTGTACAAACAGCACGTGACAATTCAGCTGGAGTCATTCGGAGCTTCGTCAAAGCTTTTGCTTACCGGTCATAATCATCGTAATTGTTTACAAAAAGTGTGCTTGATTACTGACGTGCTTGTGTACGTGTTACGTGCAGAGAGGAGAACGCAAGGAGAGAGGCGAGAAGCAAAAAAACCCCAGAAAATTAGGAATGAATATAGCAAACTCCAACACTACACAGCCGTCCCTCCAAAACTGTCTGAATCTCAATGTACGTTTTAAGGCTAGAATTGGATGCTCAGTGTGTGTGTGTGTTTGTGTGTCCGCATGTGGGGGAGGATTTTAACTTCCCAAATCTCGAAATCCAATTTTCAGGTGCACGTCTACAGGGTCGACCTCAAATGCAAACATAGACCCCCCCACACACCTCCAACATTGACACCAGTGCTCAGACATCACCCTTCCCCCCCAGACCTGCTGGACACACACACACACACACACACACACACAGCAGACTAGCACCACCATCACTATATGAGAAAGAATATGAGCAGGCATGAATTTTAATGCAGTTGCTCATCTCAGCCAGGCAGCCTCACTTCTGCAGTGGAAATAAATAAGGAGGGGAAAAATACTGAGAAGTGATAGATGAATCTTAAATCAAACAGAAAGAGATAGAGGACAGGGAGCAGATGGAAACAAGGGTGAGAAAAGAAAACAGCAGAATACGGGATGGCAGAGAAAACCATGGCTGTCAATTTTAATACAATTCATTAATTTAAGAAGACAATGAAAAATTAATGTAATCAACTATGCTTGCTTGTAGATAAATCCTATATCAGAGTGATTTCAGCGTTATGTCAGCACACCTCGCCAATGAGAGCCGGCTGCACAGAATGAATGAGGAGCCGTTCACACAGAGCACATTGTTATTGAGTTCAAAGATGACTAGATCGGCTAAAACGTGAAGCTGAAAACAGCAGGATGTGACGCAGATATGGCATTCTGCATGTGAACACAACTAGATATTTTGTGTGGATCTCTGACAGACTGACAAATTTTAAATAAATTACAGCTTGTAATATGAGCATTTATAGCAAAAATATTCTGAAAAAAAATAAAAATTGTGACAGTAATAAATAAATAAAAAAATACTTGTTTTGTCTATGCTTTCGTCTGCAAGAAAAAGTTGTCATTAGGTAACTTCTAAGAAAACGTTTAGAATACTTTACAATAACGTTTCATTAGGTGTTAACATTATATAACTACAGTAGTTGAACTGAGCACTTTTTTGGCATTTATTAATTGATAAATTTTCATTTCAACATTCATTAATACATAAAAATCCAAAATTGTATATGTTGACATTAGTTAATGCACAGTGAACTAACATGAACAACAAACTTCATTTGTATTGACTAACAGTAACAAATGATCATGAAAATGATGTAAATATCTGCTGCTCTTTGTAAGTTCATGTGAGCTATCACATTAACAAGACTTGATTGTAAAGTGTGAACAATTAATCAGCATATTCATTCAATTAAACTGTTAATCGATTGACAGCCCTTGTAAAAAGGAATGAATACCCAGACTTGGAAGAAAAAAGAACAGTGAGTCTAAATGAGAAAGAAGGAGCAGAGCAGAGAGAATGAGAAAGGTGAAATCTCATCTCTTGCCAGAATAGTCTGTCATTTATCAAACTGATAGAACAGAGAGAAGTGAGGAAACACAGGCAGCACACCAGTGAAACGAAATAAAGGCGGAGGATAGGAATTTGGAATTGGTCAGACTCCAGTTTTTCCATCTCCATCTCGGGCGGCTCCACAGTTATCGTGCCTACGTCTACATCTTTCTCTTTTGGTCTAAATATTGCATGAATAATGCATGGGCCTAGGTTTCATTAAAATCCCTCTTATTAATAATATTGCTCATGGTGTAATGTGGGAATACGGGCTGAGTGTAAAATGAGGAACCGGGAGGGAAGAGGAAAACGTATCATCGACGCACGTGGTGTCTGAAAACTCTTCTGAAAAATGATTGTGGCCCTAATATACCTCTCTGTTCTTTCTAACCAGAAAAGCCATTGGCAGAAAGGGTAAACAGAAAGGTGGGCAGGACATTTCACCCAAGCACTCAGCCAGATAACGCTGGGAGGTAAATGGGCATCATTCCACAAGGACACTGCAATGAGGTCACTGTTACCTTGCCTCTTTCAGACAAAAGGCTGCTGGATGAATACCACACCGCCGTAAACAAAGGGTGTAAGATCGGATTTTTCACATGAATGCAGTATGATACTGTGTGACTATGATAATGCATTATGTGTGAGATAGCAAATACCCTTTTCCACCGAAATGGTGCAGGAACAGGTGCCAGGGCGGGAGACCTGCGGACCCTTTATTAACCCGAGGGCCCATTGGCAACGTAATTGATTATGTTGCAACAAAACTGTTTCATTTTTAACATATAAAGTTTGTTTATGCCATCATGGGGTGAATTTGATTGTAAAATGGTTGGATGGTAATGTTGACGTAATATTCCATTCACAACCCATTTTACTTATGTAAGATAACTTATATCTGAGTAAGATTAAATATGAAAAAACATAGGGTGGGCAAATCATGACTTTATCAGATGGTAAAAAGTAGTCTCTATATATGGTGGGGGGGCTGAAAAATAAGAGTGCTTGATGATGTCACTGAAGCGAAAATGCATTTCGGAGGCGGAGCAAGATTAGCTTTTCTTTCTTTGAAAAAACTTTTTTGCGCAGATGAATCATGAGCAATAACACCAGGCAATTTTGTGACTGAAGTGACTGAATATATAAAAAATGAAACTCATAGCAATCAATTCACACTTATGATATTTGTAAACAAAATCTTTTATTGCAGACAGATGGGAAAATTAAAGGCAACAAAAATAGGAAGAAAATACGACAAAAACAATGTGACAACTGAATGTGCATCACATCGCGAAGGGTGCTTCCAGAGTAGACAGCTTTGTTGATCATAATGTAAATCTTTACATAATGATGATATTGTCTCCCCCACCCCAACATTAGTCATTCCTGCTTCAAACCAGCAGATTTAAAGGGCCAGTGCAGATATTTGTTTTGACCCACAACCACCTTTTGTTCAATGGAAATACATTATATTAGGGCCAGATTGGGCACCAGCACCGTGTCGGTGGAAAAGGGCTTTGCAGGATCAATACTGTTAGAAGAGTGGTACTCTATGGGCAGTGTTATGAGTGTGTAATAGGTGGCTGTGGCGGATGCTGGGCTCACGTTTGTGGTTGTTCTTGCGCTGGAAGGGCAGCGTGTGCCGTTCAGAGTCTTCCTCGCCCTCTTCGTCTGCCAGGTGTGTGTGAGTGTAGTGGTAACTCAAACCTGGACGGTTCTTGTAGCGCTTCCCACAAACTAAACACAAGCACACATACACACGCGAGAGAAAAAATGGTCATATGACTCTTAGAGAACTATATAATGTAAGAAATTACATTTTTCTATGAAGGGTGTGGTAGTAGACTTGTAAATGCTACTTACTGTCACACACATATGGCTTGTCTCTGTCCTCTAGAGATGCTGGATCCTGTCTTTTCCTCATTCCCCCAACACCACATGCCTAGACACATCACAACAACACACACACATAGATTTCAAGTTGACAACTAATCTATTATACACAGGTGTGGATAAAGAACCATCACTATTTCAGCTTTGTGGTGTCTCCGCCTCCCACCCCTAGTTCTTTCTTCAAGCTTCAAGTAAATCCTCTTACACAGCATTAATTACACCCAGTATGCAATTATCACAGCATCTTCTCTGCACACTGCCTGATAACTGTGTGGGGTACGTGAGATCTTAGAGGAAGTTGTGCGCCCCAATTAACAGCACAGAAGGTGAGAGATTTTAAGGGCTGCAGTTATCTGAGACATCTACAGGCAAAGATCTTTCTGCTAGACTTCTACATGCGTTTGGTTTGAAAAGACTGATTGTGTGCCACTCAGAACTGAATTGAGAATTTCAGATCAGTTCTTGAATTTCAGTTTATCTTGAACCGAGGTAGCGGACATGATGTAACAAGATGTAATGTAAAAATAAAATGGAGTGAAATTTAATTAGTAATGTGGTGTTTAATAATGAGTGAACATTCTTAAAATAGCAATTCAGTAAGTTCCTATTAATGTCATTTCAATTCAGCTCTCATTCAGCATTATGTTGGGTGCAACCAGGTCTAGAAATGAATTTCAAGAAAGAGAAGAGTTTAAATGTAGAGGATTTTCTTCTTTTATCCATGTAATACACCTCCAAATGTTATGCAAATTACATACATAAATATGGTAGTATTAAATTTATGCTTTAGAAATATTAAATATTTGCCCAACTACAGTCCCTCGAGTGAATCTTGAACATTTCCACCACTGGATAGAACCACTTTGCTTCACATTTCAACAGGAGACAATTTTCAAAGCTGCAAATCCATATTTTTTCCCTTATATTGCCATCTCTGTTTATGATATAAAATGGCAGGTTTCTTTACATAATTATTTTTATGTGGGTTGAAGTAAAATGACATTTACCACTAAACCATGCCCAACAGCTCAAACATAAGCAATAAGCACTAACCTTGAGTACCTTATTGCTTTTATGAAACGGTTATTATAAAATACAAATATTAAAGCATAAAAATATGTATCAGTGCAACTTTCATGAAGTAAAATCACTAAAACAAAACGACCTTATGTTTATGTTGCTAAGGTGAGAGCACCTATTTTATTCATGATAGCTGTGATTTATCATGAATAAAACACAACTATCCACCAGAATTAAGGACAGAAACGAACTGTTTTACAGTATAAATCATTATTATCAGCTTTCTTTTGTGAAATGGAGTAATATAAGAGATTTTTTTCTCTACTTTGAACAGTTTTTAACTTTTTGGATTTAGTTTTGTCATATAAACTAACAAACAGCTGTAATATAAACTAATAAAATATATAATATATAATATATAATATATAATATATATATATATATATATAAAATATAATATAATTGCCTGTAATATAAAAACAATAAATCAGCAATTTGTAAAGTTTTCCATATTGAAGCTATGTTCATATCATGGCCGGACTACTGCACGCTGCTTGTAAAATGTCTTCTTAGAACCCTGTCACGTTAAATTCAAATCTTTCATGTATGTTAGGGCTTCAATTAAAGATCAGCCATGTCATGTTTTCTGTGTTTTATCACAGGTGATGTCTGTAAAGTGGAATTAAAGGAAGTTTTTCATTAGTGTGGGTAAGAAGCTGCTTTGAATATCAACACAAAGCCAGTGAAAAGCAATGATGAAAGGTACGCAGACATCAAACCTGAAGACATGCTAAACAGCCGTGATACATCAATGGCTGATGAGTTGCAATGGCCTGCTTTGTTAAAACTCTAGCCTTGAGGAAACAGGAATACTAGATGAAACAAAGACTCCATGGGGATGTCCGCCAACTTACACGCCTGTGACATAAAAACCAATGCTGTTACAGTAATACGAAAACCTCAAATTTGGGTTGTGGGCTTAATCGCTCCCCAGAGCATTGTGGGTAATCAAGCAGATAACGGTTTCTGAGGCAAAACTAACTGTTTTATCATGCTATGATTAAAATTAGTGATGATGAGTGTTTTACCCGTCCTTTGGTGCGGTTCTTGCGTTTGGGGACGTCTTCCTCTAACTCTTCCACATCCAGTTCGTGAGGAAAGTCTCCCACCAGCAGCTTCTGCGATGACAAGGAAAGAGATGTGAATTAGCTTTTATGTTTTTTTTAATTAGGACAAAAATTAGAATTAAAAAAATATTTTGTGTGTTATTGAAAGTTGGTGTAAAGTCTGACTTGGGGATTCATAAAAAGTCATACAAGCTCCTGCAAATAAAATTCACAGAAAAAAACCTGTAAATATTAAACGTGTCATCTGCTAAACATGTTTTGACCATTTTTATGCATACACCACCATAAAGACATCCTAAAGGCTAACAGACATGGACTAAAAACAAGATTCCAATTAAAACAGACTCATTTTGTTTTTTAAACTGCCTTTAACTTTAAGGTAAAAAGTGTCATTAATTCACTCATCCTCCCATACAGCAACTATATAGCGGCAATTTGTACAATTTGCTGTCTTCAGGCTGTGCTTATTTCATGGCTAAACATAGCATATTCAAAATACTGCCTCTTTCATGTTATTCCTTTGCTCTGATTGGTTACGCCTTTACTCTGACACTAACTGCTGGAATTAAATTCAAGATATCGCCAAGGGCTTCAGCCTCCCACTGCCTTCAGTGCTTCACACAACTGTACAGCACAAACTGTCCTCTACCATCGCACAGCTCCCCCATAACTCCACACAAAGGGTTCACGCTTATCCACATCCAGACAATTCTTCAATCTTTGCCCCCTGTAAGCGAATTCTCAATCACTGTCAGAACAACCAACTTACCAGCTACATTCAAGAAAGCCTCAAGACATACAATGCTTCTTTCTACTTCTTAAGATTTATTCGTTGCAGGATTCATATATAACATGTGGTGCATATTAAAAAAATATCTAAACAAATTATGATCCTTGGAAGAGTCAACACCTGTTTTGAAGAAACAATTTGACATTAATTTATGCTAAAGACTTCTGCAGTGATTCGTTATGCAAGTATGATTTGTTATATGAGTAGTGACTGTCACAATAATAATAAATAACGAATAATTCACGCTAAAAATATTATCACAAAATCTATAAAAAAAACTTTAATATTAAAGTTTTTTAAACTTTATTATTTAATATTAAAATAATGCTATTGGTCAAATGTATGTAGCCATTGGGATTATAGGATAATAATAATAAAAATAATAAAATCCAATAATAAAATGGATGCTTATATACAAGAATACTTTTTTGGTTTTGCATGCTACAATTAGCCTAATCTAATCATGACAAAAGTGATGGAAAGGCTCAAGAATTAATATTTGCCAAATTTCCATTACAATAAACATAAACTAAAAAATGTATATATATTTTTTTTAAATACCTAAAATTAAAAAAGATTTTAAACATTGTTTAAATTGAGGAAGTAAATTGTAGTGCATTTTTTATGTGCAGTGACAGTAATCAGGTTAATAATCAAGACTTTTGTGGTTTGTTCAAATCCTTAACCCCAAGTATGCACATGTAGTGTGTTTAGTATAACTGCAAGTGTACGTAGGTGTGTATTAAACAGTACAGAAAGAGAACTGAAGTAGCAGGAAAGTCTGCTAAAGTTTTTAGTTCCTGTGAGGGCTTGAGGCGATGCAAGACACCGGATCAGAGAGTCGCTCCTAGGGGATGGAGAGCTCTAAAGAGTGACTCTTAATTAAAGTGCTAATTGGTTAACTGTTCACCCCTGGGATGATTGTCATAAAATGTGCAAAACAGAGACTACATCATGACAGCTCAATTGGCTGAAGGGCAGCTTCATTAAGGTCTATATATTTATTCACATGTCAACACGCTCACACCTGTAAACCCAGAGATGGTAAATATATGCAAGCTCTCTCAGCAAAATCAATATAACAGCTTTGTCAAACATGCTGACATACTCGCACGGACGGCTATGCGGTTATACCAATACAGTACACAGGCTTTGCGGTTAGCAAGGGAGCGTGCCAGTGGGGGCGTGTCGGCCCTGCGGGGATTTGTGTCACTGCCAAAATGAGAAACAAATACGATGGAGAAATGAGAAGGGAAGAGAATGGAATGGACTAAAAAGTAAAGAAGAGAAAGACTGTGTTGGAAAGCAGACATGACCACTGAATGAAGCTGGAGCACGAAAAACAAACACTTTAAGTGAATGCAGAAGAGACAGCCTGTCAAAGGAGAAGTTCACTAAGAATGCATCATGCCCTGAAAAAGCCATGTTTATTTCCACACGCTACAGTATGTGCTGGATTGGCACATGGTAAGAAATTAAGCCATTGATGCAAAAATAGACATAATCACAATTAGCACCTGGCCAAAAGCACAAAGTTTTGTAAATAAAGTACATACCGTAAGCTTAAAGTGATTGAACATTTGCTGGTAATTAAATCACCCTCAAGTTATGTAGGTCTAGGTGACATTTTTGTTTTAGTAGAAGACTAAAGAAGATTTTTGCTAAAACAGTAGCCCCATGGTTATTTATAAAATCGATTTCCTTCATAAGACATCAATATATGTAAATATGTTTCGTGTTCCTAATTTTGTTATGATGCAGAGCTGTATAAAATGACAAATAACCTTTGGTAGACTGGCAAACGTCACGGACCACATTTCAGTTTCTTAATCTTCACTGAAATTTCATTAAAATGTTTAACATTTAGGAAATGATTACCTGGCATTCACTCATGGGTTCCTCTTCCTTCGTCTCAACCTTCTTATCCAACAGTTCTCCACTGAGGAGAGACTCCAACACCGGACCATCAGGAACACCTCCTTCCTTCTTCAGCGCCGCCTCATAATCTAAACACACACACATACAATGTACATAGTTACAACACAATTTTAGCCATCTTCTCGTGCAATGGGTGAATCTCCCAAATACTGTCAGGTCCATATCTGATGGGATAGGTGATGGATGGTATGTCAATACTGGAACATACTAACCACATATCTCTTTGTGGTACACTGTTTGTGTTTACATACAAGCTCTAGCTGTACATTTTACACAGCAGGAATCAATCCCTGCTCCTGGAGGAACACAGTCCTGAAGGGTTTGCTTTTATCTCTGCTTTAACACACAGGCCTGATATTTTCATGTATTTCAGTAGGTGGATTATATGATTCAGTGTTGTTGACTTTGATAAAATGCTCTTAATGTAACTACAAGAACATTTTTGATAACCTCCAGAGAACATTTAGGGAACATTACCTAAAATTTGTACCAAAATGTGTCTGGGGTTTCTCGTAATATGACTCATTTTAATCTCACATAATAGACAGTATAGGATAAAAGAGTTCAGGTGTTTGGAACTAAGCTCTACAAAAAATGTCTAAATTATTATTAATTAATTATTTTATTTATGTCTAAATAAATGGATATGTTTCAGTTTATACATGCTGTCAGACAAAACTATATTAATTCCTTAATATTTTTTTATCAATACTTAAATGTCTCCCTTACCAATCTTAAACTCGAAAGGTCCGAGACGCGGATCTTCTAAAATGTTTAACCGTCTTTTCTTCCTCCAGCAGCGTGCGGGATAGGTATACAGCTGTCCGGGAGCCACACCTGAGTCGAACAGAACCAGAGCTGGTATTGTGACATGAACTTTGAACATGCTCAGAACAAACTCCCAATGGAAACAAAGACATGCAGTTTCCTGAACACATAAATACCCACCTGGCCCTCGATGGGTCTTCTCCATCCATATGTAACAGTTACTCTGTGCTACACCTGTCTGTGAGTCGAGGAAGGGCAGACGCATGGAGCGCTCGGCGCAGAGTCGAGCATTATAACTGCGACAGTGCTCGATGGCATCGCGGTAAAACTCCTCACCCAGGCTGAAAAAAAGAAGCGAAAGGAATATTAAGAATAGGCATGTGGTTTAATTTTATTATTCAGCAACATACAAAAACAATATTTATTAAACAGTCTAGAAATGTACAGAATATTCTTTGCTGTACACTCTAAAAAAGGATGTGTTATTTTTTAACACATTTTTTGTGTTATGCTGTTTAACACATAATGTGTCATTTTGTGTTAAATACATAAAAGGGACAACACATGTTGAGTTGAAAGTAACACAAGTTGAGTTAAAAGTAACACAAAATGTGTTGTTTTTAAATTAACACAAAGATGTGTCTAGTTAGGGACAACACATCTTGTGTTATTTTAACACATCTGTTTTTAGAGTTAGATTTAATACAGGCTCTAATATGTCTACATTTGCCCTCCTAAAACCAGCAAACCAGACTTGCCCGACCTAAAAGGGAGATATATTTTCAGCTGAAATAAAATTTCAGCTTGCAGGAAATAAAAATTTACATTAATGTATTTCTCTTGTAAGAAACACCTGCTCAAATTTAAAGCATGTGCTTTGCAATATAGTGAAATAGAGTGATTTCAGGAAGTGGCACCATGCATGGCAACATTGGCCAGCATTCATGATTCATACGAGAAAGTGCACAGTCAACAGTTTTGTTTGCATGCATGAAACTGATTAGGACAGAGGTACCAAACTGTGATTTTATTGCTGAGACTGCAGTGAAAACCCTGCTACCCAAACTGTATTTGTAAGATTAGAGCAACACATATAAATTCTCATTGTACATAATATGACTCTCATTAATAAGTCATTAACACAGTATATAATGCAAAACAGATCAGTTGATGATTTACATTCAAATATTAACATTTGAAAACAGAAATAAAAGTTTAATGAGATTTGTAACTAGATAAACACAGTAACTAATGATCTGGTTAGCATTATAAAATGTAATACGGTGATACTCTACAATAAAATACTATAAATTTTAACAAGATGCTGAACAATTTTTATAAAAGGAAAAGAAATGCTCAATATGACTTCTCTAATATTAATATCTAATATCACTAATCTTTGCTAATTAGCAGCTCGAGCGACCTTGAAAACTGTGTATCTTCAGTGCAATTTGAACTTAAAAAAAAAAATATGGTACAGCCGATGTCAGATTTTTAGCCATCTCAAAACAATCATGCGTGATCCTGAAGGAGTTTATCTGGTGATAATGACTGTATATAATCATGCTTATTATGAAACTAATCAGCAAATTAATATATGGACTTGAAATATTGATTTGAGGGCAATGGTGATACAACGGAAAGAAAAGAAGCTTCTAGACACAGTCAGATTTGGTTTTCATGTTTGTTTCGTAGTAATCAAAAGCGCAGAGTCTGCAGGAGTGAGCGATGAGACAATATTACATCACGCAACAATGACTGCATCCCTAAAACAAACTGACTGAGGCTCGGGGTGATGCTGATGATGTAATCGTAAAAACAGTTTGATTGGTGAACTCGTCCATTTTCCCCTCGCGGGGCAGCGAATAACAGCCTCGAGGCGCGAGACTAACAACTCAACCTGAAATAAATAACTGAAACAAACAAAATGGTGGTCAGACCAAAACAAGCAACAAATATGTTTTCCAGCTAGTTTACTCCGTCTTCGAATAAAACAAAAGAAACGCATGCTGTAACATCCCGGACTGTCAGTGCCGGGTGAAATCAATCTTCAACATGTGTGAAAAACCACTAAGTGTGAAGGGGGAGTAAATTACAGAGCATCGAATGTCATATGCTCAGGTCCACCAGAGGGGAAATATTAAGTCGTGTGGTGAAGTGCTGCGGGCTCCATTAATACACCCCTGCACTCAGCAGATACTCAGACCGCTCTTACACAATAGACCAGTAATACCTAAAGGTCAGTGAGCATGAAAAACTAAGTTCAGAGTCCCCGTGATTACTTGAGAAATCACACCGAGAAACACCTTGTGGAATGATGTTGTGAGAGCTTCTGCATTACTGAAAAAGCTTTCCCACTTGACTTCACACATTTTATTGGTCAGTGGCTAATAAATACGTCTGAGATGATGAAAATGATTTTCAATGCAGTTGTGTGCAAAGAAATGTTTTTCAAAAATGTAATATTAGTAATTATATTGATATCATATGTTTCATGTTTTACACTTAAAAGTAAGGTTGTATTTGTTAACGTCAGTAAATGCATCAGCTAACATTAAGTCACAATCAGCTATATGTTTTTACAGCATTTATTTATTTTTGTTAATGTTAGTTAATGTCAATACAATTGTTTATGTTAGTTCATTGTGCAATTACTAATGTTGACAAATCAACCTGATCTCACACGAATGTTTTCCCTTTTTATAAGTGCCTAATTTGTATTCTGTGAATCATACAAAAACAGATTAGAAAAATACAAAAGTAAAGACACGCTCCAACCGTAACATCACTAGGGAGAAGGCAAATTGTTCTAAAATGATTTGTACTTTATAATATATGTACAAATTCCTGTGAGAATCCTTATTATAAAGTGTTAACTATTTTTTCATTTTGTGAGATTCAAATAAAGGCAAGTGGTGTACACCTATAATGTAAAAATGACCCATTTAATGCATGCAAAATATCCTCATCAGTTAAAGATAAAGTAACTTTTCAAAATATGTCTTTTCTTATTGCCAAGTCATAAAAACTTGTCATAAAAAAGTTGTATTATCTGTTATTTTTAAGGGACTTACTCATACAGTCATCAGGGTATACAAGGGTCTTCTTCGAAATATAATTTCTTGTATAAATGTTTTCTTGTCACATGAAAACATGGGTTCTGATTTGCTGGTTTCATACTCATTATAGAAGAGCTATCTTTTACATCACTGATGCATTTTTTAAAGCATTTTTCAATAGATGAGCATCATTTTATTTACGTAAGACTCTGTCACCACCCTCTCCTCATTAGCCAATGTGTTATAAGTGAAGAGGACTGGACATGAAAACAACACTCAGATCTTCTTTACATAAAGTGCCCAACAGGCACAATAAAAAGCAAACAATTAAAATGAACTCAAATAAGTGCATGTAGCATTGAAATCCCATATAGAGGAGGTCCAATTACTGTGTGCCTGGTCCTGCTGGTGATCTGGGTGTGCACCAGCCAGGGGTAAGAACATCCAGGTTTAACAAGCTTACCTGTTCTTTATGACGCCTCCACTTGATTGCCTGGGAAGAGAAGATGAAAGATATCAGACAGATGTGATCGGATGCAGAAGATGTAAGTCACTGATATTCAAGCCGACTGTAAGGTTATGGGCAAGATTATAACCGCTATAACAGAGATCATTAAAGGGGAAATAAGATCTCTATTCAAATCACGATTAACTGACAGAAAAATGGTCCTCGTAAAAAACATCACCTACCGCTAAATACGAAACTCAAAGCCATGACACAAAGACAAAAGGCACGCCGAAAGAGACGTAAAAGAGGCTTATATATTATTATATATTGCTAAATTTCTAAACCTTAAGAAATAGACTATAGATATTTAAATTGTTATTCACAAAACAATCTGTAAATTAAGTTTTAACTGCAATACCGACCACTTTAATGGTTCTTGATTGGTCCTTTTCAAACTCTCTCTATCTACGCTTGTACATTACTCTTTTATGGTTTTATTTATGATTGTAAGTGTACGCATCATTTAAAATCATTTTTCAAAAGTGTAGGATGTGTGAATCTAATGTCTGGACACACATTTCGCCACGTTTTTTGGACCAGCCTCATAAGCAGCGTGAGGCATCAGCACGCTGCAGTTTTAGAGCTGACACGAAGAGCCGGTGCAGGAATAGAAAACAGAAAACGCTGCTTATTGCCCCTTTAACCACATTACAGTGTAATGCATTATTTGTAGTCACTGTATTCCAGCTGTATAAGAGCCCAAAAAACATATTAGGTATCCTGGAAGAAAGCTGACAGGAGAAATGGGTGAGGTTGGCTAATATGAGAAAAATCAATAAGAGGAAGCAAAAGCCTGAAGCGAACCAACCAGAGTTTGGCTCATGTGCATGCAGAGCTGGCCAGGAAGCGCATCCGTGGGGAAAGTCTGTATGCCAGTGTGCCATGAGGAAGGCTTCTCTCCTCTTTGTGTGCACAAGCATGCTTAGAAAGACTGAAAGGTCGGGCGTATGTGCGTTCATGTGATTGTGTGTGAATTCGATTTCAGACTTCACACAGTAGATGCTGAACATTGCGATCTCACTTTGATCTAGTGACCAATGAGAAAGCGCAGCAGGGAGGATAAATACACATCTGCTTCAGTGTGGTGTCCATTTCTGTTTCGTATACTAACTAGCAAACAGTGCAGGGCGATACAGCTACAATATTTTTAACTCGATTTTCTTTGCCTTTATAAAAAACAGTCGGTTGTTATTGCAGAATAAACCTCGACAGAGGACCATGACTGCTTATTACACGGCTTGCCACATGAGTAAATGATTGGACACAAAATATTGATTTAATAATGAAATACTAATTTAAATATGGTTTACCTTTTTAAAATTTCTTTCTTAATTTTAATTATGTTAGTTATGTAATGTTTTGTTGTTAAATGTATGTTGTTAATTCTATATGTTGTATGTATAACAAAAAAACTTTATTGAAAATGTTTTGGAAATAAATTGTAAAATTTTTACAGTTTTTCATTGTACTAAAAATATTATAATCATAAACAAATTGTGAGTGTATTTACTGTAATTATTGTCCTAAAGTGAATAATTATTAAAAAGACAATGTCATTTCTATACACCGGCATAACAGTACAAAGCAATAAATAAGCTAATATTTACCTAAATATATATTTAGTACATTATTTTAATACATCCAAATTTTTTTCAAATCATTGTGAAAATAACAAACACACACAATATATCGCACAAGCAAACAAATAGAAAAGCAACAAAAAGTACCATGGTACAGTATCGCAATGGTACACGAATACATCATGTATATCCACAGGCATTTTTTTGCAAAAGTTCAAAAGAACTTTTTATTGGTTAAAACAGCTTGAAAAGTCCAAGCAATTGACTCTGATGTGGACTTATAGGTACAGACTTGAAAGTCATAAAAGGGAACAGACAGAGAAAAGACACAAATGCAAAGTCAAAGTCACTCACCCCTAAGGTTCATCCAAATACCCCCAACCCCCCTAAAGCCAACAGCCCCCCCCCCACACACACGGGTCTTTTAAGTCTGGGCACGGAGCCGTCAACCCCCCGCCCCCATCCCATCACCTCACTGTGTGCTTCTAGTGAAACAAGTCTGGCTTTCAGTAATAAGTTGACAGCTGTAGAAAATGGCTGTTCTCCGTTTGTTTGCTTTTTAATGCAATCTCATTATATATACTGTGTCAGTGGCCTTGAAACTGTGAAACGTGTCTCGCTGAAAGATAAAGTGAAAGTGGTCATATGAAATAAAGTCTTAAAGTAGCCTCAAAAATGCATTTGATCAACGGCCTTATAATTTAATCACAACCTCTCGTATCAGGTGACCAATATGTGGCTGCCAATAACCGTGTGGTTTTCTTCGACTCTTGAAAGTCTGTGAGGATATAAAAGTGTGAAGGAGTGTTTGGGTGCAACCTTTAATGCCAGACTTTAATTTGTCAACATCACTGACAAATGCAGCATGCATCTAACCAGACATCTGATGCAATTACTCTTGTGTTTTCATTACATTTGTGTCCGGTGCATCCCATAATTCAAAATCACGGTGCAGGCAAGTGTTGTTATATTGGCGGCGTATATCAAAGCAGCTTTGTGTGCGGCCTAATGGAAGAAAACCATCCAAATTATAATCTACTTTCAGAGAGCTATTCCTGGCAGATGCTGCCCATTAAAGTCTTTTTTATGGCTAAAGCCTTAAAAGAATCGTCAACATGCAAAATCCTGCAATAAAATGTTTTACTGATAACGCATGCTTGATACGACACAAATGCGTGTGTGTTACAGCCACCCACAATTTACCCAGAGAAACCCATACCGACACACGCGCAGTAGCTAAACAAAGGAAAACAAGAGCATGCAGGTGCCTTGTCTCCAAATCACAAAAAGAATAAGAGAAGCAAATAGCTTCGAGCATCCACACAGTCACTCCTGTGCAAAGCTGGATGTCCCTCAAAAATAGATCAACCTCCAAAATGAGTTCTTCTGCAGCCTGTTTCATTGAAGTCAGTGGAGAGGCAGAGGGAGGCGTTGTCCAAAACTGATCCACTCATTTCTGAATCTCTTATTATTCTCACAACACCACTAAAAAGACTCCCTGTGCCAATTAGTCTCAATTAACAGTTTTCCCCCTTGAACAGTAATAGAGAGCCCCCTCTAGAGGACACAGTGTGCCAGTTAAAAACATGCTGTGATGAAGTACAGTACTCCCAAGTTATTTAAACACACACAAACACAAACATGCTCATAAAATCTGTCCAGAATCCATCAGCCACAAGGACGACACAATATATCAAAATTAGAAACTAGTTGACATTTCTCAGCACATCTAGGGAAAATGCTTAACCATGATTACAATAATAAAACAATATCAATATCACTAATATAATAATAATAATAACTTATTCTTATGGCTGACACTTTTACAGTGCATTACACAGCACCATTAACTTACTAGCTGAGCTACAGGAAATTAATAATAATAATAATAATAATGTTGAGAATAAGAAGAAAAATGTAACATTTATATAAATAACAGGCATTCTGGATGGCATCAGAAGGTAATACCATGATTTCTGGTGGTCCAAGGCATCTCCAAAAACATTATGCATGCCCAAAAACATAGTATTAATGTGGTACTTTTTTGTGAATGGATCTCACATCACCCACATCTGGGTATACTTTCATTAACATTACAGGAATATGTTAGACCATTATTATGTAAATGCAACACATTAAACTAAGACAGGTTTCATTAAGAAATCATTTAATATTATGTTGGAATAAATATTTTGCAGGAATGCTGATTAAAGTGTCAAAGTCAAATTCAGCTTCTGACATTGACTGGACTAATCTATGCAAATCCGCTGAACGTATGGTAAGTATTTTAAATTTGAGTCAAGTTTGAATCAAATACAACAAATGAATTCAGGTAACACGAGGAAGAGAGAAAACGCACAACCATAAAAATGCTGTGGAGTGTGGAGCTATTTCTAAATAATAATTAGTGAAAGCCACTTCATTTTGTTTACAGTGCACGCCGACACAGTGTGCGGTGGCTGCTTTCATTAATGGTGCATGGTGGACTAATAGGACGATGTGGCCCGCATTATTTCCACGAGCTTGGGGTTGTTAAGAGAGGATATTGGCATTCCCCTCCCCCATCAATTCTGTAGATTACACTTTGCAATAGCAAACTCCTCAAGCACCTCTCTCTTCTTCCTCATCCTCAGCCCCTCCCTCGTCTTTTTCACTAGACTACCCAGTCAAATGATTTATCTCATTTCTTTCTTCATCTGCTTCTCTCCACAGATGTGCTGGTGCATTTTCCCCAGCCTGCTGAAGACGAGCACACTGAGATCTGCAGAAAAAGCAGGACTGATGATGTACAGTCAAAACTCGTATATTAGTGAGGTCAGATGTCACAGCTTTTGAGAAAGCGTGTTTTATGTGGTCGTGTTAGTGGGTGGATAAGAGTATTGGTAATATTAATAGAAATCTAAACATTAAATATGTTTAAATATTTACAATAACAATAATATGTTACTGATGTACAGCAAGAGATTTGAAGACATGTATACTGTTACTTCCTTATATGATGCCCAGTTTGGACAGAGGTTTATAAAAGTTTATTTGTGATAAATTTTTTTTTTATATTTTTTGCACAACTAGTATTTGATTTCTATTTAAATATCAATACATGTTTACAATCTCAATGTGCCTCTGAGTTCAGGTAATATCTATATTTAACTCTTTAGTCCAAGGGTTAACCCTCAACCTCTATAAGAGCAAAATTTGCCCTGGTTCACCAAGCACAAAGTCAAGGGTTGCTCATAACATAGAAAGTTACAAATTTGTATGCAGAGGCAAATGAGCTATAATATCAAAGATGCTCAAGAATGGAAATTTGTTGTAAAAAGCTAAAGGTTTGTGGTGTAACATGGATGTTTTAAATTTGAGACCATAACTTGTTCACCTTTATTCTTTATAAAGATCGTTTACTGCTAAAGCATAAAGCATTTACCCTGGGGTTAGGGATATTCTCAGATTTGTCTACTATATTGAATTGGCCTGCTGTGTTTGCTGGCACAGACTGTGTGTTCACATAAATGGTGACCACCATATTTTACTATGGTAAATCCCAATGCTTTATTCTTTATTACACAACTCAAAAATGCATTTGCTTGTCACTGACTCGAATTAAAGTATTTATTTACATCCAAACTGCATTGATATTCTCTCACCTAGAAGCAATGCTCAACTTGAAATTGTATTATTTTTGTGAAACAGAAACTGACCACCATAAGCATTAGGTCAATGCATGCACACTCAATTATATTTATTTAACCAAAATCCAAAGTCACAACAAGAATGTAACCATGCATCCTACACAGATGAAATACTCTAGTTAAAAGATTGCAATATATCACAAATTTAAATAACAATAGACTAAACTCAAAAGAAAAATCGCAACAGTACTACAACATTGATAGAACATTGCATCGCTGGGTCCCTGTTGATTCCTTAATGCACACTATACAAATTGTCCTCCACATTATGTTTCTTGTGTGATACCTTAATAAGTTCTTATATTTTCCTCCTGGACCATCTTTAGTGTACTTTAAACAAGTATGCTTATAGATCTCCAATGAAAAGACCTACTGGGACAGTCTGTCTAGTAGAGAGATGAATATTTCTCCTCTTTGTACTTTAATAATATCTGATGGAGCCGCATTTAGCAGTGGACCGCACCATGCAATCCATAGGCATGTTCTGATTCATACTGACACACAAACAAACAGAAGATTTCTCTTCTGCAAATTCTAGATACATACCTAGGAGGCATGCAAACACTGGCACACACAGGGAATATCCACAACAACAGAAAGATTAACTCATTTTGTGGGATTTTTCCAAGTGTGGCGCAATGTGAGCATGCCGGTCCTACAGATTTGAAATAACAGTGGACGAACAAGCAATAAAAAGACCATGTACAGTTTGTGAGCAGGTTATGACATTTCTTGTTTGAGTATGAAGTAGTGTAATATTGTAATCTGCTAGAGGCATTACTAGCCCAGCCATTATTTGTGCCTGCCCCAAAGGCGATCTCACTTCAGCCCAGCTTCTGATTGTGTTATGCAGTAAACCCTGCTGACCACCAGCTCAACATTTATCCCATCAAAAGTACAATTTTCTTCTGCCAAGCGGAAAACATAATCGTAATTCAAACAAAAACATAAACATGAAAAATAAACATGATTTAATTTAGAAAGCACAAACTGTATGTTTTATCTTAAAAACTATGCTTGTTAAGGCAAGCATCAGTAATTATTATTGCTAATAAGTAGGCTTAAACCTTTTGACTTGGACCTTGTTTCTCTTTTATCTATATTTGATGTGTTATATTTATTATTTATTATATTTCTTTTGCGCAGTTATCCTATTTCCAAGTTTTTAGTTTAAATTCTGATCTAATATCCATGGCAACCACATAGCAAAATGCTAAAAAACACTCAAAACAACTGCAAAGCAACGCCTTGGCAACCACCAACAGTGGTTGAGTATAAATTCTGATCAAATATCCATGGAAAACAAAAAGCAACATGCTGAAAACCACTTAACAACTACATAGCAACGCCTTGGCAACCACCAGCAACAATCTAGCATCTCAACTCTGCCAATCACCACACACAGTATATATAGATCTTGTTTATAAATTAAATATTTGGAAATCATTATGTTCAGACACTTTGACATGGTAAAACTTCCAAAAAACTTTGCTCAGATGTTCACACTAACAGCACTGAATCACCAGGAAGTAACACCCGCCCTCGCTCCTGTTCCAGCTCTCTCTTCAGTTCACCATCTGAGGATCTTCCCACAAGGTGTCTCACCTCCCAAAAACAGTGTGTTCTTGATCCTTCTAAAGAACCTTTAAGTTCAAGTCCAACACCACACCAAACACGGCCTATAGATGCCACTTTAGGAACCTTGCGCAACAGTGTGATGACTGACAGTGAGTTAGGTAGCTTTAGAGAAATAGGTCATAGAGCTAAAAATACCTATCTGTGTCTCTCTCTCTCCTCTTGAAGACAAAGACAGAGTCTCTCTGGAAAAAAGAGCGAGATGAAGAGAATAGCCCACCAGTCTCAGAAGATACAAAATGCCCTTACAGAATTCGGCCGATTATGCAAACAAACATTGAAAAGGGCCTGAGTGTATGGAAGCATCTGGAAGAAAGTGACAGTCTCAGGTTTTGGTGCATCGAGTGCAAACCAGCTTAAGGAACGACAGTGTGAAGAATGATATAGAAATCATTTTTCTCAGATCAGTGAGGCAAAGCGGAATAACTATCGGAGAGGTCCGCATACCGCATCCTGCAAAATGACAGGGAGAGACAGGGCATCATCACTTCAGAAGACAGAGAGAGATGGAAAAATGAAGATGCCGAGTGAGTATTAGAGAGATGTAAGATACAAAAAAAGTGACAAGGTAAAAGATCAGTAGGAAATGAATCTAGTGGCTTTAATATTCCAAAATGAACTGGTATCGGTTTGATGAAGGCACCCCAGTTAACAGATAATCAGCAATCAAGAATGGCATAATTTAATCACCATCTCTTAAAAATGAGTGATTTATAAAAGCCAGCAATGTAAATTAGATTGACTTCCTAACTGATATCTCCTCATGACTCCAGAAGTGCTGCACTTTATCTAGGTTCTTTGAAGAGGGTTACTGAAGAGCGTAACATCAGAGTTATTCAGACCCTGATTGCAGCTCGTCCTCTTCATTCATGTTTCTAATGCAGATATCTCAATCACAACAAGACACAGATCTGACCTTGACTGTAAACATTTTCAAGTCCACTGCTTGCTGTACTGAATCAAAGAGAATCGATTAAAGAAACTTAGGAAAGATTTAGCATGTGAGCTCTTACAAGAGGCTCTGAATTAAAGATACAGAAGTTACATGACACTCAAAATACAATAAATGAAACCACCATTTAATATCATGGTAAAACTAAGATTACTGTAGTACTGTAAGACTGTATGGTAAATGTGTGGTTACTATGGTTTTACTACAAATAAAACCAAAAAACCGTGGTTACTATAGGTGATACTATAGGTACTATATTTATGTTTGTGATCGGACATACGCTCCAGACAACTCAGGTTTAGGATATTTCCCACCTCAAACATGGAAATAACGTCTGGATTTAGTTCAGTTTAAAGTATTAAGTAACGTTTAAACTTGAATGTAATGGTTCAGTACCATTAAAACATTAAAAGATTAAAAGAGCATCGTTTCAGACATCATTAGGGGGATGAAGTGGGAAATATCATAAATCCGACATGTCTGGAATGCAGCTTTAGATACATCACATCTAAGATCCTAAATTATTAACATATAATGCATAATATTTACACCGTGGTACATCAAGTTAGATAAAGGAATACCAGAATTGCCAGATGGTATCCTGTCCAAAATGCTACTTTTTGGTATCTTAATCATTCATCATTGCCAAAACTGTAGTACGAGCAAACTACTTCACATTCTCATTTACTGTAAGCTTGATTGATCATTAATGTAGATTTCACACATTGTTTTATGAGCTACAGGCTTGATATTAAGCTGTAGATAAGTTATGGCTCATGAATGAGCACGAGAAGTGATGTTTAATGGCCAACTATATTGCCATTGCTTTCATGAATGGCTTCCACTGTGCATTTGCAAAGTCCAAAGGACAGGTGCGTAAAAAAGATGTTTTGTTTTAAAAAAAACGCCAACATTCGTGCTAGCTATTGCAGCCCTAATGTCCAGTCCAGGTAGACAATCGGAGCAGTTACGGGGGCACGCAACCTCCTAGTTCAAAAGCCGATGTATTAGTCGCACTTTCCCGTTATCGGATATAAAACATGCAGTGGCGTAAATTTATAGGAAATGCATTCATGCGTGTGCCCGTCTGCGTGTCCCAGGCTGTCTGTAAACCAGACGAATGTAAAGCAATGCTTTGGCACTGAGCCCGTGTGGCGTCTGCGTGCCGCACGCCGAAAAAATGTGTCAGTCTGCACAAAGGAATCTAATGGAAACTTCACTGAATTGATACTACGGCGCGGAAGAGATATTAAAATGTCACATTTGCAATCGCATGACACCGAGAATGCCACATTTAAACAGTTGGTAGAGAAATAACACTATTTTAATCACGACATATGTAATTTGTACAGTCTAATGCATGCACAATCTAGCGCGTGCATGTAAAATGCGTTTAATTTGAACGTTTTCCTGTTCTGTCAGTTTGAGCGCGTAAGCTATCCTAAACAGCCGATGTTATCCTGTTACAGACAGCATACCTAATTCCGTTGTGACTGAATATAATGCACACAGGTGCAAAATGTGATGCAAATATGTTAAAGTGTCATTTATCATCTCCGGAGACACCGGTGACCGGTGAACTCTCCGTTTTCAATAGCAACTCTTAAGTTCACAGAGATCAATATTGACCAGGGACGCCGGGTCACGTCAATTCTCTTTCAACATTCCTCCATATAACTGTGCATATGCAGAAATAATCCCCGAGACTGTGCACTTTATAACATGCCCTGTTTCTGCAAATGACAAAATGTCGCCGCATGCATGATGATTTATTGCATTTCAGCATGCATTCGCAGTTTAAACCTCGCCGGCAATTTATAGTTTAAAGATGTTTGTACATCTGTGAATTTAAACGAATACTGCATGTTATACATGACATGTATTCTAATAGACATTAAAATAGAAAAAAAATGACTTACGATTTTAGAGGATTTTGGACCACTGTGGCCATTTTGATATAGAATGATACAATGTAAGACTGCAGATCCCCGGTATTGTACATGTAATATACCAGCAATTTCAATTTCATTCATTCTCAGGGGCTGCGGCTGCAGGATCCAACCAATGGCAGCGCAGCTAGCTTGTAGTTAGTGAAGGGAAATGTAGTTTTTATCCTACACTGTCATCAAGAGAAAGCGGTGGCTGTACTACAACTACCACAATGCATTGCGGTTAACTGTATACTGGTCCCGCCTACATTTTGTGTGGGTAAGCCAAAACAGCTACTGTAAATTCTAGGTTGGATTACTGGACTGTCAGTCTGTCAGTATATCTGCTCTCATGTTAGTAGTTTATTTGACTTATAGAGAAAATGAAAGAATATAAAATAATTAGAAATCCAATAAAAATGTTTCACAATTTTATATACGTTATTACAATAAATGTCTTAAATATAGAGCAAGTGTCAACCCTGCTCATAAAAAGTAATTTCATTTTGTCATACATCATACATGTGTGTTCATGACTTACGTTTGGTGTTAAATACTTTGTTTTTAAGTTGTTAATTTTATGGCACCACCTGGTGCAAATATGGGATACAGTATGACATCTCTATGACCATTAAGTACCTCAACTAAGAAAGAGCTGCGCTTTTAACTATAGCTTTCTTAAAAAAAAATCTGCCATTAAGAGACTATAGTACACAAAAGCAAGGCCATAATAACAGGTGCATGGAATACTTTTAGACAATTCCAATAGTGTGATTCTCATCTAATTTTTCTTCTCATGCAATGATATTTCATTGATCACCTGTATTCAAATATTGTGACAACGGGCCAGACTGACCTCTAAAGTGAAGACAGGCAACTATAAAGGGCTCTCCAGTCCAGTTAACTGCAATGGCGCCACTTTGAAGGCATTCTGTGACATGTGATATTTATAGATCCCTGCTAACAAATATTTAATGAACCTTAGCAAGCTCTATGGAATGACTCTGAACAGAAAGTGTCCTGTTGATTCATATGGCATTTCTACAGTGCAGAATGGGTGTGTGCTCTTTTAAAAGTTATCCCATTTATTTAACCTTCACACGTTATTATATAAAAAAATCTAATTTGCATCATGTTAGCAGCATACTCAATGCAGAGTATCCTTTACTAATAATTACAGAATTCAATTACTGCAGAATAAAATAAGATGACGATCCCGTATGTAATGTAATTTTATAGAGACTGTTGGTGGGAAATCACCATGCTGTTAGCTCAGATGTCAATACGGTTTTTTATGTTTAAGGTATGATTTTCCATAATCAGGTAAAGTGCTGTTTTTAGAATTGTCCAATCCATAACAGTACATATTCCTCATAAATAGGCATAAATGGAAATTAAAATAAAACAACAATTATGTGTTTTTTGAAGACCCATCTCTTCTCTATTTGTTGGGTATTATTTTGGTTTGTACGTTTTAATGAACAGAAATCCTACAAAGTATGCTGCCTCTCAAAAACACGTGTTCTTCTTTTCACATCCATAATGCATGTACATTTCCATTTTTCAAATAGGTAACTCATGCAAAGACTGATATTTTTCTGATGTTTGGACTCCATCAATAGAGTTTTAGTAATGTATATACAGATGATTCAATATACTGGTAATAAATACATGTGAGAATTAATACTTCATGTTTTGACTGAAAATGTCACATCCATAACACTGGAATTGTCCAGACAAAAACATAGACAAGCATAATGAGACAGTTCGTCATAATCGTCACTAGAGGGTTTAAGATTGAGCTCAATAATAAACACTCATAGGCGACAATAGGAGCAGCAACAGCGCCCTCTGCAGGTCACTCAGAAACCCAGCAGTGTCAGCGGCAGTCCTGGGACACTTCTGACACGGCTTCCTACATAGTTGTTGTGATGATTTTAAATATTTCACTATGTCAGAAATGCTGCTGAAAGAGATGGAGGACATTTCTCTGGGGCCTGTTAAAGTGGAGGAGCAGACGGAAAACGAACGGAGTTTTCTGCTGGTGGATGAAAACGAAAGCTTGCAGGTTTGTTTGTATGTGTTAGCTTCTGTGTTAGCCAGCGAGCTACTAGATAAACGCGTTTTCGTTTGTTTTATGCACTGCACTTCACTGTTTACTAAAAATGTGTCAATTGTTGTGTCTGTAAATAATTCATTATAAAATTCGTGATAGAAATAATATTCAAACAAACTCACCATGAGCTGTTAGTTTTGCCGTATCAAAACCGAAAGTTTTTAAGAGCTTTACTGCATAATACTGATGTCATCTTATTGACCTCTGACCTCCTCTGAACTTTACTGATCGATCATTTTCGATTGTTGTTAATTTTATTGTTGTGTTATTTACTGTCGTGTCTATTGTTGTCGGTGTGTCTGTAGGACCACGTGGTAAAGTAGATGATGACGTACATGTCAACACAGTGCGGCCTAGACGGATTCATAAACGTTTTCTTAACTAATGATGATTATCACATCTTGATGTGTGATTGTTGTATTTTAAATGTCTTCATATTAATCTGCACTTACAAAAAGTGAATATGGTAATTATTCCTATATCATGGTATCATATTGTATTATTATCTAATACCATCACTGTACCATGGTACCACAACTGTACATTTTTCAAGTGAGTATTTAAACTGCCATATATTATATCAATAGGGTGAAAACCTTTGGTAAAAACAGATTTTTTTTGTGGTACGGTTAACATTTGCATGGAGTTGCCCAGAATCATTGTTGATGATACATAACTGCACACATTTTTAAGCTCTTTACAGTCTCCAGCCTGAAACTATTTAATTATTGCTACTGTCATTACAGAGAGACAATAAGATGTTATAGTGGTCAAATGCAAAGATTATAGAGATCGTATTGTTGCAGGAATTGATCATTTGGATTATAGATGTGTTTATATAGAGAAAATGTAGGTGCATAGACTCAGGGATGACTCAGATTGATGACTTCAGAGCTGTAATGACTTTGGGTGGGGCACAACAGTGCTATTTCTGGATATTTGTATTGTTTGTATAAGCAAAAAGTAGCCTGTTTTTGTTATCAGGATTTCAGATTTGTAAGACACTAACTGAATATTACTCCATGGGAATACATCCCTCCGGTTTCTATACTGCTTATCCTATGATATATAATAGATCTGTGATCTATGTGGCTGGAATTTTGTGCTGAAGGTTTGAAAAACATGTGGGTTGGACATCTTTCTTTTTAGGTCCCCATGGGACTGTCCCTGCTTTTGGCCAACTATGTCAAGTTTTTAATTAGTTGCTTTTGATAGGTATTTTCCACTAAATTAACATATTATAAATTAATGGGTATATATGTATATGTATAGCTGAGATATTGAAGTACTAAAAAAGACTTTCTCGCTCCCAGGTGAAGAATGAAGCCCACTTTTTGCAGCGGCTGGGCTGCAGTGCCGCCCAAGGAGTCAAAGTTCTGTCCATCTTTGGCAACACTGGCGACGGCAAGTCCCACACTCTCAATCACGTGCTTTTTGATGGCGAGGAGGTGTTCGCCACGTCTCCATCACCGGCCTCCTGCACGGTGGGCGTATGGGCCTCTTACGATCCCCACCTGAACTTGATAGTGCTGGATACAGAAGGCCTGCTCGGTGCCGCCAGTCAGCAGAACCGTCGAATGCGTCTGCTGCTGAAGGTTCTGGCCGTGTCAGATGTGGTCATTTACCGCACGCGGGCCGAGCGGTTACACAACGACATGTTTCAGTTCCTCGGCAGCGCGTCGGCCGCTTACCTGAAGCACTTTACCCCTGAGCTCCGGGCGCTGTCGAGCCGCTGCGGACTGGACGTGCCTCTATCCAGCCTGGGGCCGGCTGTTATAGTTTTCCAGGAGACCTCTCGCACACAGCTGTTGGGTCAGGGTAAGTCAGCACCATCATAACACGCAAAGAATTGCGGTCTTGACGTAGCCCTCATTGTTATTAGTATAGTGTTTTTTTAATGCACGCTGTTGCCAAAGGCGGCTTTTTTGACTAGCCCAAGGCAAAGGCTTCTTAAACGTAGGTCTGCACATCCTCATGGGTCCTTTATATATAGCCAGGGGGTCTTTAAAAAAGTCTGACATTTTAAACTGGTGAAGAATCTTGCAGAAAATGTTCTTATGCAGAGGATGATTTTCTCACTGTGCTGTTTGATTGTTCCTGCTTTTATTTCTGTCTGCTATGTGATGAGAATTTCAATTGTTTTCAGTGTCTCTTTTAAAATGATCTATTCTGTTTATTTTTGTCCATATGGCAAAAGTCCATATGGTAAACTGATAAAGTATAACCTTAAAGCAAAATAAGGAGATGTTTTTGACTTAAGTCAAGTCTTCACATGTTTCAAATATCTATTTAATTGATCGTTTAGGGCTGTTATGTTATAATTGAGAAAAGACCTAAGTAATCCTTTTAGGGTATGAAATTAAAGGGATAGTTCACCCAAAAAAACAATTCTTTTGTTATTTACTCACCCTCATGTCAAACCATGACTTTCTTGCTTCAGCAGAACACAGAAGAAGATATTTTGCAAAACGCTGGTAACCGGCACCCATTCACTTTCATAGTATGGACACAAGGTTCAATGGAAGTCAATGGGTGCCGGTAACCAGCGTTTTGCAAAATGATGACATTATTTTTATTTTTGGGTGAACTATACATTTAACACTTGACAAATGTGGGTTTGTCAAGTGTTAAACACTTCTAGTGCAGTAATAGATAATTTTACTAATTCTCAAGCCACTGAGGTTGATAGCTCAAATGTCAATATCAGGTTGTTTTAAATACTTAATATTTAAATGGAATTGCCCTATATTAGGATATTATTTATTATATATTAACATGTAAATAATAATTTACTTGAGATAATATGTCAATAGTTTAAAATGTGTACACTTTGTGTCGGTGGTCTATAAAAACACTATTATTTGAGAACTTGAGTATCTCAGGAGCTGTATTTAGTTTAGTTAACTGTAAATGTCTTTAGGTAACTATATAAGCTGTTTGCTCTTCATGTGCACTATGACCCCAGAGTTCAGCAGGTGAACTTTATTCTGACTTTATTTCTGCTATCTGTAGCTGTATACTTTACCCCACAAAACATGTGATCATAACCACTTAGCAATTGTGTCAGTTGTCCAAACATAATTAAACAAAACCATTAGAGGTATCTAAATGGTTAAGAAACACACAGATTGTTGGTTTAATCCCAAGGCGGGTGTCGCAGGTGCAGAGTTACCAACAATACAATACAAGTGTTGTTATGCCCTTAAGCGAAGATCCCCATGTGGATCATTTGACCTTGATACAGTAAACAATCATAGATCTCAATCAGCAGCTAAATAGCACATTGTATGTACATACAATAACAAATCTTATGTTTTATCTTTTGATAATTAGAATGTTTTTTTGTCTAAATGAAAGAATTAATAAGATCTGATAAAATGTCTCGGTGTTAGAGATAAATCTGATTTTATTCTCTACAGATGGCTCTGTCCCGGGGCAAGCAGACGGGCTTCTTCAAAAGCGTTTCCATGATCTGGGCCAGAGCACAGACGCCTTCAGCTCAGTTCAGTATGTGGGGACACAGACCATCACTCCCCCTACAGACTACTCACAGTTACTGCAGATAGTCAATCAGCAGGTGAACAACACGGCCACACGAGCCCCACGACAGCCTGCTATCGTGTTCAGTGCGCTGCAGGTAAGTCCTTTACTTTGTGCATTTCTCTATGGTTTTCTTGTGTGCACGACGGCTCCAAAACGTATTTAGACACTTACAGGAAATAGTTTACCCAATAGTCAATATGTAAGAATTTTTAAAGACATACAGATGTGGCTTGAGCATCCAAACATACATTCTGGGGGCGTGTTTATGCGCATGTTCACTATCAAGCATGCATGTGTATCTGTGCTTCACTGCTCTGTCCTCTCTCAGGCCTTGAGCGACAGGTTCTGTGGAGAGATCTCAGATGACAAAATCAACATATGCTCCTTCTTTCCTGATGAATATTTCACTTGCCCATCATTCTGTCTCAGCTGCAAGTAAGTTCACACAGTCTTTGCGCTCGTGCATTGCAGATGCAGCGTGATTGCTGAATAATGAGTCACAGGAAATTGTAACACAGCAGGCTTTAGATGCACATCAAATTGCTTTTAAGTTTGTGTTGGGTATAAAGGAATAATTGACCCAAATACAAAGATCACAGCTAAACTTAAAACCCAATTTTTAATGCTGCTTCAGTGTTCGGTGTAAGAATGGCATGAACCACCAGAAAGATGCCTTGCCTCACATGGCTGATGGACTGTGCCAGTATGCCCACCAGTACAACAATAAAGTTCTCATCTGCAAGGTCATTCTCTTTTATTTGTTAATATTGCTTGTTTACTCTCGCACTATTGTTATTTCATTGATTTTGTCATGTCAATTGATTGGATTTAAGTTTATAATCCATTCTGTTATCCATACAGAGGTGTTATGAAAGCGGAAGAGAAGTGCTTGTCGTGCCCAAAACATGCGCCTCCAATGATAACCAGTGGCTTGGTCTGGCCAAGTACGCATGGTCTGGGTGAGTGATGTGATTTTGTTCATTAGCTGGATATTGAAGTCGTACGTTCTAACCTGGTCTTTGTCCGCAGATATGTTTTGGAGTGTGCAAACTGTGGCATCATCTACCGGAGCAGACAGTACTGGATGGGCAACCAGGACCCAGAGAGCAGTGTGGTGCGGCGCGAGATTAAGCACGTTTGGCAGGGCGTGAGTCATCGCACCTCTCTCTTAGGTTTAAATAAATGTAATCGCTCTATTGATGGTATATGTTGTACACTTCCAGACTGACATCTTCCAGACAGACCATCAGAATGCTGCTCAGCGGGTTTTGGATGGTATGAATTATATAATCCAATCAGTGACGGAATACAGTTCAGGCCCCACCAAAGCCGTGACTGCTTGGCTCACAGACCAGGTGGCTCCACCGTACTGGAAACCCAACACTGAAATAATTGTGAGTTTGTTTGTCTTATATATACATATATAAGGGAAGGCCAACATACATAAATCCTCTAAATACACTTTTTGTCCATCACATCATTAGAAATGTAACGGCTGTAACAGAAAGTTTGAGGAAGCAGAGAGGAAACATCACTGCCGGGCATGTGGGGAGGGTTTCTGTCAGGCCTGTTCCACACACAGCATGCCCGTGCCAGAGAGGGGCTGGGGCGGGACCCCCGTCAGAGTGTGTGATGCCTGCTACCGACAGGGAGGAGCGCCACATGCTGGACAGGGTAAGAAATTATCAAAGGCCAGTAAACTAACTCTGCTTGAAAACTGCTTTAATAATTGCTGGAATTTTTTGATGGGTACTCGCTTCTGTTTTGTACCTCTTGACATATGAGCGTGCTTATTTGTGTCAAGTCTATGAATTCTGCATACTGTCAAGAATATGTGGCCTTTGCCAAAAATATCCACCATACTCCCCGGGTTATTCATTTCACCCTTCACTTGACTGACTATTACATTCTCCTGACTATTACAAGTTTTTAAAGCTCCTGGTGTGGGATGTTGACTGTATTTCGACAATACAATCTGTCCCCTGCAGTGGCCCAGATGGAACCTCGAACCCTAGTCGCCCGCAGAGTGACCGAAGCAGCTCAATCTACTCTGAATATGGTCTCTACGGCAGTGGATTACCCCCTCTGTGAGTATTACTGACACACACAGTACAAGTAAAGACTTCAGTTTACACAAGAAGAATATCTCACACATTATAATATTCACATTTATGCTAAATGAGTTCGCTGAATTGTAAAAATACACTATAGCTTGAAAGTATGGTCAGCTAAGCATCAGGGTCATATTGTTTCTTTTTCATCTTTTTCACTGCTAGTTTTCATTAAATCTTTCTCACCTGCATCTCCACACAGGTTTTGTAAAGGGAGTCGCGAGGCCAGAATATTGGGTGCCGGACCATGAGATCAGTCAGTGCCACTGTTGCTCTAAGACCTTCACCGGCAGCATGTCAAAGCACCACTGCAGGGCATGCGGACAGGGAGTGTGCGGCAACTGCTCCACTAAAGCCAGACCCGTGCCCTCTCGAGGCTGGGACCACCCGGTGCGGGTGTGTGACGGCTGTGCCAACAGCAGAGATTCTCTATGACGCATCTATACGCCGGAGACCCCATTGTGCATCTGCAGCGCCGCTCGGATCGTGTGCGGCACGATCATCTCTTGATTTACACTTCTGTCCTCATACAGCTGCTGCTTGGTGTTTGTAGGAAGTTTCCAAGCCGGGAACACTCTGCTTGATTTAAGGCTAGAGCAGATATGAAACTAATGCAGTGGTTGATAAACTCTCAGGCTCTTTAAAGCATTAAGATGCGAAAATAGCATAAAAGAAAAATGTAAGAAAGAAGAGGAATTAGGGTTTTTAATGAGTTTTGGTAAGTATGGCAAACATTACAATTAAAATTCTAGTTTCAGAATCTATTGGCTAGTGCTGGCACTGAGAAAATGTCACTTTTGTGCATTACTGTATGTGATAATTGTGTTTGTTAAACACTTTTATTTCCAGATATTTGATTTATCCTCTGTGAACTATACAATACAAATCACAGAGTAAGGAGTAAATATTAAAGTGAATATCATATTCTGTCATATATATTTACTGTCACATTGTTCCAATGTTTTTTCAAACTCTACCGGCAAAAACACCAAGAAAAGATTTTCTGTGTTTATTACACTGAGCTCCAAAGCTATTATATAGCTTTAAAAGACTGGCAATGTAGCACACAAGCAAACTTGTCATTTATTTTATGCCCATGTCTCCATTCACAATCATAAGAGTAATTATTTACCTGTTGGTTTTACCGATTAGTAAAATATGACAGAATTAATCATTTTTAGGTAGACTAACTATTGTAGCACATCTAATACATTGCAATTTGTCATAGTCGGGTAATAAGGTACTTTTACTTCATTAGAGATATCTATATCCTACCTAATTATAAATGCTTTGAATATGAGACAACAAAAGTGCCTTTAGTTGATGCAGTTTTATTATAATTTTATTATTAATATTAATGTTGGCTTGAGAAAGCCACCATACTCTTATATTAAACTTTTATACACAAAATGAATAAGAGGGATGACATGGTATATCTGCATTATAACAAAATAAACTTGATAAATAAACAAATGTTCAGTTTGTGGTTCATTGTTTTTATTAAGACATAACAACAATAAAATAGTACAATGACAAACCTGTTTATATTACTTATAGAACTATTAACAAAATGAATAATATAACATATACCTTATTCACTACCTCATTACATATATATTTATATTTCATTTGTCTGTGGGATGTTCACTAGCAGACAGCTGTGGTTAAGCCAGTTCAATACAATTTTATGTCTATAGCACTTTGCAAAATATACATTTCACAGTGTGTGTTTTATTAATTATACAAAAACAGGAAAATACATGAAATATGGTTCATGCAGTAATTATTGCAGATTACCTTCTGGTTGACGCAGGGTTCAGCTGTGCTCATGGTATGAGGATGAGAATCCAGTCAAACTCCTGCTGGGTCTGCTGGATTTAGATGTTCTCGGAAATCTGGGGTTAGACATAAAAATGAAACAAAGTTATAGTAGTGCAGATGTCACTCATGTATCATATAAATTTTACACAATTTGACAAATGTGGCATAAACATGTTTAGGCAGATAGTTACTGGCTACGTAAGTAACATCTCCTGCTAAAGGCAACAGTTTTTTAGATCAAGCCACTAAAATGGCATAGAGTATTTAGAATATTAATATCTATTAATTCCAGAAGAGACACTCAGTTGTGATCAGAATGCAGATGTTTGCAGATGTTTGGCTATGAACGAGTCAAGCTGTCCATATTGGCAGCTCAAGCCTCGTGTAC
Source organism: Beaufortia kweichowensis (assembly GCA_019155185.1). NCBI lineage: Eukaryota > Metazoa > Chordata > Actinopteri > Cypriniformes > Gastromyzontidae > Beaufortia > Beaufortia kweichowensis. The sequence continues at coordinate 6,035,647 of CM032811.1, forward strand.
GTGAGTCCTAAAGTATTCAAACCTATTGAGCAATTCACTTCAAACGAAATGATTTTGTGTTATTGTTTTATTCTATTTTTTTTTTTTCACTGCAAGATTTGATTGTAGCCTGATGTTATGGCTACAGCTGCATCGCAGCTATTTAGCTCCACATGAAGGGCTTCGTGGACATCCAGGTCTCCTGCCTCCTGGGAAAAACTGCAGAGAACAAATCAGATTAGTAAATAACACCTGTTCATCCAATGATTGAGATCATTAGGTATACTAAGAGTATTCGATTTACTTACTTGATTTAAGGACGGCAGGATTATTGAGGACCGTGTCAAACGTTGGTGGAGGTTTGAACACGAAGTTGGCAGCGGTAAGAACCGGCCTGTTCGCAGTAGCGCTCGGCCGGTCCAGTGGGCTACGTGTGTCCACTGTGTAGCGCCTTCTGGCAGAACGATCATTCTTGATGGAATGCTTAGTCTTGTAATAGGCCTGACGAGGGGGCTTTGTGTAGTTTTGCTGCCCCCTCATCTGCCTATATGGCCTGTTGTTGCCACGGTAACACTCCCGCCGGTGTGGAAAAGCTGCAGAGAACAAATCAGACGACAGTAAATAACACACCTGTTCATCCAATGATTGAGATTATTCAGTATCTATTGTATTGTAGTTTTACTTTACCTGGTTTAGGGGCAGGAGGTTCGGGGAAGTTAATTGGGTAATATCTGTCCACCGGGTAGTGCCTTCTGGGAGAACGATCCTTCTTGATTGGGTGTCTGGTCTTGTAATAGGCCTGATGAAGGGGCTTTGTGTAGTTTTCCTGGCCCCTCATCTGCCTATATGGCCTGTTGTACGGCCTGCCATTCTCCCGCCTTTGTGGCCTGCTCCAAACCTTCCATCCCTCCTTCCCATGCCCATACTGAGGTCTCACTCCACCCACTGCGAAGGAGCTCGAGGTGGAGGAGTGAGGAAAAGCCGGTTGGGCAGGAGGTGCATGAAAAGAAAATGATGCTGCATTGGAAGGAGGAAAAGCCGGCGGTGCCTTGGTCTTTCCTGTGGCATCTGGCTTTGGGGAGATCGTAAGACGAGCCATCATCCTGCACACAGTCCTGTAATCACGGTCCAAGGCCCGCTTGTGCTGTGAAGAAGCTGATGAGAACAAATCAGAGAACAATAACAACAACAATTTTAAAACAGTTTGGAAATATAAGAGCATTGGTAGTGTCGATCAAAAGAAGAGAAAATGGAAACTTACAATTTAGCGTCTTCACATTTGTTTGAGGCATTGAGGTGGGGTCCACTGTGGCAGGGATGTGAAGTCCCACCATCAGCTTGCTCAGACCTGCGTCCTGCAGCTGCTGGACCTCTTGTCTCTGTGGAAAAGCTGATGACAACAAATCAGAGGACAACAAATCATTCATCTGTGTAAGTGTCATTATTAACATTTAAAAAAATAAGCTACACATAAATAGGTCAATAATACAGTAATTGGATTTTTGTTTACTTACCTTTTCCATCCTGGTGAGACGTTCTCAGCACATCTCTAGCTGAGGGCTGGGCATACCATGGTTTCCCGAGGAGACCCAGGTTAGCCCATCCCTGTAGGTGGAAGGGAGCCTTAGCTTCCCCGACCAGACGAGCCCTAACCCCTGAGGGCTGCTGGCCGGCGGATGCCAAGGTCGCTTTGGCCTCCTTGTGGTGGACAGCCTCCGATGGAAGAGGCTGAGGATCGTAGGATGCCCCGGCGGCATCGGCTCCCGCGACCAGGTTAGCCCCCCCTGTGGGCTTCTGGCCGGCAGATGCCTCAGCTTCCTCGACCTGGTTGGCCCATGATGTCGAGGGCCGCTGCTCATGAGCCGCCAGAATGGCAGCCCATGTCAGCTCGTGGTGAACGGGCGTGGAATCAATAACTTGAACCATCTCGCTGAAGAAAGTCGCACTGCAGAAGTTGCTCTAACAATAGCTCAACAATCTGTCCTCGACTAACTCAAACCCACGACGAATGCTGTGAAGCAGCGCTTTATATACAGTCAGATGCAGGTGTTCCTTTATGATGTCATAGTCAGAACATTCTAATAATGACGCTAGTACCATCTTTACAAGTTCAGACATGTACCAGTCACTTCCAACACAAACAACACATGCCCGAATAAATTGAAAAGTCTATAATTGGTTTTTTATTGCTGTAATTGTTCAGTAAATGTATTACTTTTATTCTTATGGATTCCACAGACTTGATAGGATGAAATATTTCATTGCTAATGTATCACAAACACAATGTACATAAACAACAGGTGTAAACGTACACATCTACACAAAGAGAAGCACGAGCTATTCAATACAGAATATTACAACGTAAACTTTAATAAACTTTAAAAAGAGCTTTGGAGTTGAAATAGCTTGGATGTATCGCTTTAATAATATTTAAAAACGCTTTATTATAAAATATTTAATAATAAATAATGATTATTTAATTAATTAGGATAAATGTAAATTTTATCAAGCAGCAATAAATATTAATAATGGCACTTACTCTTTTCGCTTTGTCCGTGTTATTAAAAAAAATCAAACAACATCCTTAAATAACAACACTGAATAATCCAATAACACTAAATAATCCAAAAGAAAATTAGAATTAATTATCCAGAAAATAATCCAAAAAATGTATATATGGAAAATCCCAAACAATACAAAATTTCATGAGGGGAAATACAAAAAGAGCAGTTTAAAATCACGTGATCAGTCTGTTCGCGCTCTGCTTTACTGCTGTGCCAATCATAAACGAGTAAAAAAACTTTTATTTTTAAATTTATAAAAAATTTGAATTTATTAAGCTTCAAAATTTACCATGTGCAAGTGTAATAAAACTAAATGTAAATCAATTTAATATATATTTTGCTTAATGTTTTCATGTCGCGTTATACACAACTCCATTTTAGGATATTTCCCACATCAAACCCAGTAATCAAAAAATTATTGACAATAAAAGCATTTAGTAACATTAAAAGAGCGCATTTCCAGACATTAGACATTATTTCCTCATTTAGATGGGAAAAATCCTAAATCCGAGTTGTCTGAAATGCAATATCATTGTCCTGTTCTTTCTTTCTTTCTTTCTTTCTTTCTGGCTGTCTAGACTTTCTCAAGCCAACATTAAGTTATATTAAGTTTGTTCACAAACATTTACCTCATCTAGTATTAGTTAATGTAATTGCAGTGATTTATTTTTTAGATGCATAGAATTCACATTCCAGTTGATTTACAGTTTATTCTGTAAATTCATTTCTTATCTAGAATTGTTTTATTTACAATTCTGTTCATTTACGTTCTACCTTTTAATCTGAAAAGATGAACAAAGCGTTTTATATTATATATGAAATTCACAAAAATGCAAATAATGATCGATAAGTCACAACTTACAAACACTACCGTTTTGTGACCACCAGAGGGAGGCAAAGGTGCTCTTCCAAAGAGACCAACTGAAAAAAGAGCTATTAAGGGCTTTACCATATTATTGTATTATGAAATACTAAAAAAAGTAACTTTTTATCCAAATAGACCTCACATGAATATTTAAACCACAAAATATTGACATCTGCTATCGGTATAGTGAAAACCATAAAAACTTTATTATATTATATTTGCTGCTCTATGTGAGTCTGAACTAATCACCACATACATCACGATACAAGAATGCATGCTTTTGAGTCTCCCTACAAATACATAACATCATTTGCATGGAAAGATTAATGCACTACAGGAGGCTGTCATCCAATTTTTGTTTATCTCATACTGCAGATGCACATGTCTGCCTGGACCGTAAGCTCCAGCATGCAGTATGATGAATACCAATGCAGATCACCAGAAAGCACTATTATTTCAAATCCTTAATCCTCATTATTTACACCGACAGGCAAACCTTTGTTTTAAACGCCTCTTACAATCTGGTATAAACTCAATCTGGGCCACTGTTCTGTCAGAAACACGCATTTTAAGAAAATCAAATATGGTCTGCATGTACCAAGAAGCATGAATAATTGGTGTTTTCCTACACAGTCTTTGTGAGTTTTATGTATATCCGGGACTGGGACTCAGTGTTACTCTGCTTACTATGGCTCTTTTTTAAGATGTTTATTAATGACTGTATCCCACAGTGTCCTGTTTTCTGTCTCATTGACACAGTCTCTCTGTGGGTGTAGGGCAATAAATGGCCAGTCACCACAGCAGAAATAACTCGCTCATGTTCTCACGCTTCACTTTCTTTCTCAATTCAGACTACAAGCGGAGACACAAAAAGGCAGTAAAGGCAAGTTCTGTTTGTATGTGGGACTGTATGATCTCAAAAATCCCTGGACCACACCAGAAAATTTAAGGTGGTTTTTAACCTTTTATATATCCTATAGAAATATGAAAAGTTTCTAAAATTCACACATTCAACCCAATATAAAAATGATAAAAATATAGAATTTGTATGTATTTATCTTGATCTTGGTCCCATCCTTATTGCATGTTTTTACCATTCAAACATTTAGGGTCACTTGAGTAAAATGTTTACAAATCCTTCGATCTGAAAACATATTTAACCTGTCACCGTTCCACAGGTGAAACACTATTTCACTATTCACTTTAATATTTTAAAGTTGAATTATAATCTGACCATGACAAACTATAAATTGATGGAAAGGTATAAGACTAAAAATACCTCAAATAAAAAAATGTAGTTCAGATTTTTTTAAATATTTTTTTCAGATATGCTCAATATGTGCAGTAACAGTTATCAGGTTAAATGTCTAAAATTAGTTTAGTAGACAAAAATGTATTTTGGAAAATTTAATTTTCTTCATTACACAACTACAATTTTATTTAATAAATTGCAGTTTTGATAGTTTACTAAAATGTAGAGTGAGAAAATGTAGAGAGAATCTTGTGACCCCAAACATTTGAACGGCGGTGTACATTAACATACATGAATCAATCCACCACCAACAACAACTTTGTTTACATTATATTATTTATTTATCTTTTATACAATAGAAATATGTAGGTTTAAATACAAAATTCTGTAAATAAAGATTAAAAATAAACTCCACTGGTTTGTTATCACTACACTAAAGTTTACAATCAAGTTTATGAGGTAATTTAGTTCCCTGGTTTTGAAAAACCTATATATTTTGTTGAGGGGGAAGTGGACAAAAGACCAGGGCAATTTACTGTAACAAATTAATCTGTTTTACTGTAAATATTTGTACCCCACACAACATATAGCTTGGCCGGATTACAAATGTATTGTCTTTGGAAAAGGGACTATTTTTAAAATAATTGTGCCACAACAGACCTGCTTGACCCTGTAATACAGTTGATAAAAAAAATTGGGAAGTGGCCAAGTCGATTTATAACACATGACGGTCAGGAGTTAAAAACATTGTGCCTGCCTTCTTATCCACTGGCTCTTGAAGCCTCTGTATGTAGACAGCATTAGTCCAGTGTATGGAGTGCACATCATAAGCACAGTGTGCAGTCTGGCTTTGATCATCTAGCATTGAACACTTGCAGGACTCCACACACACACCAGTAACATCATTCAGCACATCTGATTTGTACACGTGGAAGCTCTGAATGAGCTACTTCAGAAATATTCATTCATATATTGTCACAACAAAATAAAAGCACAACTGTTGAGCATCATTAAATGTGGTTTGTGCCCGATGGCACCGTGCGGGAGAAAATATGGAATGGGTTTCAATCACAGATTTGTTTTCTAGAATAAAGTGTGTGAGAGTATTTGTCTGAAATGAAAGGCAACAAATGCTATTTCATCTATTTTGGACCAGAGTGAGTGAAACAGTGGTGATAGAAAATGAAAGCCATAACTAATATGCATATTCAATGTTTTAACATACTGTAATATGGGATATTTTAAGCATGCATGAACAGGACCAAACTGACTTTCTCTCTGCATGGTCTGTTTTTATCACTGCTTGCTACCTTCAATCTTTAACCGTTTGTTAATACTTGCTAATACACCTGCTCCTCACAACTACTATCTTTTTATTTTGAAAAATTATTAAAATTCCTTTCAAGATTTAAAGCTGCAATTTGTAACTTTTGCATCTCATCACCATTTCTGTTTTTACTTTACATACTTTTCCATGTGTGGGTCAAATGATGCCTGACATTTCTTAACACTGATTTATTACGTATTTGTTTAATAACGTCTACCAAAATTGTTACGAATTGCAGCCTTAAAATAAAACTTTGTCACTAAAACTTCTTACTCTGTCCTTTTACTAGATTCGCCTGGAATCTTTACAAACGTCACAAGACCCTAAACCAATCATAACTTGTGTAATGGATTTGTCTTTCACAGGATTTACACCTTTAGGGTGATGATAATCGGATATTGACAGCAGCCATTGCATTTTCGTTATGATAGTGAATAAAAGATCTCTGCTGCATTCATACATCATCACTAAACAACAATGGATGTTCAAGGGCCTTTGCGTTCAGTGTTTAAAGGCTATTTGACCCCATATGCACGTCTGGTAATCTCGCTCTGATCATCACATAGCAGTTTTCTACATACACTCTTAATAACTGAGGTGCCCCATAATCTTTCTGAAGATGTTACGTTAAACAAACTTTCATGGACTTGCTCCAGATTTCCTGAGGGATCGGAGTCTCACAAGGTTGAGTCCTTTTTAAATGCTTTTGGAAGGTATTCAAATGTCTCCTAATAGCTCTAATCCACTATTGTGTCCAAAGTTATAAAGTTGCTGAAATCCACACTCATCATCTCATCACGACGGGCTAAATGCTTTATAAAAATAGAACTATAACCATCAAAATGTCTTCTAATTCGCCGAAGTACTTCCAATGCTAAATCACGGAGGTCAGGGTGACTACAGTGGCATTTCTTGTCCTTGCATTATGAGTCTGGACAGTATAGTCCAGTATAGTCAGAGTTGGAATGTAGGTGGTACTTTCCGTATCCAGTTTGTGATGTTTCAATGTTTCAGCATCGACTTATTTGGAATCAATAAAAATGAACAGCCACAAAAAGGGCAATAAATAAAGTAAACTAAAAGCATGCTATTTACACTTCTTCCTACATACAAAGTAAACTCGTCGTTTATTCAAGCTCTTATCATTTGGTGAGTCGATTTTCAAGTAGCCAATTTAATCTTTCACCCTGTTCGCTGTAAATAAATAAGGGAAAATAATCATTTGTAAGATCAACACTTAAAATCTGATTAAAAATAACCATTATACCCAAATAAAATCAATAAATAACTATTTTGATCATCTCTTCTTTGCAATATCTCCTGAAGGGAAAATTCATCGGAAATCACATGCAGGTCTCTCTCTTAAACCTTCTCTGTTAAGTTCCCTTATAAGTGCCTAACATGTCATGACCGTCGTCTTAACATTCCTGCTCTCCAAATCTGGCATCTGATTGGATTATCACATAAAATACAACAACCAATGCCCTTAAACAGACCAGGAGCACAGTCCCGCCCCCTACGAGACAAACAAAAGGGAATGGGGTAGGAAATAGTTCGGGCGCCTCGTTCCATGTTTACAATTAAAGTTCAATCTCAAAAGTCTTCTGTAAGTCATTGGAGAAAGGGTTGGGTGCCTTAGGTTGCGATTTAGACTCCAGAGCGGCCCATTTAGCTTCAAACTGCTCTGCTTCCTGGGAGCTGACGGCGGGGTGGGGCTGTTTCACACTCTCCATCGGCCAACTCGTATCGGCTTTCGCGATACTACCAGTGCCGTTGTGCGTGGTGCTGGCGGTCGTAGTAGCCGACGGAAAGGAGTTGTGCAGATGCCCATTAGCAGCCGTGGGAGAAGCAAACGTGGTGTTCGGGAAACATCCGGGTAGGGTGGGGAAAGCCGAGTGTTGCAGCGTGCCCGTCTTAGACCCCATTCCGACTCCTATCGCAGCTCCACCACCCGTACTAGCTGCGCTGCAGAATACATTAGCCACCATCTGCGACGGCGTGATGCCCACCACGGGCACGCTGGCATTGGGATACGTCATGCTGTTGGCCAGTGTTGGCATGTACTGCTGCATAGGTATGAAAGCCGGCTGAAGAGGTTGCTGGGAGAACATGCCAACGGGCGCAGGAGTGACGTCAAACGCCATCGGGAAGGGTTGCATGGAGGAGGGCAGGGAACCTGGTGCGATGGGCATGGTGGGGAGTGGCGGAGGTTGCTGATTGGGTGGTGGGGGTAGAGTGGGCGGAGTCTGCTGCGGGGCTTTCACAGCTTTAGCCACTTCCTCAAGCCAGCGTTCTGCCTCAGATGGCGTTCGTCTGTGACTGCCCTGAGGTATGGGTGGAGGAGACTGGACAGGAGGCTCCGTCTGAATCCATGAGCTGGTAGCTGCGGGGTGGGAGGGGTGAGATTATTAAAATATGCCGACCTGATTACTAATTCGTTTAATATGTTACATTAGTTAAATGCAGTTTGTGTTACCTTGCAGTGGTGCGGGTGGAGGGGGAATAGCAGGTGGAACACAGCACACAGGTAAGCAGTTGCTGGAGGCTTTGGCACACAGATCTTCAGATGGTTTAGTGAAAGAGTTGTTGATTTGGCTGCACAGAGCATTTATGCAGTCTGCCTCTCCAGCAACTGACAGATCCATCTCTGGAACTGTGACAAGAGGCAACAGAGTCAGTCAATCACACCTGTCATCAGTCCTGAATCATTTTGCTGAGATTTCTGTGCAAATTTTAGATTTACACTGGAAGAAATCATGTTCTTACTAAAACATATATCAAAAGCATTTATGTCTTTATTTCAGAAAAATCTAACAGGACTTTGTGTAGTTTATGCTTACAACAAGAAAATGCTGTTTGCAAATGGGGTAAAATAATAAATAATCTTGCTTTTTCCCTTTGAATTAGATTATTTTTCTTAACCTAGCTTTGTTTTAAGCAAAAACATCACAAAAAAAGACATTACACATAAAATCATATAAAATTTTGCTTCTTAAGTAAATATATGCTGTTTACAAAATAAAATGCTTTAGATAATTGTACTGGACCAAGACAAAGATTTTTTTCAGTGTATAAACAAAAAACAAGTAGGTGTTAAATTAAGAGTTTAATTAATGGAATATTTGTATTTAATTCTTAGTTATTTTAATACATCAAGGAAAACAATTAATAAAGTCAGAAGTAGCCAAACAATATGTTTCTACATTTAACATTTTTAGTGAAAATCCATTTAAAGTGTCAGATTTGGAATGTTATCATATCTTTATGATAGGTTGTATAATGGTTTGCTGTATGACCCTTCATCTTCAGAACTGAGTCTATAATGAAATTAATCAGAGGTGCTGCTGGTTTATTAATCCTTCAATTAATTTAAGCCAAAAGATCAAGGCAAAAAAATAATTTAAATTAAAATAATTTATAAAAAGTTAAGTGACTCGCCGTGACCATGTATAAAATGAGAACGAAGAGAAATGAATTAATATCATGCGGTAGACTGATGAGTTACGATCTTCACAAAATGAGATGCAGTCAAAAGCCAAAAAATGATCCTCATTGTATTCTGAACATGTTACAATCCAATTTAATAGATTCAAATTACAATTTGCTTCGAGGTTCCAACAAGTAATTTTGTGCAGTCACGCCAAAGCACTCCAGCACACATAAAACTGAATAAACACGACAGCTCGGAAGTAACTTACCTGGGTTCTTAGTCTGGAAGTCGGTCTTGCGCTGAAGTGTAGAAGGGAGATCGTTTAATCGCAAAGAGAGCTGTCGTTTGAAAGGAGAGTTTTTCTGGCTAAGTTGTGGGAATCCTCTGAAAGAGCCCTGACGCACCAGCTGCTCGAGGGGGGCGTGGCGGCGAGGGATGGCGTGAGGTCCGCCTGGCTCCGCCCTCTCTACCGGAGAGGCCGCTCCCTCTGGAGGTGAAGCGTTTCCTGGCGGTATAGCGTTTCCACTGTAGCATGCTTCTAGACAAAAAACAAGTACAGTTTTAGGCCGTTTGGATAAATAGATGTTTGTTTACTGGAAAATTGTATGCGCTGACCTTTCTTTTTGTCTTGTAGTTGTTTCATGACGTCTTCTCGGTCACTTGGCTGTCCAGCAGAGGAGACGCGAAAAGAACCTTCCCTTACAAAGGACGTACGGCTTGCGTCGAAGGAAGCAGTGACCCCGCACTCCTTCTCCCTGCGCTGCTTCCGCTCAAGACAAGCGGCAAAAGCACATCCAACCGCGTGACTCAGGCGCTCCCCCTGGTGTTGTGGAGGATGACACATTAATTAGCAACATGGCAACATCTGATTTAATCTGGTGTTACATATACAAATACAAAATATACATATGCTAAATGTTTTTTGTCTAGTCTAATATTGGCTTCCTAATCACAACATCAAAATTCCAGTCAATAATGTGTTTCTGTGCCTCAAGAACTGATAACAGGCGTTTAACAGTTATTCCGGGTCAGATAACCCTGCCATAATCCTCATCTTAATCCCACTTTGCAGGGAATGGAGGTTGAGGAATTAATCCCTTACCGAGTCCTTCAGGGCCATGAAACAGTGACACATCCAGCGGCGAGTCGTCCCGTCACGGCAGATGTAGGAGAACGCCTTGTCGTAATTGCGGTCGGGCGCGCAGAAGGACACCTTCTCAATGGTCTGGTCGACAATGAGATCCTTGAAAAACAACAAAACTAATTGTTTGTGACAATGAAAATGTTAAATGTTTTATACAAATAAAGTTTTATTGCCAAAGAAATTTAGCTTGATGACAGAAGCTACTAATTACTAATAAATAATATACATATATTTAAAAGTTATATATTTGTCACTCACAATTCAACTTGACAGTTGGTTTACCGTCACTTTACTCATCATTTATTCTAACCTGACTAAAGGTTTACAGCTTTGGCCTCCCGCAGTAACACTGTCTACAGTTTCCCTGTTAGGGGCCATGGTCAATACATAATACATGAGCCAGAGAGTGTAGTAGTGGTAGGTGAGGGGTCAGACGCTGCAGTAAAGCTCTCTGTAAAAGAGAAAGAGCCAGAGGAGGAATAGGAGGAGGTGAGGGGCTCATTCATTGTGGACCAATTACTGGCTGAAGGGGCCCTGTTAGACCTCTGAAAGGTTTGTCATGGATGACTGTTTACAGAGGGGATAAACTGGGGGTTTACAACAGACCGGAAGAACTTTATGAGAGCCGGACTGCTGACTCATCTTACACTTGTCAAAGAAAAAGTCTTTCACTAGACAATAAATATTGACAAAGTTCGAAATCCTGCCTTAAAGGGACAGTGTACTCAAAAATGAAAAGTCTTGTGCCATTCCAAGCCTGAATTTTTTTTTCTTTCTTTTATCTAGGGCTGTTAAAACACACTGTGACACAACATATCACAAACAATTTAACGATGTGCATTGTGGAGCTCTTGTGATATTTTGATGTTATGACATCTGTTTAATACTATTTTAATAACATGTGTCAACATATTTAATGTTTTAATGTTTTATTTACTTTAACTGCTTCATTAAGTTCGTTTGCATTCTTCATTTATTTTATCATTTTAATTTTATGTTAAAATATGCTACAAGAGAAATTTTTTGTAACAGACCTTTACAGTTTATTGAAAATTGTTATTGTTTTGCAAATAAACCCAATATTATGCTTTTTTTTAGAAACGTGAGCTGAGTGTATAATTAAACCTCTTATATTTCGCTGATAGCAAAAGGCGAAATAATTAAGAAAATTTGAGAGATTTTTACAGATGGGCTCCTAAAGTGAATACAAAATGGATCGTGCACAGGGTTGCCAGATCTGCATAACAAAACCAGCCCAATAGCCAATCAAGCCCAAAAATAGCCCAATCACCAAACTCTTAAATATCAAAAGGCAAATGTCAAAAATGTCAAAAAAAATCTTAACAATCACTGTATAATGGGAATCAAACACAGTCCGTTTTTATAAATAAATCATCTTACTTTAGGATTGACAGCTTATAAAAAATTTTTACCTTTAAAACTGCATACTTAGCAACACGTTTGTTATATTTCAGGTCTTCTGAAGTCATATGATAGTTTTGTATATAATCATTTTTTCAATTTAAGTCCTTTTTTACTGATAATCTTTTTACAATTCGAAAAACTATATCGCATGTGCATGAAGTGCATGAAGTTATATCACTTCAGGTTTGGCATTAATGATTCAGTATTATTATTGGGTAAAGCAATGTAAAACAGCTAGATAAGGTCCAGACACAGGTGGCATGCGGAGGCGTATGGGTGTGTAACAGTGTCCGAAAGGATTATGTAGCTGTGCTGACTCATATGCATATGAGAAGATTACCAGAAAGACACAGTGAGGTAATGACTGACCACTTGAGCAAAAGACCCTTACAGGAAACAAACAAGAATGCTTTGTGGCCTTCTGCCTTGCTCTTTGTGAGCCGAGGAGGAACAGCGAATAATTGAAGTCATTATGTACGGCCTTTGACCTTTTCTGGTTAAATCTTTTCTGGTGCATGCCTGTGGGAAAGACGTTACATTACTCCCCAAAAGCGTCAATGAGAGCCCAGCAGAGTTCATGGAACCCTTGGCTTTGAAAGCCGCCTCGTAAAGCGCGGTTGGTCATGTGACGGGTCTTTTAGGGGCTTGCCAACTTCCCTCCCACCGCATATTTTGACAGACTTGCTTCCGTGCAGACTAATTGAAGGCTTGGGAGTCTCGGCGAGGGTCATTCAGGCTTTTACTTTTCGGGCTTCAGAACTTATTAATGGATTTCAATGGAGACAGAATAAAAAGCACACAGTCTTACCTTTGTTTTGTCATCCACTACTCTCAGGCCATCGGCGGACACCCACAGCACAGCCTTGACTGTTTTTTTCCCACTCTGAAGAAATGAATAACAATAACATTAGCCTTCAGACATGAAGGGATATAATGAGATATAATGAGATATGAGAGATTCTTTGAGAAAACAGCTGTGAAGAGACACAGCAAAAACTAACAACATGGGGATAAAACAGCAGAGTATATATGAACAGATGGACGGGCCCCAAAGGCCCTTGGCCACACACACGGTGTCGTCCCACAGAGATACACACCACAGCAGTGGGGGAAAAGTCTTTGCATGAATAGAAAAAAAAAACAGTATACCGTGTAGAAAAACACACATAGATATCTGCTCTGACAATTGAATATTGAAGATTTGACTATTGAGCAGCCATGCTAAAGACTATAATCACTGACAAAACAGCCAAGATCAATAAAGATTGATTTTTGTAAATAACTAAGGCCTAATGTTTTAACAGTACGGTAAATCCTTAACTCACACAAAGCTTATAGACTCCGAAAGGAGTGGTTTAAATTTCACTTTATTTACTTTAACTTGACTCTATATCTCATTAAACATATAGAATCTACTTGGCAAAAATGATTGTTTAATTAAAATGATAGGAAATAAAAACTCCCTTTTAAGCCATTTCATAAGCATATATTGAGATATTGATTGAATCGTCTACATCATCCAGCACTCCCGGCTAACTGTACATTATATGTACATTAACTGTACATACTGTCTAACTGTACATTATCTCTTGCTTAATAATTGTAAATGTGTTTCTGCGGATGCCAATTTGCTTTGTATGGCAAGTGCATTGTGTAATGGAGCAGAGATGGAAAGCATTAAGACACCTACCACTTTCAATTTTTTCACAGCCTCCTCGCACACATGCATCCCTCTGGACTCTTCTACTTCCACCAGACCAAGATACTGTAGGACAGAGTGCGAGAGAGAGAGAGAGAGAGAGAGAGAGAGAGAGAGAGAGAGTGAGAGTGAGAGTGAGAGAGAGTGAGAGAGAGAGAGAGAGAGAGAGAGAGAGAGAGAGAGAGAGAGAGAGAGAGAGAGAGAGAGAGAGAGAGAGAGAGAGAGAGAGAGAGAGAGAGAGAGAGAGAGAGAGAGAGAGAGAGAGAGAGAGACTGATGAGCTCAACATTTCCTATCCATCCATAAGATTTAATGTATTTTACTGTGATCACTGAGCTAGAATGGCTCTTTTGTGAAAAGTGTCAATGTTCATTTCAACTAGGATCCATTTAAACAGACAGCGGAGGATATATTAAGAGGGAACTTTGAACGTTTTGTCCAGCCTGAACAAATCAAAGTGTCTTCACGCTGACACAAGTAATAGCGATCAGGTCGGTCTTGTGTTATGTGATTATAGTGGACGTGTGGACAGAGGCCACAGCAGGATTACATCTCACTAAAGCTACTGGAGCCTCCAGCTAAACCGTAAAATTAGGTTAAATTTAATTATGCAGCACCACTAAAACAAGTCCTCCGCTTTAGTTACAGAACTTCTTTAGTCTAGTAAAATTAAAAGAGCCTCTTGAATTTTATAGACAATAAACTATGTACAGAATTATCCACAGAATGTATTTTTACATACACACACTGGGTGTTGTTAATGGGTTTGATCCCTAATGGCTGCACAAACTGGTAAAATATCCACTGTTAAGTTGCTTTGGATAAAAGTGTCTGCTAAATACATAAATGTAAATAATTGGTCACGCTTTAAATTTATAACCATGTTTTCACAAAGCTCAAAATCTACAGACATACAGTATAAAGCTTTCAAAGGCTAGATTTACATTAGGGCTCTTTTAATGCACAGCTACATATAGCCGTCTGTCTCAGGTATCGCAGATCTTGCCATTAGTGTGACATTTTGTCCCTTTGAAGTAGGAATAAAAGACTTTAGAGACACAATTACGTAAGTGCTAATGTTTGAATCAGCATCTGTCTTCTGAAACGGTGTGAAAACCGGCTACTGCACTTTACAGACAAAAGCAGCAAATGTGTCGTACCCGGACGGGGAAGTTGCATTTTCCCTTTCGGACAGCCTCTTCATCGGCCTGCCACTGGTGCGGTCGGCTGGCCTCCGGCACGTAGGTGGGCTTCTTCCTGCGTAGGCTCTGACGCAGTTTGTTCATCTCCACGCTCTCAAACTCTCTGTTGCTGAGGAAGACCAAACAGAAGATGTTATTATACATCATTATAAAGCAGCTTAATAGCTGTTGTTTTACCTTATGATCAGAGATCAAGTGCTTCTAAGCGATTTATCATGACACCTGAATGTTGACATCACACAGAGATGTAATGAATCTCTGATTTGGACTTAAAGGCATAATTCAACCAAAAATAAAAATGATGTCATCATTTTTTCACCCTTATGTCATTCAAACCCTGTATATGATTCTTTCTTATGTGGAACACAAAAGTAGATATTTTTTGCAAAACGCTGGTTACCGGCACCCATTGACTTCCATTGTACCTTGTGTCCATACTATGAAAGTGAATGGGTGCCGCTAACCAGATTTTTGCAAAATATCTTCTTCTGTGTTCTGCTGAAGCAAGAAAGTCATACAGGTTTGACATGACATGAGAGTGAGTAAATAATCAAACAATTACCTATTATTTATCTATCCCTTTAAACGCATTCATTACGACATGTCCTTGGTCATTTTTATGAATGAAATGAGTATTAAATGTATTCCTCGTTTAAAGAACATGAATTAAATATTGATCAGAGAACGCATTTCCCTTTTTATTTCAAACAATTCCTTTCCTCTCAAGAGCCTATTTATGCAATACAATCAGTCCATTCATTCTTCCCTTCATTTGCATTGGTAATTTTAAATACTGATGCACACGAACACAAAGCCAGTTCGCTCTGAAAAATGTCAAAATTCAAATCCGGACTACATAAACAGACTATATAAAGGAATTTTGTAATGGTTTCAAGATGAAAACAGCTGATGGTTCACAATGGCATTTGTAATGGAAACCAGTAGAAGTTCTCCTGTTTTTTCATCAGGGATCCCTTATGAAAATATATTATATGAAATTAAAACTAGCTACAAATTACCCATGGTCTTACTATAGTAATCATAGTTTAACCATGACATTTGCTGTAAAACCATGAGTACACAAATAATAATCAATCTGTTATTTTATTATAATAACCTGATGGTTAATTGTCACAAAGCATTAAAAGCAGACAACACAACATAAAGTTATGAATATTACCATCTTCTCACACAGTTCGTCATCTTCTCTCCATAAAGTGTCAAAACTACTTCATAAAACTTCTAACAAACTGCATTTACTGATGTCATATGTGGACACAACCTCTCTCTGCTTTCGCTTTTATAGCTTCACGAGTCATGACAGCGGCCAAAAGCGCACGTTCCCCAAATCCCTGACGCTTTATAGACAACAGGTGCCGGACATTGAGCTGAGGAAGTGCCTGGCCTGTAGCCCAAACACATACACCCATTACACACCCACATACTCGAAAAAAGACCACGTTATGAGTGTTTTTATAAACAGCCCTGGCATCTGGGTCTCTTTAGGGGGTTACTCAGCTCTGGCACGCGTCTGTTACAGAGTCTGACAGATCATTTAAAGGTCTGATGGGAGATACAGGAATCACAGTCTGCAGACTGGCACCTGCCACACCACCGGGCAGCTGAATAAACCATATGGCATTTTGTAATGGGCAACAGGACATTACAATAACATTACTACTGGGTGTGGGCAGTATGACCACAGTGTATGAGTAATTTTACAGTACATTATGCCAACAGAAAAATATACTTCACATACAAACATATTACAATTTAATACATGGGAATCTATATACTATATAAAATGGTTCATATGTTATCGACCATGTGCTAATGTCTATGAGTAATTCAGTAATTCATCTCAAATGATTTTTCCTTTTCAATTTGAAATGACATGGATTCACTTTTTATAGCTGAATTCTTTTAATATTTCATAGCTGAATTCTAATCTAATCTTGACGAACTCAAAAATAAACATTTCACAAATTTACCATAAACTAAAAAATTATAATAATTGTTAATGTTATTTTAAAAAAATATCTTAAATTTAATAGATAAAAAATGTAAAAATTTTAAATGTCTTAAATTTTAAAATGTATAGTTCAGATGTATTGTGCATTTTAATGTGTATGCTCGTAACAGTTATCAGGTTAAAATAAAGATGTAACAATAATCTAAAACGTGATGGGGAATATATTATAAACATTATTATATAATAATAGTAATAAATATTCATAATTAATGACCTGGCATTCGCTCATTGCTGAAAGGCAGGTAAACTAGTCCTAGGCGTAGTAAATTTCTTATCACAATACCTTAAGAAACTAGCAAGTAAGCAAATCAATGCATTTGCAGGAACAGGATGGGAGGGTCTTCCCAGATTTTGCTCCACTTTCAGCACTGATCTAATGGCTGAACTCCTGCCAAAGATCCAGAACAGCAGAGAGGGAGGAAAAGACATACAGCCATACAGAGAGAACAGGCCAAGCGCCAGAGAGAGAGACAGAAAGAGACTTTATAAGGAGAAGAAAAAGAAAGCTTGAGAGATGAAGGGGAGGGAGAGAAGCATCACTAAATCTTATTGAGGTCACAGTTTTGATGCGTGCCTCTCGCAGCGCTGCCAGTGACAAACACTGAAGCACAGAGATACTGCGACATCAACACATGCTGCAGAGAAAAACACGAAGCCAGCAGAACCTCGGCGGTTTGTTCCTGAGAACGCTTTATGAAATTCGCCAGGGAAATTACCAAAACACGCAAGTGGGAGTAACAACAGTTCAGACAGCCGACAGAGTCGTTCCATGAAAACGATTTCATCATAAATGAGAAACATCTGGAAGGAAAATAATGTGTTTGAGATCTGTTTGGTGGCTCGATTGTAAACTCAGATATGGTGCTTCACTGAACATGAAGACTAAAGAATCACATATAAATATCAAAATGGACCCCAGAAATCAACAACTCCTCTGATGTAAAGCAGTCTAACCGATGTGCAGATAAAGCTTTTGTCTCATTATTGCTGAAATCAATGCTCTCGGTACACGGGATCGAACCCGCAGCAGCTGCCTGTGCTCATTACAGAGTATCCGTGGGTGGACGACGGGGTAATGGAGGCTTTTTGGATGCTTTTGGAGAGGGAATAATTGTAACATGGTTTTCCAGTCTCTTACAGCAGACTGTGATCACGTCTCTAAATAGCCAACGAGAGGAGAGGAGGGGAGACCTATATATGATTTATTTTAGCAGAGATTAAATCAACGGTTCATCTAAACATGCAATTGTAGTCATCATTTATTTACTCGTATTGTTTCAAATCTCCTTTCACATGTGAAATAAAATCACATATGCTTCAAAAACAACTTAAAAGTGCAAAAACAAAAGTTCATTTGACTCATGCACTACATCGAAGTCTTCTTTCACACAAATTCACACAGATGCTGAGTCACCCGGCTGTGACCCAGTTTTTGTGCCTTATAGGCGCTATTTGTAAAAACCGTCTGGCTCAGTAAGTGACAGTAACTCGCTCTCCAACCGTCTAAAGCAGCTACACCATATCACACCTGTTCAGAGTGATGATATATGAACACGACACGTTCTTCATATACGCTTGAGTAATCATGACAGGACAGTAGATGACAGGGAAAGGGGTCCGTTTATCCTGAGGAATCGACCAGCACTGATATCATCAATACTGATATGTAGTGTGACACAGTGGCCGGCGACTCAGACCCGGTGTGAATATGTGGGTCATATGAGTGTGAAGTAAAGTTACAATCACACGGGTTTTCAAACACAATCTACAGGTATGTGATAAAAAGTATATCAGCTGCTTATTGTTCACATTAGACATGTTCAAATTGAATAAACAGTTCTATCTGCATATGAATTGGGGGTCATTAATACACTATTTTTAATAATTCTCGATGTTTAAAGACACAGTACATTAACTTTTATGATATACAACCCGTGTGATTTGCCACTTACAAAAAAGAAGTGCAATTAATGTACTTCTACCTTTTAGAAAAACCTAACTTTGTTTACTACTACACATATTCACACTTAAAAGTATTCTTAAAAGCACACCTTAATAAACCAAAAGCGGGCCAATACAGTATGAATTCATATTGAAATAGCACACCTTAAAATATACTACCCCTAGCATTTAGTACATAAAGAATACTTCAAAATTAGGGCTGTACCATATTAAAGAAAATGTGCAATATATAACTTGGTAATGTTTTTAGTTAACAAATTAATTTCAATTATTATGAAAATTACATAATCAATGTACACGTTTTATATTTTGGAAAAAGAATCAATACAATATCTGAAAATGAATAGATATGTTGTACTTATGCAGTAACAATGGATTACAACAAATATGGTTTTAAACAAATAAGATTTGTCTAATGTTTTACTGAAATGAATTATTCTCTACTTTTTTGTGAAAAAAGCACTTATAGTTGGTCCAGCGATTCCAGGCTTTTATACAATTTTGTGTTAAATAAGTGCGTTTGTGTTCTTAACTAATTAACTACTTGGCTCACCACTTCACTTAAAAGGGTTAAAACATGACAAGTACAATCCTTCAGTTATCAGTATTGGCCACGAAAAGCTGTTTTTTATCAGCACATCCCTATGAAAATGTATATGTGTCTGCAAGTAGCTTTCAAATGTTAGCCAGTTGTGATCTCTAATGCAGTGAGACAGCAGAATCACAGACTGTCACAAGCAGCAGCAGTCTTTCTCTCTTCACTGACACTCTGCATAACCAACAACGGCTTCTGTTGCTTTTTCCAAACCTCATTCTCCCGTAAACAACCACAATCCTCAACCTTTGGACACATAATTATTACTTTCCTGTGTAGAGCACAAGGATATTCCTCAAGAATATGCCCAGTGTACATGTGTGGGTGGTTTCGGTGATAAATATGAAATGGCATGTCCTCATAATTGGTCCACCAGGCATTTCTTGTTGTAATAACCTTTAACAAATGATGACTGCTCGCAGTTGGACCCTCGCTGTGCTGTTTATTTTAGGAAGAGCGCTTATTAACTGTATGCGGTCAAGAAAAGCCACTAATCTCTCTGTTGGACGGAAGCAACCAGCTTACATGTCAATTGCCATAATCTTTATTTAAATAATAAAGTCTGAAATTGTTTTTTATCTCTTTTAAACTGAAGCTGTAATTTTCACATGACCTGCAACATCAAATTGCGGTAATCATCGTTTTGTATAGTGTTTATATGCTCATCAGCCATTGGTCTATCAACACCCACACAACATCAGGTAAGATGGAAATGGTCAGACTAACACAGTCCAGTTTATCACATGCATTTTAAATTAAGTTTATAAAGTACAATAAAGATCTGCATGCACCAACACCATTTCCTAATGGTGATCAACTAGGTTTGAAACTATTAAACAGCTAACCTGGTTATCCATAAACACAAGATGTTATTTCATGGTGGTAATCTGTAAAAATTCAGTTTCTTTTCATTGGTTCTCCACCAATAACTGATTATCGAACACGTCTTATGGTTGGTTTAAGCAACCCACTGATTATTAGGCTGACAAATTCTTAAGTCAACAAATTGGTTTTCTCAGATCCTATAATGAATTTTTTAACAGATGAGGTTTAACAAAGTTGTTTGACATGATTGTTCTCCAGCCTCAACAAAAAACGGCAAAATCATAGATGCTGTGACGCTGCTTAGCTTTCCTTGAGATTTTCAGTAAATGCAATGAAACAATGTAAGTGACCTACTTTGCTTTGTGCCTATCATGTGTGTGACTGTGGCCCTTTAAGGCCACCAGTGAGAGAAACTGACACATGAATCCTCTCGGTCCACTGAATGCTCTCTAACAATGCCCTTCCAGAGGAGAAATATTCGAAAAAACAAATCTAATAATAAACAAACAGATATGAGCTAATCTATATGGTTGATGTATCAATTTATCTATTAATCTGAGCCATGTGGACTTGCAAAGCCATACAGCTGCTTCATGTAAAGCTATTAGACAGACACAAAGCTTGGAAACTAATCTGAGAGAACTAAACGGCAAATTCTAATATATCTTAAAATAGATACAAATATCAAGCCGAGAAGCGAAACATCCATAAACCTCAACCTGCTCTTCACCATAAATCCATAAAGCTCACCTCCCATCATCTGTATCGTCCATGTCACTGCTGAAACTCATCTCGGACGGCAGTATAATGTCCAAAAATCAAACCACCAGATGATGTTTTAGTTAAAACTGTTGTTCGATGAAGAGCTTGAGGCAAAGCGACGCTTAATATTCGGCACTGAGATCCAAGAGGAGGAGGAGGAGGCAACCACACCTCCTCTTCAGAGATTAACTTGGAGGAGGCGACAACAACACATGCGCTCCGTCTCATCACCCACTGAAACACACGCTGACGCACAGGAACATGCGAATTTAGCTGGATGAGCTGAGCTGCTGCCTCTGCAGAACAAATCAACTTTTGTCTTTCCACAACATAGACAGTAAAAGGAGGGAGAGAGGGAGAGAGAGACAGAGAGAAAGACAGACAGACAGAAAGAGAGAGAGGGAGGAGAGAGAGAGACGGGGGAGAGAGAGAGAGAGAGAGAAACAGATGAGGAGCGCGGGCGGAGGTGATTAGACCAGCGATGGTAATGACACACTTTCAAGCGCCCATCTGCAGTGTCAGTTGTCTGCGTTGTTGTGTTTTGTACTCTTGCAGCGTTAAAAGTCTTTTTATGTAATAGAGCAGCTTTCAAAATGTAAACAACTACTGCTTTTCAATGCATTTCTTTTACAGCTTTCTTTTTTACATCACTATGGCACAAAATGGACAAAATGGCACAATTTTTTTTAATTGGGCAATGTTTCGAAAGTGCCAATGAGCCATTTCGTGGAAAAAGCAATTTCCCAGAATTCTCTGTGGCAGTAATAAAATGATAAAACACACAACTTATGTTCATCTTTGCATGTCATTTTGTTATCATAGCTATATACAAAAAAAAACATTTTATTCAGACCAAAAACATCTATATACACATTAATTCGTAATTACATTAATCTCCTAGAGAATTGTACACTTAAAGCAGAATAACTATGCCTGATTGAATAATAAAATCCCTTATATTTCAAATCATGTTGATATATTTTTTTCTAGACGGGATTTGGCGAGTCTTTTGGCTGCGCTGACCAGTGGAGCTAGAAATGCTCTGTGGTGCTAAATTGATCACACTTTGTTGTCTGAGCTTGTCCTAAATTCTCATGACCCACATGAGAGTCCACCAGCAGGCCTGGGTCAATATATTCATATGGACATTAAAACAACTAAACATGCTCTGCATTTTGTATAGTTGTTTTACCCAAAGTCTTTGACCTGAAGGAAGCGTCACTATCATACAGAGCCTCGAAAACAACATCAACCCTAACTTCTTTCGATGTAAAGAATTACAATGTAAAAAACTAATTGTATGTATTTGACAGCATGTCTCATGAGAAGTTACAATCAATATTTGACGCCATGTTCAAATTTAACACATATACATTAGGGGTGGGAGAAAAAAAATCGATGCATCGGGATTCTTTCTCTAACGATTCTGAATCGATTCTCAAAGATTCAGAATCGATTCTATGTCAGAACTTGTTCATCCTGAATATAACTTTGTTAAAATAAAAGCAATAAAATTAAACTTCAAGATGGGAATACTGTCAAAGAGATTCTAACTATAAACAAAAGCATAAAACTCTTTATTTATTTAAAATGCAAATTTATCATATTTGCAAAAAAATTATATGAAGAATCGTTTTGGAATCGGATCGTGAGTCCCAGAATCGGAATCGGATCGCGTAGTACCTAAAGATTCCCACCCCTAATATACATACAATTGGTTTCAGTTTTGATACATTAGTTCAAAATATTAAATGTTTTTTTACACAAACCTCTCATTTAATCTCAGCTGGATTATTTTTATGATGGCAACATATACAAACAGACAGCATGTGCATGGTTCGGGGTAAAGGTAAACTAACGTATACATCAGTCCTGTTCTGGTTACTCTGTATTGAATCAGAGGTGGTTATGTTTCTTCTCCAGAGGGTTAGAGACAGCAGGATCAGATTTATGCGGTTTGACTGTATACACAGTGTACAAGAGACAGTCACAGAGCCACAATTATTCAGTAACACATTGCCCTCTACCTGCACTGAGAGGCAATATGACACAAACCTTCAGTATCATCATCAGAAATCTGAGAATATAAAGCTGTACAACGATACTGTACAACTACATAAAACAACCACTTTCAAACAACTAATCCAAACCGTTTTAATTTGTAATTTTATTTGAAGAACAGGAACCCAAACACATAATTGTGCATACTGGGTAATAAAATAAATACTAACATTGCAGAAGCTTCACCAGTACCATCACACTGGTTGACCCGGTGAACATCATAAAAATCTGGTCTTTACAACAGGGTGGACAAGTTGCATGACCGTCATCCTCAAAATCCAACATTAAACCACATAGAGAATAATAAGAGCATCACTACATTCATAAATAAAATAATTTGAAACTCAAAAAAAAAAAAGCATCACTACATTAAACATTAAATATAAATATCATGTTGCCATTTGACAACCGCAGTCTTAAAGTGTCTAAATAAATCCTCTAGTTGTTCCTTTCCACATCATGAGCACATTTAACAGCAGCGCTTCAACTAATCCCAGCAGAGGTGTGGGACACATCTACCCTCAGTCGCCCTGCATCCAGCTCCAGCTCCATCTCCATGGAGGAAAGCCCCAGGCTCGTGCGAACACAACGGCCCTGCTGGCTAAAGCAACCCATCTGACGCTCAAGAACTAATAGTGGCCTACAGTAAAGAAGCGAAGTCACTTCCTGGTTTGCTGTCTTTTTTAATCTGTGCCTCGATATACCGACTATCCCTTCTTTCTTTCTCTGTGGCTGTCTATTTTCTTCCCTCATTCGTATTTTCGCCCTTGTCATGATTAGGGTCCCTGCAGGGTTAGACGAGAGACCGAGAGCGTAATCAGTGAAACACCCAGAGGTCCGTCAAGCTAAGACTTCTCACTGTTCATCATACCTCACTCCAATACACATCAACACCCCCAACCTACCAACCACTACCTCCTTCGGCTGCTTGGTAACCAGCTCCCATGGCAACCACTTTTACAGGGGGTGTATGGGGTGAGTACCAATGCCTGACGGGAAGATGAGACTGTAGAAGAAAAGCAGCAAACGATGCTCTCTATTCTCTGTTAGTTACCAAAGAAACCACAGAAACTGCTGAGTAATCTGCCTGTCCAATATAACTACAATATATCGAGCACAAGTTATATTAGGCGTTAATGGTCACCAACATACTACAGTTTAGACAGCACTTTGTTCAACTTCAGTCCTTGCCTCCTACAAAGGCTATACTTCCCTGAAATTTTTACAATAATTTACAATATGCTCAAGATAGAAAATAAATACGCCACAGGGAAAACAAGCTGTGGATAGCACAGCTCAGATGATCTGGTCATAAAAGAATTTGATGAAACATATTTTTGTAGTGTCTGAACGCTTTAAAAGGAGAAGAATCTGAGAAGCAAAAGACACTTCTCCATCTCACTACTGTCCAGAGGAAATAACTGAGAAATGAAGATCTTACTTGTGACTATTGACACTATACAACAACTCAGGTCTGTTCTTCTGAGGTTTCTGCCATTCTCTAAAACAGTGACTTGGTAAAAAGGAGGACAGACCCACAGATGGCCCACAGAACGGCTGGGACGTGCCACATGGCTCCTACTAGACAGCTAGTGGCATCCAAACACAAGGAGCAGAAGTGGACAACTTTGTTATGCTAATAAATGGGGACAGCTGCCTGGGGTCACGGGTCAAACTTTAAACGTAACAGCACGTGTGGAACGAAAAACCTGATGAACCTGTCATTACAGCTGACCCTGGTTCCTATCCTTTTTAGTCTTCGGAGAAGATCGGCTCTTTGTTGCAGTATGAAGGCAGTAATCAAAAAAGTAGTTTGTGATGCATTGTGACATAGAGACAGCGCAGGCATAAACATAAACAACAGTGGGATCTGGGGAAAAAAACAAGTTTTGAAGGAAACTGTGTATAGCATGTACTGCGGTTGTCTCCACTTAAGGCTGTTTGTCTATGAGAAGAAAGCATTATCCTATCAAGCAATGCCTGGAAACATTATCTCAAAATAAACTGCCCAAATGCAACATATTCCAAAAATATCTGCTTTCAAACCTGCCGTGTCCTTCACCACTCGAGAATAAGTATGTTATTTCCAGACTGAATTGATTGTGTTTTAGTAGTGGCTTGACTATAGCATGCAGGCCTTGCTCAATATACTCCATGACCTTCGGACGGGCAGATACAATGTATTGATTCAAACTAAAAGGGAGAGTCCAGCAGACAGAACGAAATTAGTTTCCCGTGCAAGACGACAGTTATCTACACCTTTCAACCTGGCAGTGAAAGACCTGTGTCATTTAAGCTCTTAAAGTTCACCTTACCGTGAATGTTTAGTCTGGTTGTTAGGAAACAAAGCTCTGCGAGAGAAAGAGACCCTCTGACTTAACAAAACCCTATTCAAGCAGGAGGAGACGTTTCCTGTAAACGTTCCCAGCTTAATAAAAGTTGGAGAAAAATGTTTTATTGCTCGTAGGTTCACAGCTCAGAAGATTTAATGGAGTTCACAGTTTCATTGAAGTATCAACTTAGTGTCAATGAACTAAAATATCTGCTGAGAAAATGTTTTGTCGATCTTTTGTAACCAAACTGTATGTTTTAGAAATGAAAATTTATTTATATTAAAACAATGAAAAGTTTATATTTATTTATTTATTTATTTTATAGCCATATCAGCAACAAAGTTTATTTATTTATTTTTTTATAGCCATATCAGCAACAACGTTTATTTATTTATTTATTTATTTATTTTTTTATAGCCATATCAGCAACAACGTTTATTTTTTATTTTTTTATAGCCATATCAGCAACAACGTTTATTTTTTATTTTTTTATAGCCATATCAGCAACAACGTTTATTTTTTATTTTTTTATAGCCATATCAGCAACAATGTTTATTTTTTATTTTTTTATAGCCATATCAGCAACAACGTTTATTTTTTATTTTTTTATAGCCATATCAGCAACAAAGTTTAATTTGATGGCAAACTCTGAGTACTACAAATTCAACAAAGCCAAAATAACCAACCAAACCTCTGTAATAAAAAAACTATATACAGTAATTTAATCCTTATAATATACAGTAACAGTGATTTACAGTACAGGAGTTTATTCTTATTTAATCTTTACCTAAAGTAATTTTATCCTTTTAACAATATACACCAGATAACAGTTAAAAAAAAATCCTTTCATTTTAATATTTGTAGAAAAAGGTCTAAAATTATTTATGAGATTATTATATTTGGTATATTAATCACTGTCCATTAAAGCAAGACATTCCAACTGAATATGTTTTTTATAGTCAATGAAGTCGTAAAAAACTCACATGTTGCTGATTCTTTACCTTTTATTCAAAATATGACCATGTATATTTTTAAACACAAAAACTAAGTAGACAAAACAGGGCTGCAAGAGTTATCGAGATCTCTTGAGATGACTTCAGACGACAAAATAGTCATCTACAAAAAAAAAACACCACAGCTGTCCAGAGTAAACACGTCAGATGTCACAGAGATGTGTTTTTTCTTTACATTGGAAAGAAGAGACTCTTTAAAGTCTTCTTAATCTTTAAAAATATAGGTCTTTAATAATTACATGCCAAGATAAGTGTAAGGATTTGAGCGGGGCTGCATGGGCGGGTGGGCACGCAGGGATTAAAAGCGGGAATCACAGATGGCCACCGCGTCTCATCTTTCGGTGGGCCCCAGTAAATAATTAGCAGAGGTATGCTGCGTTTCTTTTGTCAGCACGTGCGTCTGTCAAACACGAGCGTGTGTCAGGAACAATGGCAGAAGTACAAAAGCCCACGGCCCAGCCTCCCCGCCATCACTACAACTGTTGTGAATTGCAAGGCACGCGCAACTTGTCACTGGTAGAACAATAGGGATGGGGGACGGGTACTGGGTGGCATCAAGTCGGCACAAGACTGACTCTTAAGGTATCAAAAAAGCTTTTTTCTTTAAATATTTCCTTCAAATTCTTTAAATATGTTCATTTGAAACCTATAGAGAGTGTTATATCTGGAGTTCCTGATGTCCCAAACATGAGCAACGTAACAGTTTTCACCCTTACAACAAGCAAAAACTTCCAATAACCATAATCATCAAGCTCAACCATATGTGTCACTCGAACCCCAAACAGAACATAAGGGTCAGGACAGCAGAATTGCGCTATTCCCCAATTCCAACTTCATAAAAAGGGCGTGTCACGCCGTTTTTGGACGTACGCGTGTAGAATGCGTATGGAAGCAGGGGTTAATTCAGTGGAAGGAAGGTCAGACCAAAAGAAAGGCCCATAAAAAGAGTCTAACAGCTGGGACAGATCTACAGGGACACAAAGGAGTCGGCAGGGGGAGGGGGAGTGTCAGAAGAGAAATGGGACGGGGAAAAAAATCAAGATGGGTAGACGGGCCACCTTTCGAGCGGCCTGACAGGGGTCCTTTGTTACGGCAGCTGGTTACAGGGAGGTCAGACCAGCTGTGCTTCCACTGACCCTCTCCCCTCCCACCCCGATCTGCTCCCTGACCAAACACAGCCAGCTGTATACGGGAGGAGTCTGGAGGTTCAATGAGTTTGGGGGAGGGCCGTGTCTCAAACCTTGTCCACACTAACTCGTTTTCATCTTTTTTGTCATGTGATGTCAAGTTATAATTACTTCAGATTGCATTTCTTCAAAGGATGAAAAGCATTTTTAAACTAAAACTTTGTATCAGAGTAAAGTGAATCTACATGATTGTCTTCTTACGGTTATTTTGTACCGTATGCACATTTCCTGCTCTCTAGACATCATATCGGTCATTACAAGAATCCATATTGCTCCACCTTAAGTAATAGCTTGGCATACCACCCATACCAAGGTCTAAAGGAAAGTTTAAGGTCAGATCTGTTTGGTCGATTAACACCTTGCCTTCTAAATATCTGCACCGGCCATTAAAAACGCATACTCTCTCCAAATGTTTAACTCTTTAAACCAGCCCAAGAATAACCCAAGAAATTCTCAATACATTAGATGGTAATAAAAGAACAAATTGCTCTGTGATGGTCTATATTGTGTAAAACGCATTCAGCACATGATATTCGTAGAACAACATTATTACTAAAAATGCTTTCTGCATTAGCCCGAAATGCTCCTTTAATTGTCAGCGATAAAAGCTGTTGAAATATTTACAAAGTAAAAGTATTGATCCCAGTATATGTACTGGCAGTCTGTTCTTAAAGCCCAAGGATGTGCGAGGCTTTGCTCTATTGATAGACACTAGTGATAGTGACGAGTCCACTGAGGTCTTTATGGTTTAAGAGGATAAAAGTTAAATCATCACAGAATAGATGACAGAGACGACTGAGAGAACACATTTAGATATTTTTTTCATGTAAAATAGCTTAAATTTGACATTACATCACATACCCAAGATTCTGCAATGACTGTCCGACAGAAACATTCAGAAAACGTAAATGTTTGCAACTGACATTCAACGCTGTGATTGTTAAAAGAAACCTCTCTGTATATTTGCATCTTTTGGATTTGAGGTGTCGTGTGCAGGTCTGTTTGCACCTGTGCGTCTCTGAAACTGTCTGTTCAGTCAGATGGCACTCAAGATTCTTTTCCTTTCAAGCTGGTAATACAAGCTTATACAAAATGAAATTTCCATTCTGAAGTCTCAATGGAGACCAACATCATAAGGAGGAAATTTTAGATGACAGGAAATTTTCAAAGTTGGCTTTTAAGTATTGAAAGGATTCAGTTAATCCAGACGAAAATCCAGACTTCTATCAGTTGTCACAGACAAACAGTAAGCAGATATATTCAGGAAATCCCTAACAAGTACAGAGATTCTAAATGACCAACATTATAAGACTATGGATTATAGGGATTTGCACTGTAATAAGTGTGATGACACATTACAAGATTACAAGATATCATTCATTCAAATGCAGATTCTAGTAAAAATGTTTAAAGACTTAACAGGCTTCCACAACTCATGGTTGCAGTACAAAAACATTTCTTAACATGTTAAGAGGGTATGTTGTAGCACAAAAGCAGATACAATGTGAAGCATTTCCACTCATCCCAGCTAGACCACCCATAATCGTGAAAAACTAGCTTAGTGTCTAGCTGTCAACTGCTTTCTCCACAGCAATGGCGTGGCAATAGTATAACTATGTGTTTTATGAAAATCCAAAACAATCAGCCTGAGTTTGAATAGTGTTTTTTTAGTCCGGCAGTTAAGTGCAGACATTTACACTAGACACTAGCAATGCACACTGCAAAGTTGTGTGCTTTTCAATGTGTATATACTTCTTAAAAAGTTTGTAAAATTAGCTTGCGTGTAACCCCTCATGTATATTTCGGGCAAACAAATGAATGCATTACGACTAAATATATTGACTAAGAGGCCCAGACAATTCAATGATGGGATGTGATCTCCATCTTCATCAATGTTTCATTAGCTCACCCCCGAAAACTGAGAAAATAGAGACAAACATATTCCACTTTTGACAATAATAAGGTCACATGACTGTACTGTATAAAACAGAAGCTTAAAACCATAATCAAACTTAAAATAAGAGAGGTAAAATTAAGGGGGAAAATGGAAAAAGCTATTCTTATATAAGCATCTAACAGGTACGTCCCATTTTTTCTATTTTCTGTATTTTCACAGTACTAAACTTTTGAACTCTTTAGCAGTCTGTACTCTATCCATAACTCTTAAACTCTGGTTTTGGGTTCCTAAACAATAAACCAAACCCTAATATGTGCACTTATTTTTGTAGCCTCACTCAAACTGATGAAAGTGAAAGTAAGTCAGGCCTTGAGACTAAGCTTGAGATCAAGTGGTGCAATAATAGATGAGATGGGCTTAACGCAGAATGTATTGATTGACGGCGGGAGGGTAAGCAGAGCAAGGCATGGACAGATGTGATTTAGCATACCGAGAAAGAAAAGGAAGAATTTCAACATTGTCCCAAGGGCTTATGCCATCATTATCATCCTCTTCTTTATCCTGTATCATATACTGATGACAATATCATCCATATTGATGGATCTATAAGTTATACGCATATTCATATGTCCTCATTTAAGCCCTATAATTAGTCTCTCAGTATGTTTTAGTCTAAATCTGAAGAAACACAACAGCTTCCATGACTGCTGCGCAAATAGTACAGGTCAATTAGAAGACTGAAAGTGTATCTTGATATCGCTTCAAGTAAAACACATTGATCCATTGTAGGTACTTTGGCTAGATGAAACAAAGCCAGCAGAAGAGATTTGTTTCTTTAAATGGCAGTCCGCTGGCTCATCAGAGTTTCAACCGATGCAAAACTTTCGTCTAGGCAAACAGGCAGCCAGTCTGGCAATGATGAAAGCATTATTGTATTTCCAGTTCATAGAGCTATCAGTGGCCATTGAATTACCAGTAACCCACTGCAAAAAGCCAAACATTAAGCATTACTGGAACATTAATAAAGCCTGCATGCAAATGTGTTGTTTTAACTACAATATGGGGCT
This sequence comes from Beaufortia kweichowensis, assembly GCA_019155185.1. Classification (NCBI taxonomy): domain Eukaryota; kingdom Metazoa; phylum Chordata; class Actinopteri; order Cypriniformes; family Gastromyzontidae; genus Beaufortia; species Beaufortia kweichowensis. The sequence goes on from CM032811.1 coordinate 6,066,267, forward strand.
ACCTAAAACTGAAGGGGAAATAAATACAGTGCAATAAGCTCCAAACCCCTATCAAGAGAAGAATAACGTGCCATTGCTACAACTTAAGAGTTTGGCTTCGGGTCTTAATAATATGCATCCAACAAACTTGTTTCCTCCGACACATCCTCCTCCACCTCATTCCAGAGGGATCCTGGGTCACAGATGAGAGGAGCCGCTACATATGTTCTACAGCTGAAGGCGTCTGACAGATGTTTAGAATGGGGAGGAATGGAAACAAGGCAACAGGCAAAGAGGGAAAAGCTTCCACACCCTTCATTTGTCTATGTTAGCATTAGACGTGAGTCACAGATGTGTAATTGCACTGCAGGGCATTAAGGGTTGCAGCGGCACAAGCCACACCCACCTTTACCAGAGTCATAGATATGAGATAGCTTTAACCTTTTCAGATGAGTATTTGTGGCGAGTCAAAGAGAAATCTAAATGTCTTGGCAAGTAAGGTGCATTTCTTAAAGCTGTTGTTATGTTTTCAACGTTAAAATCCTTTTTCCCAACACAGCCTAAAGCGCAGAGAGGACTAAGATGCCATTTGTAGGTGGATTCCCCCAAAAATGTAAATACTGCAAGTTCTTTGCCCTGCAGCTAAGCAAAACAAATTATTTTGATAATCTTCCTAAAATAAAGGTGCTTATAGTGCCAACACAATCTCATGGCACTTTGGGTTTAGGGGTTTGGGCTTCATTTTTGCTTTTTTACTAATAATCGTACATTTTTGTGCAATTCACATCATATGAATTCATGAAATCATCATCTCATAAAATAACATTTTTAAAGATATATTTTTCTGCTCATCATAATTATTTGTAGAAGTACTGTTTGGTACAAATTAGGGCTGCACAATACTGAAGAAAAACGCAATATGCAATAACATGGCAAAAAAAGCTGAAAATTACATTAAATTAAAAGTCATTTCGTTATTGCAAACCATTGCGATACAGGCTTTATGCACATCTGCGATATTTTGATATTGTGCAAATGACATACAGCTAAAACAGCTATAAGAGCGTAAAATACCACAGCAAAATCATAAATGTCACAAAGTCTGTTTAGATTGTCCAAATTTGTCATGTAAACACACAGCACAAGTAGTCTGAAACCTAATCTGTATTAATCCATGCTGTAGTGTGTGAAATAGGCTTTGTTTATGTCTTTGGAGTGTGTTGGCTAGAATCACAAGCTGAACAGCGATGCATCTGCAAAAACTCAAGCTGTGCCCTGCGGTTTCAGACTGTGGATGCAGAAAGCGGATGCTATAAAGAACAAAGACAGAAGATGCTCACCGAGTGTCTGAAGAAACTGCAATCAGATGGAAATTTTATTTCATTTAATAATTACTGTGTCTTTGACTTTGAAGTTACGTGACACACAAGGGGAGCTCTCTGAAGCGCCCTCTCGTTCTCTTACATAAACACACAGACTCGCTCATATTCAGAGCATAAGCTCTTGTAATGCATCTGCAGCGGCTGTTCTATTCTTACCATCATTTCCACCCCCTTTCTTCACTCAACCTGTAACCCCTGACTGAGCACTCCACCAACACTAACTCGTCTTTTGGAAAACGATATTGAGTACATGACTTGATAGAAAGAAACTGCATTGGCGACGGTACCATAGTGATTAAGGCTAATGTGAAACACTTATTTTACTTCTATGTGATGATTTTCTGCATAAAAAAGTTTCTAAGGAAATTTTGAAATTAAAAACTTAATCATCTGTGGTTTAAGATGCTATTTTCAGGTCCTACCAAATATAAGACCACACACAACTCTTATGGCAAGAACACTATGTAAAGTGACTTATGTAGCTTATCTAACTGAAATGGATCCTACATACCTAGATAACCACTTTACTCTCCTTAATTCAATAGAAAAACGTCTGATTGTAGACAGGCTTTTGCAGAATCCTGACACATTGCCAAAACATCACTAAATCACCCATTAAAAGCACAAGGAAAGGAAAGAGCTGTATCATTCTATCGCTTGTGAGTCCATAAAGTGTTTTCATGCATAATGTAAACAGGCATATACTAGTGGACTTGATAAGTTTTTTTAAAGTCAAAGAAATAGCGATGTGTACAAACATGTGCATGGCATGTATAGCGAAACTATTTGGATTAAAAAATAAAATAAAACAGACTTTTGATGTGATTACTTTGAATGACCTCAGGATTTTCCCACACAAGGAAACTGAGAAAGTTATTTTTTTATATACTAAAGTTGTTTTTTATTGTCTCATTGATCAAGATAAATAACTTATGGAAAGGCAATGCCTGACCTTATCTTATATTATATCCTTCATTAGCATAAAGTACTTTACATTTATAACATTATGGATAAAAGTATTTTTTTCACCATTTACAGCAGACTCAAACAGAAAACACTGTTATTTGGACACTGATTTGTACATTTGTTCAATAGTCATGGCCTCAAGGTATAAAGAATGATTTCTGTTTGTAAAGCTCTGTCAGGTGTGAGAAAAGACAATAAACAAACAGAAGCACAAAAGCACACATGCCTCAATACTAAAACTAGCAGTCACATGCTGTGCAAAAATCACAATTCACTCGCTTCAATTCAAGAATGGCTAAGCAAAAACCGGAAAGAGACTTTTCAAGCAGCCGCTCTCTGTATGGAGAGAGATTGTAGTCCATTGTGTGCAAGTCACACCCTGATTAATACAAAGGAAGTGACATCGTTCCTCAGTATCATAGCTTAGCCGGCAACCCATTGATTGGCCTTTGGCCTTATGCTATTGTGAATTCAGCTGCTGTGTCCTCTTGTTCTTCCATCTGGATAACAATGGGGTGCAGACTTACACAGCAGACCCCAAAAACAGACGGCACACGCTCTGGACAAGTGCACAAACTCATTCAGCTGTTATGGACATCCAGTCCAATACCAAACAGTGAGCGGGACAGGTGATCAAATAGTGTGGCAAAGAAAAGTTGTTTATGGAAGCTTACAGTTAATTTGGTGTGATTACTTTAAACCCCAAAACTCTGATCATCATATTCTTAAATATGAAATCTTTATACAGCCGAGCCATATCATAGCTTTAAAATATAAATACGAGCACTATTTTGTGGTGTACTTGATGAATGAGCAGATTATTCGACTGAACACTGTAAAAACGTGCTTCATGTCGTAAAAAATAAACTGACTGGATGTCTTCATGCCAAATATACTGAATTTATTACACCAGTCTAAACCAAAGAAAGTTACAGTATTTGTATAGGTCAGATCATACAAAAATAGTGCCAACAACTGCACATACTCACTTTTTACAGTGTATTGTGTGCAAAACTAAATCACACTTGTTTTAGTTTAGGACTACAGATGTAGTTATTATTTACACTATTGAAGTTCATTTGAAAAGTTAGTGACCAGTTTTAATTGTTTAGTAGTAGTACTATTATAAATGCGGCTGAATGCATCAGGATTTCTATCCACACTTTGGGCATATCACCATACTGATATTTTTGATGGTTTAAATACCCATGTGATGTCTGGACTCAATCAACAAGGATTTAGTAAAATATATGGTCCAAAATATTGCTAATAAATGCATTCTGTGAGAATAAATATTTCAAGTGTTAGCTGAAAATGTCACATCCATAACGCTTTAATTGCCCCTTTACAATACATCTAGGCCGTTATCAAATGAGTCCAAAATGAGATTACATTATTTCTCTATTCTAACATACACAAGCTTGATAACACTGCTAATAATAATACATGTAAAGCATCTGACTGTATAAAGTAACACTTTAGTGATTGTCTTGTACCATATTTCACTGAGGACACTGACAAACTCCTAACGGCCTAACCATTATGGATCAATACCAGTCATCTTATTATTGATGAGGCATGCTCTACATGTAAAACGTCTCTATTAGAGATCATCAAATCAAATGCATCTGGTTGAAGGTATTATATGAGTGTTACATAATTTCACCATTAGTTTACGTTTTTCTCACACATGCGTGTTTATTGTGAATAATGCAATGCACCGAAAAGAAAACAAAGCTGTGATTGAAACCAACAATATAATAGCAGGACAAGATGCGCATTAAAGTAAACGACAAACGCAAGATTTAACTGCACGCGACGTTTTACTATGTGTGTTTAGAAACATCTGGGTCCAATTGCATTGACATATTTGAGTTGCCAGTTTAGGAAAAGATAGTCTTGATGCACATTAGTACTGTTTTAACCACATACTAGCCTATAGCATCTATATAGAGGGACACGAAAGGGGAATAACTCAGTTATTTCACTGCTGACACAAACATCTGCATGTTTCATCACAAAAATCGACTTGATAAATTCGTACTAGACAGATCCGTGAACAAGCAATCTTCAATCACTTCAGCTCTATCCTGTGATAGCCCACAAACTATTAATAATGCATGTTAAATGCAGTTTTAGTGCACAGGGAGACTTACCGAACGGAAGAATACTACTCGAGTGCCCGTGCCGCCTTTTGTGTAATCCAAAGAAAATATGGGAAACAATATTTCAGATTATTCTACATCAGAATAGCCCTCGCGCGAGATCGGTCAGCACGCGACAATGACGCTCAATCGGACGCACGTGGAGTGAAGGGCTTCAAACGGTCGTAAATTTTGCGAGTGGTCGTAAGAAACGGACAGGTTTTGTACGATCTCTGCGTGCGTTATTCACTGAACAGCAGCAAGTCACTAGCGCATAAACTGCGCTCCTCCCGCGGCTCCACCCGCTAGCCCCGCCCTCGCGACGCGCCCATTGGCGCAAATGAGCTGTTATGCTAATTTTCTCTTCCCGCTTATGTTCAAGAGACGGAAGAAAATCCCATGAATTCGGGCGGAAGACACAGAATAGCGTCATCTAGAGGCGAAAACGACGGCTAGTCTCAAATACATATCCAACACTATAATCCCGTAACATCTGTTTATTTAACAACTATAAAAATTGAGCCTTATTCAAAATATTAGTACAAGAGATTATACAGTATAGAATATAAGGTTATACCACATTTATTTTATACCTTCAGCGCTTTAAATGTTAGTAGACTTGCTACAAATATAATTTCTTACATTAAAACAGTAAACCTGTATGATTATAAATGCAATGACACTTGCATTGATTTATGGTAACATGGTATCAATTGAAAAGTTGACACAAGCAACACAAAGACACAATTTAAAGTGTCCTATATGATTTAAGTCATCATCATGAGATAATGAACAATTTACTCCACTTGAGCAAAATTTGTGTATTCAGTGTTTGTAATGTCGCAATTGAAAAGCTTGGCAATCGTTTATGCCAGTGACAATTTCATTTACAGTATAATTTACTTTAGTAAAAATACACAGTTGTCACTATAGCATGAAACATTTGAGGGTCAAAAAACTGAACTTATAACTTATTCTAATATATAAATAAACCACAGACATCTAGAGGTTTAACACCAAACATGTTCATTTTCTGAGTGACTAAAATGTCACAAATACACCACACCATAAATTCACTGTTATATTACAGGCACAAAAATATCTGTCAGTCTTTGGTTGCAATACCAAGAACTTTTCATACACCAGTCATACACCATTTTTACTTCTTAGTCCAAACTCAAAGTGCACTTCCTGTTAGCTCTAAGCCTGGGTCCCTCTTTCCTGTCTCTGTTTGTTATAGGAATTGTATATATCAAGAAACATTTCCCGGCAAGTGATACGAGCCTTCAGCTTGGAACAGATAAGGAATGATCCTGCCATTTTACGGTGTAGTGAATAAGACTCTTCTGGAGGGGGTGTGAGACGGTGTCGAAGCATTACAGGGATCAGACTCTGAATGCGGTGTGTGGTGTTCTGGGTGCCAAAGTCAAACGCATCGGGCGAAGAGAAAGCTTCACCGAGGATCATGACAGCCTCGACGTGTGCATCCTCAAATGCCTGTGAAGAGCACAATATAAGAGTAGCATATAACAGGAAAAGAAGTGGATATAAAATACGCAGCCATGACAAGTTGTGGGGATAATACAAGTTATAAAAGCATCAAACCTTGGCTTCAAAACCAGTGATAAACTTCAGGTCCTTAGATTTCTGCAAGACAGTGGCTCTGTCTCCAACCGAAGCTGCATGCACAACCTTAAATGGCAATAGTTACAGTTCAATACAGTAATATCAAACAGAAACCCTCATGGGTTAAAATTTATGACAGCACTGTTAACGTGTATGTGTAATATTACTCAATTAAGCATTCAAGATTATGTTACACATTATCTATCTACGTACCTCTATATAATCATCTGTAAATGACTGCGGGTAATCTCGACAGGCACCAAAGTCCAACAGAAATATCTGTTAAGATCAAATAATTAAATGTTTGCATACTGTTTCAGTAGGAAGAAAGGAAGAAACAGACAAGATATTGAGAGGTTATGAAATGAAATCTACACCTAAAAAATAAAATAAACGGCAGCATACATAAATCAAAGTGGAAAAAAACAAAAAGGGTCAATAACATCTGTCTATTTTCATTGTCTTGTCAATTGCTCACCTTGTTCAGTTCACTATTATAGAAGAAATTGGCCCAGTTGGGGTCTGTCTGCATGAAACGAAACTCAAACAACTCTTTCAGACACAACTGCAGGATGTTATAGCATATCTATAGAATAAAATTCACTTTAGTAACTTTTTGGTGACACACAAATGCAAAATAATGATATGTGTATTATACAAATGTTGTTTTTTTACATTCTTAATGCAAAATACAATACAAATTGGTAAAAAAAAAAAAGGCCAAAAACAAGATCTATACATCTTGTTTAACCAACCTCATTTCTAGTCTCCTGATCCAAATCAACACAGCGATCCAAAGGAACTCCATTCACAAGCTCCATTGTAATGACCCGACGTCCTGAAAGTTCATCAAAGACCTCAGGGACCACAAACACTGGATCTCCTTCAAGTAAACTCCTGTGAGGAGCAAAATAAAATCAATTAAAAGAGCTTTTTGTTGAGACATAAGCGTTATAGTTGTAAAATCTTACAAAATTGTTACAATATACGACACGATGCGCTAATAAGCCAGACTAAACGTTCATTAACTGAGAGGACCTGAAGCGTTTTGCACACTCTGCCTCTCTCCTGTAGTCACATTCCCATGCCAGCTCCCTCTGAAGAACCTCCAGACTACTGTCAGCAAACAGACCTGTGAGAAGAAAACACCAACACACAATGAGTGTGACTCAATGTCCACACTGTTATCAATGTATTAACATAAAATCGCTTCTCACCCTCAGGTAAAACGATGCTCATCTTTAAAACAGACATGAGATTGTCGATGTCACTGTGAATGCTTTCAGCAACACCAGGATACTGTAGAGAATTAATTATTATTACTCAAAGTGATAATGCTGGGATACTGGACATTGCAAATCAGCTAATAATTTTGTTAGATGTCTTTTTATTTTAAAGAAATCATTCTGATACCTGTATCTTTGTAGCAACTTCTCTTCCATCCAGCAAAACCCCATGATGCACTTGGCCAATGGAGGCAGCAGCGAAGGGCTTTTCCTCAAATGATGAGAGTTTCTCCTTCCATCTGGGCCCTAATTCCTCCTCAAGTACTTTCTGTACAAGGAACATCAATAAAAACATCAGCCACAGAGATATTACTGCCAACATCAGGCAACTCAGATTCCAATCATTTATGATTTATGAGACCCATAAGCAAAAGTAGCAGATTTCACATTGTGTACTTTTGGGAGCGGTCATTCATTTGCCAAGTATTGGCAACTGTCTTTAGAACAGGAATACTAACTGATCCAGGAGATCCTTGTTTAGTTCAGTTAGCTGTGTTCAGCACACTGGCGCCCCACAGTGTCTGAAGGCAAAAACATCCACCTACGATCACATCTCATTTTCCCCAAGCTGGTGTGATACCAGCATTGTTTTAATAAAAATAGAAACTTGCTTGTTAGCAAAAAGTGTGTTCTCTAGTCGAACACATAGAAAGATGTTCTGGGAAATGTCTCAGTGGTTTTGTATCCATACAGTTAATGGGGTCAATGTTGTCTAGTTACCAACGTTCTTCAAAATATTTTATTTTGTGTTCTGCAGAAGAAAGTCATATAAGTTTAGAATGACATGAGGGTGAATAAATTATTAAATATTTTCATTTTTGGTGAACTATCCCTTTAAAGCTGTTTTTAATAGTGAATTGGTAAAAATGTTTCTTCAACAAGAACTAAAACTGTTACTTACATTCATTTGCCAAGCTGGCATGAAGTCGGCACTTTGTCGCACCCTCTCGAAAATTTTCTGCAGTTGTGGACTAATGAAGCTGTTGTCTGTTAAAAAATAAATCACATACATCACAGATCTTTAAACTCATTTAATGATTTGGAAATCCCCTGAATAATATTATACTGTGGTATACAGACAGTCAGGGAACATCTGCTAAGCCTTTAAATGAATTAGTCACAACTAAATTAAATTCTCTACCTTGAATGCTCAGCATCTGTCCGATCTTGAGGGCTGCTCCTCTAACCTTACACAGTGTGTCCACTATTCGCTCTGCATTGGCCTCTGACAGGAGTGGAGAATCTAAAAGAGCATTCATATCTAAAAAAAACAAAAGAATTTTTAATAACATGCTTGAAGTATTGTCTAATTATAACGACAGTTTGTTTGCTTTGAAAACCAGATAATGTGGTCTACCAAACCACATAATCTAGCTACCATAACACATGCTACCTGAGCGCTTTCCTCCAAAAGACTGTTTTGCCACCTCAGCAATGGCTCCAATGCCAAGACCAATAGCTAATCCTACAAAAAAAGCCCAGCTGAGTTATTGCAGTTTGGACAACAAATGCCTTATTATGATGTGAAGCAACTGTACCATAATTGTAACATAGAGAGTCATATAGTACTGTTATGTTTGTGTACATTATGGACAGTTTGCAGCATTAAATATGAAATTCACCTAAAACAAAAATCACTGACCCCCAAAATTTGCAAGTCGACTGATCCGTGTAGCAGGAACTTTCCTTTCTTTGGCTCGATCACTGAGCTGCAAAGCATTAAGATTGCATAAGATTAACATTTCATGTTTCTTCTAAACATTTCTTAATTTTTGTATTTAGATATTTAGGGTTATGCATTGGCTTTACATATTCCATGATACCAATAAGGGAAATCTGGACAAATAATGTCAATATTAAAACTGCAAAACAGTGTTTTGAGTTGGTCTTTAACTGATTTGATTTACAATATTCATCCCAATCTTACAGTAGTTTTCCTCACCTTTTGTCGTACAGGTCGGGCGATATTCTGTTTCGCCTCCCTTGCCTTTTTCATGTCCTCAGGGCTTAACCTGGCCACCATAGAGTCATGGACAAACCTAATATGATGATGTGACATTGATGTATGCAAAAATCGAGTGCTTTGTCCAGGCCAGCCAGTTCCTTTGACCGAGCCAGTAGATGAGCCAACGGGTGTCTGAGATGTTCCTGTAACATTACTGCCATCTGTACTGGACAAATCTGGGGGCATCTCGGAGCCCATGGCCCACTTCGCAGCTTCATCCTGTTCCATCTCCTCCCACTCAATATCAGGGAAGTCTTCTGAAGTTTTGGGAATCTGATTTTGAAATTGATGTCAATTTCAAATACAACACTATTAGAAAAGTATGCATGTATATTGTTTTTCTTCCTGTGGACATGGTTATCTATAAATGTACAGCGATGTAATTTAGAGTTCACCCACCACTTTTCCCCCCATGGCAGTGCCCATCACACCCTCGACCACCTCCTGTGCAGCTTTGATCCCTGCACCAAAGGTTGAGTTGCAGGCCATCAGCCTAAACTGTTCACCCTGAGTGGTGGCAAAGGCAGCGCCCACCTTGCCAGCCCCCCTCAGCACCTGAAGGACGTCTGCCAATGTCACTGAAATTATAGGAATGTATGTCAATGTCTTCAAAATCATATAAATACAACACTGTTAAAATAAGGTTGTTAAGGTTCCTATTTGTAGGTTCATACAACATATGTAATATTCTTTAATGTTAATTTCTACACATAGGAAACTTTTTTATGTTGATATTAAATAATGTAAGTAAGAATAAGTAAGAATTACAATTACAAAGACTAATAAATGATTATTAAACACAATTAATAAATCAATTTTATTGGTATCTGAAAGACAAAGACATACAACTAAGACAAGTGCAACCCACATTTCATTCACAGAATTTTGCCCTCACTTGACATTGTGATGCATATGGATTTACATTACATTACATTACAAGGACAGGATGTGAAACCAAGTTTGATGTAGTTACAGCAGATGCATTTAACAATGGATATCACATATAGAATCACAGTTCAAACCTTCGTAAAGGATCTCATTGTAATTAAAGTTATGTTTTGCGCACATCGGTTTTTTACCCACGTGCACTGTTTTAGGTTGTCATTACGAATGACTGCTGCAGAGTACTTCTCTATTCTTAATGCTTGTAACAGTACTAATAATACAACTTACTCGTGTTGAGAGATCTGATCGCTTCTGTGCGTTAGTGTCCTTTCCACTCCACACACGCTTCTGACTGTTTTGCAACCACTACCGGACCCGGAAAAGCTCCGATGATTGACAACCAACGGAGCCAATCAAATTAACAATAATCTAAAAAGGGTGGGGTTTAATGTCTGCTGACAGCCAATCACGAAGAATCTTACTAGCCAATGCGGAAGGTAACGCTGGCTTATTTATAATTTAATTCTAATAATTATTATTATTATTATTATAGTTAATCAAATGCAGCATAATTTTGGGCTATTTTAGCTCAGCCTTTGGCTAGTTACGCAGATCTGGCAACCCTGGTTTAACCCCTGGTGGAATTCTGTTATTATAGCTCAGCTCTGTGACTTTCATTTGGCTTTAGTAGTATCAGACTCACATGGATGAGTGAAAAAAATTGTCTGCCTTCGTAGTATTATTTCAATAAAATTCAAATTTATTGAGGCATTTTTTATTAAAATTTTGTAATTTCGGAAAGATTATAACTTTATACGTTTGTGTCTATAATTCTTTATAATGTCCCGTATGATCATAAGCCAAACACTGTTTGAAAAAAAAAACAGTGTCCTAATCACCTACATACACAAAGAGTTATTTTCAATTAGAATGCAATGTAATGTATGTGTTTTAAATATATTTAAATATTCATTCTGCAAATCATTCGATAACACACACACACACACACACACACACACACACATATATAAATATATATATATATATATATATATATATATATATATATATATATATATATATATATATATATATATATATATATGTACACAAAATAATTTATTCTATTAAAATGTATTGAAGTATAAAAGGTGCACTATATAACATGTTTTGATATTTTCATAGGTTACATGACAGTACATTTAATAGATATATTCTTTTTCATCTAAAAAGAATGCATTCTCAAACAAATATGTTCCCTTATTATCATTTTTTAACTCAGTCTTTATCTTGAATACTGGTGAAAGTGAAATACACTGATGATGATTGTGATGATGTTGAAGAATTTGCCCTTTGTGGGCGTAGAGATAGAGGAGGTGTCTAAACAGCCATATATGGGCATGCCATCAACTTTCTCTTTCTATTGGCTGCTAGCGGTTTGCAGCTGCTTGTCAACAAAATGGCCTTCCTCAATTGCTTTTTCGAGGACCTACCAATTGTTTCTGTTTTGATGAAATAGTATCGAAAGTCTCGTTAAACAAAAGAGACGACAGGTGTTTTTTGCACTGTAATTATCACTATATTACTGTGATCCCAGCAACATATTTCCGTGTTGGCAAAGCAAAACGAATATTGGGATTTTTCTTTATTACCGAGTTAGCTGACAAATGCTAACAGTCTACCTGCAAACCATCATCGACCTAAGCTTTCATGTCTGATGGTTTTAAAGACAGACAAAGACATTTGGATGATTGTTTGTTTAAATTAAACGACATAACCACCTACTGGTTACAAACTTAAAGGTGTCGGAGTGAAACCTGCGGAGTTTTCGTTTCAAAAGGTAAGATAACTATTTCTAGCAGACCCGCTAGTGTTTTAGCTTAGCTGATTATTTATTGTTGTTGATGACATTAGATGGAAATGTGTAAAATCGTTTAATACCACAGAAGATGTGTACGGGTGGTTTATCACTGGCACTGTAATGTATGTAAGAATACATTTAAAGTTTAGAAATATATAGTTTGTCAAGCTGCGGTATACACCTTATAGGGACAGCTTAGCTAGCCATGCTAAACATTTGCTAATTACTCCCTGACGCAGATAAATATAACATCACCATAACATGCGTTGGTGGGTGATTTGCCTGTTTTAGTTATCGCTACCGATTGGTTCGGTTGACATGATGTCATTTTTTTTATTTAGGCATATGTTCGTTTATGATCAGATATTGAAGCTGACTGGTAGTTTGCATTAGGCAGCTAGTCGCTAATCGGTTTGGTCAGCTTTTTAACTGTCTCGAGTCCGACGACCTCAAATACTTTATCATTGTTTGTTTACCTTTAACGATGTGATTTAATTGTATAGACGTGATTGTGATTGCACATATACAGGTCATGGATCAAATGGATGAGTAGGCCAAAGATGACAGCAGAGATAAAACGCTTGCAGATGGGCAATTCCATACAAATATGAACCTTCTTGTGAAAAAAAGAAAGCATGGTAGATATGTTTTTTTACCATGCTGATTGCTCAGATGTCAATATTTGATGGTTTAAATACTCATTTGAGTTCTCTCTCAAAGTTTTTAAAGCATTATTTTAAGTATGATTTTACATAGTCAGTTAAAGTGATGTTTTCAGAATTGTCACATCTATCACGCATGTATTTTCCATTTTTTGAAAAAGAAAACTCAGGCATAGGTAGATTTTTAAGTCTGATGTGTCTGGTTGGTTGGTTCAATATATTGATGAATAATACATTCTGTGAGAAATGATATTTCAAGTTTTGACTGCAAACTTTACATGCATGATGCTGGAATTGCCCAGATGCTATAAGTTACAACACACTTTGATACTAATTGTAACTGCAATCTAAAAAAAATCAATTCATGTATTGTATCTTGTATGGTGAGGGGTATTTGCTAGCTATTTCACTGTCAATGACAAGACATGCTCACTTTTTATGTGTGTTGAGTAAATTGAATGTAATGTCATAATAACACCAAACAGGAATAATTAATCTGTCCAGTCAAGTTTAATAGCCATTCAATGAAAGTATTAAAGTATGTTGTGTATAACTCATGAGTAAATCATCCTGTCGACCGACTTGTTTGGCAAGTCCCTGTAACATTGTGTTTGCCCTGATTATTGGCATTCTAGTTATCAAGTCTTTGTTTGCCTATTGACATTATTCTGCAGTGAATTTGTTTTCTTTATCAAATAAATTTCTTGGCATTAACAAACCAGTTTAATTTGTTAACAATGAATGAAAGTGTTTAAAAACGGACTGTTGTAATTAGATTTTAGTATTTTTATGTGTCTTTTGTCTTGTAAACACATTTCTTGTATTTCTCACCATTTCTTGTTTTTCCATATTCATTTGTGGTAGGAATGCAATCTTTTAAATGCACTACAAAAATCTTTTGAAGTATGTTTTGGGCTAAAATAGCAAAAATGTCCATTAGTTTGGGGTTTGGCAAAACATTTCAAATTTAAACTAACCTATATGGTCAGTGATGGGACTTCCAAATCCCGTATTCAGCTTGCTGTTTCATAATGTCATGCATGTTTAGCTGAGCTTTAACAAAACAGTTTGTTTGATATAAACAAACCTGAAGTACAACACTTACTCTGTCCTTATCTTACTGTAGATGCAATGTGTCGGCTCATCTCCAAGCACATGGTTAGACACCGCATGCCTTTATCATAATCTCTATTTATGGCTATAGATAACCGTAGGTTTAAGAGCATTCTGCTTAAAGTCAGTCCAGAATGAGTTTTTCGTAAAGAGGGATTTGAACACATCTTGACTTCATCATAAAAATAGTCTTAAAAAAACTTGCATAGCATAAATCAAGCAAAGGATTATTCTGCTTTGCCAGAGTAGGACATATCATCTTCTCATCTATTTTTGCATTAAGTTGTCCAATATTATGTTAGATTTGATGTCATTTTTAAGCAAAACATGACTGGTCTTGACAAGACCTAGTTTGTAGTTTTAACTGTAGTAGGAAAGAAAAGAGCAAGGTGCAAATGGTATTTGGTTGGGGTAAAATTGAGAAAAATCACTCTCTGACTCCAAGCCCTCTTTTCCAAGACTTGTGGCCTTCACTGCTGAAAGAAATACTGTTCACTAATCCATGTCCTGGCATTCTGCTACGGAAAGTAGGTTACATTTATGAGACAAACAAGAACAGAACAGCCTGTTTGAGAAATCTCCCAAAACCTTTGATTCATGCATATGTGTAAATATATCTGAATCATAATATCAGAAAATTGAAACAATAAAATAATTTAAAGTGTCAAGTAAAATAAATTGAAAATAAAATGAATACAACATAAATAATACTATTATAAATAATAATAGTAATAATAATAATTATTAATAACAATCAATAGTATTATTCATTTTAATGATTAATAGTTTCAAATAAACACACTTTAAAATTCCTACTCTTTTCTCCATTTTTTAAATGTGGTACTTAAGGATGTCTTGTTGAAAGTATTACAGCTACACTAGCACCTTTTGATTTAATTCTCTTGTCTGTTCTTGTTAGATGGAAGGATTAGTCAATTTAATTAGACTACTAAAATCCATTGACATTTCTTTTACTCATTTTATTAATGTAATAGTCTGTAAGACCTTTTTATCTTTTGTAATTGCCACTGTGCTTCAGATGATTCTGATGATAAATCGCTTGAATCTTCAGGTTGCATAAAACACACTTGACATTTCGGAGAGGCGTGCAATGCTTTGTAGACTGTGTCAGCTGGCACTTCAAATGAACACGTTTGTCATGATGAGTTTGAAGAGCAATTGTGAAGAGATGTTATTTAAACTATTGTAACAAAATTCCATATTTTGTCTTATTAAAACAGCTTTTGTTTGTTTTTAAATTGATACCTAGGTAACAAAGGTTTACATGTAGTGAAGCTAAGTTTCTGTCTTTCTGTTTTATTCCTCAGATGAAGTAATCTGTCCAACTGGAACTGCAGTACTGAACAATGAGAATGAGTGGCGAATTGGAAACTAGCTGCCCAGCGTAGAGGCAGGTCTGCTCCCCATGGGCTTACAATGAACCGTGACACCTTTTCCCACATTCGGCTGTGGTGCCCTCGACCTTTTGGCACCTACTCACAGAATAAGCCATACAGCAATGGTACAATTCTCAGCGGAGCAACTACGGCCCACTGTAAGCCTGATGATCCTGGGCTAACAAACATAGATGCACATGGAGTTGGTGAGGATCAAGATGAGGATGTTGGAACTGAGAACACCCCACCAGCTTCATCATCTACCCTGCTGGCTCCACCGCTCCCTACACCACCCTCTTCTAATTCACAGATGGAGGATGGCAGGGTACTGCTCGATACGTGGTATGTCATCAAACCAGGCAACACCAAGGAGAAAATTGCCTTCTTTGTAGCCCACCAGTGTAACGGTGCTGGAATTCCCAGGCCTAGTGCCATGAAAGTCAAGGGAAATTGGGCTACCGATTGTACCAAGGCCAAGCGCCGTCGTCGGTGTTCCTCTTATGACCCTCCTACTAAAGCTCAAAATGTAACTGTTGATACTATACTAAATCCAGAATCCACCAACCTGGCAGAGGACGGTGTTAGTGAGACGGATCTGTTGTCTGTGGCAGAAATGGTGGCCCTTGTAGAACAGCGTACAGCATTAGCTCTTCAAGGAATGGTCGCTCAAGGACAGACTAGTCCTTACACAGTTAATCAGAAACCTGTTGTAATCCTCTCAGAACCCCATTCATCTGAACCAGCTTCTCAAAGTGACTTTGATCAGCAGCAGCAACAACAGCAAGAATCTAGACGAGTTGCTCAGGCTGTAGCACATTTTGAGTCTCGGCAGCAAAATCTCGAAAATGCAACCCTGCGGCCTGAACTCAGCGGTTCAGCAAAAGATCACATTCATAATGGGGATTCTGTCAGTGGTGCTCCAAGCCATGGGCGAGGGGAAGTACGAATTGCTTTTCGAGTGTCAAGTTTGGACCCTCGCACACAGTCTGAGCCTGCTGGCCGCCCAAAATGCATGTTTATGAGTTGTGGAGTTGGAGGGAGCCAAGCAGGAGCCAGGGGCAAAGAAAAGATCACTTGTGACCTCTACCAGTTGGTTAGTCCGTCATCTCGAGATCCTGGTGCACTCCTGACTGGATCACCAAAGGCAGAACCTCACAGAGAAGGCATCACAGACAGGCCTCCATCCACAACAACAGATCCTAACCAAGAACCTGCCTCAGGAGAGAAGACAGCAGTAGCTCGAGAAAGGGTTACTGGCTTCCACGTTGAGGTTGTCGTAACTGGAGCAGTAGACCAATGTGTCTTTTATGGAAAAGACAGCACAGAGAATGTTCAAGAAGAGACTGTATGTTTTGCTATGCCCAATGTGGCTAATTCAATGGATGCCTCAGAGGAGCCACCTCCTGGCCAGCTTTTCTTTCTACAGTCACCAGCTACTGAAGATGAAAGTTGTTCAGGGGTCAACAGTGGAATGCGGTCTTTAGACTGTGCAAACAACAATGGCCCTGTGGGGACTACAGTAGAAAGGCCAGACTCCCCACTCGCTAACGTGGACGATTGCTCTGATCCTCCATTGTGCCGACTCTACCGCCACGTGTCCCATGACTTCCTTGAGATTCGTTTTCAGATCCAGCGGCTTCTGGAACCTCGGCAATACATGCTTTCGCTTCCAGACCACATCATGGTCAATATCTTCAGCTACTTGCCTACCCGCTCGCTAGCAGCACTCAAATGTACCTGCCATGACTTCAAGACCCTCATTGAGACCTACGGTGTACGTGCCACAGACTCTCGGTGGAACCAGGACCCGCTGTACCGTGACGATCCCTGCAAGCAGTGCAAGCGGCAGTATGAGCGGGGAGACGTGTCACTTTGCCGCTGGCACCCGAAACCTTACCACCACGACTTGCCTTATGGACGCTCTTACTGGATGTGTTGCCGGCGCACAGATAAAGACACACCTGGATGTCGAGTTGGGCTACATGATAACAATTGGGTACAGCCATGCGATTTGGTTCAAGTGCGCGCCAAAAGAGACGATGGGAGGTAAAGGACTAAGATGGGGAATTCAGATTTTTGTCCCTGTTCACACTCTACTGAAACCTCATGCCACTGTACTATTTATGGTTGAGCTCGTCTCCCCTATCTTAGCTTGTTAACCTTGCTATCATTGTCAGTATCGGTTCTTATGAGTGCACCATACTTAATTCTCAGTTCCATCATGGGCAGACCAGTGTTCTCAAATATGAAAGCCAACGCTGGTTAAATGAGCTAGTCTGCTGCATGGGACTAATCTTGACATATTCTTGTGAATTGGTTAGAAGTTTGTATGGCTTGGCAATCTTCTAAGACGAGCTCTGAAGCTGACCCCAACCATGCGAAGAAACTGCAGGCTAGACACAGGACTTGTTAGTATATATATATAACTTCAGGGGTTGTTGTCAAGTTTAATTTGCTGTCTCTTTGGTCAAAAGCGTGCAAAATGATGTCACTTTACAAATACCTGATGTCACTTTGTAATCAACAGTTTGACTGCTTGTTAGATTGTTCTGTTTTGTTTGTGGATGTGAGTGAATTATAACTTTCAGTTTGTCTTCATTTTTTCTTTCTCTCAAAATGATTTATGAAATCGATCTTTATTTCTTAACCAAACCTTTTCTCTGCCCTATCTCTTTGCCTGCCAGGCTGTCTGTGTGCGTGTTGGCAAAAGCAGCTTTTGCCAAAGCAGTAATTAGCTTCATGTGGCTGAAAGAACAACGACGAACAGGACAACTCAGCACCTGATTCTAGCCTTAACCCTGTTCGTTCTGCTCATTCCACCAGTCTGTGAAATCTTACAAACACATACATGGATGCTGATCCCTCTGGTTTTGGGAGACCGTTATAGGTTTCACTGTCAATCTGCTTTTGGGAGTCTTTGCCTCTAAAGTGAATAAAAGTTATTTAAAACTGGCATGTGATTTATTCTATATATGTGATTGGTAAAATGTTTGTGTATTGTGAACTATGCTTATTTCCATTTGAGAGTGTCAACATGAAAATATGTATTTTTATTCATATTTTATTAGTTAAAGATTACAATGCATCTTTGGAAATACAATAATGGGAGCAATAGGTAACCCTGCCTGTGAAACCCAGCCAAAGTCATTTTTTTGTGATTTACTGTTTTTACATAAAATCAAGTTAAGAACATTCTGTGAATTTAACTTTGATATCTTTAATATTGACTAATGACATGTCAAAGATTAATATCATAGTGAAGTTAATAGGTAAAATCAAACTTTGATGCTTGTTATCTTATCATTTGATTTTGAGACTCGAGTCTTGTTTTTACAGACAGGGTCACATTCTTCTGATGTGGATTTTAAGGAGATGATGGTCATTGAATTGTATTATTAGATCTTAAATGATCATTTCAGTAAGTTTTTATACAGTATTGTCATTAGTTTTTCTTTATGCATAGAAACCCCAACAGAAAACAGCTACAGTCATCATTATAAGAGCATTAGCGTTGACTATATTCTTCCACAGTGGGTTTTCACTTATGTCAGGCAATTGTTTCGATGCTTCCGCCACTTCCTCTTCTGTGGGCTCTGGAGCCTGAGTGTCACTTATACCACAAAACCAGCCAATAATCTTCCTGATTATGGATTTCTCACCACCTCCAGCTGTGGCAGTGAAGAGCAAAGTATTAAAATAAGTATTAAAATGGTTATTGTATTTACACTCAAAAAAGAACAGGACATCTCATCTCACTTTGTTCTTCATCGGTTACAGCCTTTCTTTTCCCATCTGCTTCTCTTCTGGCTTTCCTTCCCTGTTCTTCCTCTTCCCAGTCCAGATCGATCCTTTCTTCTTTAGAGTGGCGCAAGCTGAACACAAGGCGATGAAGCTTTACAAAGAATAAGGGGAATGTAATTAGTAAAGAGAGAGAGCCTCTTAATGCGGTTTCAGCAGCTGCTAAAAGAACTTACGTGTTTGTCTTCTATAGGCAGAGTCGAGTAGCTTATGATTAACACCAGAATAGCAGTGCAGAAGAACAGCACCACAGCAAAATACAGGTAATGGACACCACAAATGAGTTTGGGGCAGTTAGAGGGGAAAAGGCAGCTTCCTGAACCGTATGCAAATTCGGGTATCATGCGGCACAGACCCATTGCCAGTCCTCCCATCAGACCCCAGAAAGCCCCCTAAGAAACAGCAATAAAAATGAAAGTTCATATATTGTTTGTGGTTAAACGAAGAAGAATAAATATGTATAAAGCAGATAATTACTTACTGACTCATTGACCCTCTTTACGAAAATGGCAAGGAAGAAAACTGCTGCAATTGGTGGAGCTAAATAACTAGTCACCGATTGGATATAATCAAACAGTTGACCGCTCTGGGCTGCCTGGACCACCGGGATCCAGCAAATGCTAATGCCAACGATGCAGAGTATCCACACCCTGTTAGAGAAGGGTACTTTCTGTTAGCTTTGTATTAGAATCAAACTTTTAAGTCTTTGATTCAAGTGTTTCAAACTGAATCAATAATGGTATTGTTAAATAAAGTGAACTGAAACTGTTTCAGGAACTAAAATCATTATCAGACAGACAGAAGGTCATAGATGTGTTCACAGTAAGTATTTAACAGAAAATTGGAAAAGGAATGATGCATCCAAACCTTCCAACAACCATTAGTTCTTGATCTCTGGCCTGAGGTCGGATCCGAGTCCAAATGTCCATGGTAAACAGGGTGCTGCTGCTGTTGAAGATAGATGCTAGTGAACTCATTAGAGCTGCTAACATGACTGCCAGCATTAAACCTCTGAGACCTGGTGAGAAATTGTTTGGAAGAACAGTGTGGATCAGAAAAAGAGTTCAACTTGATTGAGTTGTTAGTTTGGTTGATTGGGTGTTTTCGAAAATAACTGGATGAAGATTTTGTAAAGGCATAAATGATATGATAAAATGACTAAAAGCACAAATCCTGTAATTTACCTGTTGGCATAACAGAAACCACAAGTTTGGGGTAGGCAATGTTGGAACAACCAACTTCGGTACCACACACCTCCTTGCAGATCTCTGGTACCACACAGGCCACCTCATCTAAGAAAATAAATACTTTTTATTGTTGCTGTTCCCAACTGAAGATTATATCTATAAAGGCACATGCTTTTCTAGTAAGTACCAGGGTAAAGCACTCTGCTGATCATGCCTGGAAACACCATGAGAAACATCGGCAGAAGTTTCAGGTATCCACACAATATACATCCAGCCTTTACATGAGTCAGACTGCGGGCGGCCAGACAGCGCTGCACAATTACCTGTAGCACACAAAGAAGGTAACCAAAAAGTGTGAAGTACTTAAAATTGTAGGTGAACTTGTAATCCTTCGTAATTCCCAACTTACTTGATCTGAACACCAGTACCAGCTACCAATAATCGCAATACCAAATAAGACTCCAGGCCATGGCAGATCCCCAGTCGTGGGATCCCTGAGCAGATTAAATGCATCCTCGACGTGGAGCGTAACATTGTTCAGAGATGTTGTAAATCAGAGGTGTGGTGGACAATGTTTGAGATGGTAAAGCTGAGTTGTACTTCTCTATTAAGGCATTGTAACCTCCAACTTCATAGAAGGCTGTTGAAAAGTGGGGGGGAACTAATTGTCAGTCATAATCTTAAAAAAACATTTTTTGTTAAGATAGCTCAAGCATGCGTTTTACTATAGATACTTGTATATAAAACACGTTTTATATTATTATTTTATATAGATTTTCCACTAATAATATGATTTCTTACCATGTGGCTCGGGCTACAATACATGACATTGACAATGAATTTGACCTTGTGACACTTACAGAATCCCATGAGGACGAAGGCTCCAGCTATGATAACAAAGGTCTGGACAGTATCTGTATACATGAGCGCAGCCAGCCCTCCTACAGAGATGTCAAAGATTAACATTTTTCAACTTAAAATGCAGTCTCAACACATTATTTGTAGCAATAATGGTTTTTAATCAACATAACAACATGACCACTAATCGAAAGTGAATCCTAATGTGTCCTTGTACAATACCTGTTACAGTATAAAGTGCTGTTATGCAGAGCAAAGCAATGACTGCAACATAGATATTCCATCCTAGAGCCTGTTGTATAAACACCGCTCCTGAGAACATATCAACCTAAAGAGGAGATCATTTACACATGTATGTTGGTGGTCCTTCTCTTGTAAAATGATTACTCTGTGATTATATCATCTGGATATTATGATACTTACAGAAATCTTTGTAAAGATGTAAAGGAAAAGTGAAATGACAGAGAGGTACAAGCTAATTCTAGAACCTCCAAATCGTTTTTTCAGGTACTGTGGCATTGTAATCACCTTTTGGAAAAATAAAAGTCTGTAATAATTCTATGCAGAAACATTTTTAAAATAAACTTGTTTTTTGAAAGCATACCCCTGCAGTTAAATAAACAGGGACGAACACCCAGCCCAACAGCAAAACAATAAATAATGCCTGCAACACAGAGCAAGGTGTTAGAATCACCACCTCGATAAAATGATCAAGTACATGGTTTTTATGTATTAAATATTATTACGCTTACATTCCATTCAAAACCCCCGACGGCTATCCCACTAGCTGCTGCTGTACCAGCAAGACCAACAAAATGGCCACTGCCGATGTTGCTTGCGAAAAGAGATGTTCCCACCTGCGTGTGGAGTGCGAGAAAAAGAAATAATGTCTTGAAAAAAACCATTCAAACCTTTAAATCTATTTTCATTTATATATATTCTGCAGAACACAAAAGAAGATATTTTTAAGAATGTTGGTAATTAAATAGTTGGTATGGTCACAAAACCACAGAGACATTTCTCAAAATATAACAACATAAGCATTAATAAATAATGATTTCCCTTCAAAGTACAAGAAAGATAAACTGAAAATAAAACAGAAGTACAAAAGTTAATACTCACAGGCCACCACACCATGGTCCGACCTGCAAGAAAGTATCCCCCTACTGTGCCACGATTAGTCCTAAAAGAAGACTGATAAATAAAATTTAAAAAATAGGTATAAATAGGCTTAAAATATTAAAAACGTTAATTGTACAGTTTGTAACAGACATCAGATCACATTCATTCAAGCTGACCCAAATTTAGCATGTTATATATAAAGTTTTTTTTACTAACCCATACTCCTACAGCAATAACCACCACAAAATAGCAGATAATCACACTGATGTCAGCGGGATTGTTGATGGTGACATGTTCCTCTGTAGCGTTTTTCATTTTTCAGACCCACACGATGCCGAGATCAATAATGAGATGGCGGGACTCATGAGGGTTAAAGCAAATTTTCTTCATACAGGATTTAAGTGTACAATCCATGATCTTTGCCCACTTGACAAAAAGGCTGATGAAGGACTATTACTAACAATAATAATTAACTAGTCTTTGAAGAACACTTTAACGGTTTGAGCATTAAATGTTAATCAAAAGTCAACATGTGAACTAGTGAGCACAGAGGATGTTAGTATATACTGTGTTAATGTCACCTCACAGATCAAACAATTAAAGGTTCATTACAGACAGACAGCAAAAGAATGTTTTTACTATTCAATTAAAGTGCATATGGAGTTAATTATAAGCCTATATTTATATTACAATATATGCAAACTACTGATTTGTTACCCTTTATTTAATATTGTAAATGCACTCGTCTTAAAACAACTGTCTAAAAATAAAGTCTGAAATAGGGTGGGATAAACTGTTTTCTAGATGATCAGATTATCTATGCATGAGTGAATTAGAGAGGGCAATTGTGGCACTGAGATCTGGTTAATAATCTTTGCACTTTGGCATCTAAAAGCATTACTATTTTTGATCCAGTAATATCTCACCTATTGTTACAAGACTAGGCAAAAATACATTGCAAGTTGTGTTAAATTTATTGTTACTTCAATCTGGAGCACAGATCATTTTCAGTTCAAACTGCTTTTAATATTTCACAATTTTAAGTTGTTAAAAAAGACCTGTTTCACATCAGATCAGACATAGAGAAAATAAATGAAAATTTCCACTTCATTGGGCAAGCTGAATGCGTGCCATAAAAGATAAAAAAAATGATTTCCAAAAACACATCCTGTGTTTACTGTTTTAAAGTATATATATAATAAACATGTTAATTATGGTGATTTCAACATCTACCAACAGTTCAGTTATAGTATTGTTTCAGAATTGCATTTAGTTTCTTAAAACAAGGGTTTAATCTAAAAATGTCTTGTAACATTTTCATTGATTATGTCTTTACTTCTGGATTACATCTAGAGAATCACCTGCTGTCAAAAACAAGAAAGCTCAGACTGTGGAGAACTGCAGTCAAACAAGCAAAGCAACAAAAACGGTTTTCTGCTACACACACAGGTTTTCAGTAATATTTATTTTAAAACCTTTACATTGGTGAAGACACAAGCAGCAGATATACTACTTGTTCACATGACATTATTTAAATATATGCCTTAACCTGGTAACTGTCACCGTTCCACAGGAGGAACACCTATTAGTTAGTTCACTATTCACTTTGTTATTTCATAGTTGAATTCTAATTGAATCATGACAAACTATATATTGATGGAAAGGACTAAAACTCAAGAATAAAGAATTGACAAATTTTTATAAACATATACTAAAACATTAATAAAAATGTTTATATTTAAAAATACCTAAATTTAAAAAAGACTAAAAACATTTTAAATATCTAAATGTGCATGCTTAATATGTGCAATGGCAGTTATCAGGTTAAAAGACGCACTTCCTACTGTCATGTTGATGTACAATAACGAATGTGCAACTTTACGTTTTAAACAGAGATGATGATTAAAATGGAACAGATTGCAGCTTTAGCAAGAGCATTTCAGATCTTTGATCGTTGCAAGTTTTTGCAACAACAAAAGAGATCTTATATTACTTTAATAATATGTATCATCAAATTATGATTTTACAGTAGAAACAACTGTAAATATGTCACATTTTAAATAACATTAATTAATATGGTAACATCATAACATCAGGCAAATCAAATAAACACTTGAAGCGTTTTCAACACTTTGATTTAAATAAACCTTTGTAAAGGTTTTTGTTGGGCAAATATTTTCGCATCTTTAAGCAGTAAACGTTCTGAGATCAAACAAAAATGTTTTGTATATTTTCTGTCAACGAACAAAAAATTTTTAGCTTTAAGAAATGAAATAATGGATTCCAAAACATCAAGTATCAACCAAGAGAAAAGCTGTAAAAGTTGATGCATAAAAGTGTCAAAAATACCTATTTGTCTTTTCAACAAAAAAAAAATTCACACATCCTGACTTGATTTATCTGTCCGTAAGACTCTGCACGACCGCGTTGGTCTTTTATCTTTACCCCGTTTTTGCTGAGCAGCTCGAAGCCGCGCTAGAATGTGTTTTTTAGGGAACTTTAGAGCAGTGCATCCAAACTGGCTGACTCCACCAGTATCTCCCGGTAACTTCTCCCGTCTCTGTACCCAGCTACGCCAGCCAGGTTTCCAGCAGTATATGCTATCATAAAACCTTGATCCGTTCTCTCCACCCAGTACATATATCCTGCGGTTCCACCTTGCCACTCCTCCGGCAGCTATGCGTCTTGGTAGGCCCGGAAACACAACCGGACTAGGAGCGCGTTCGCTCCCACCGCGGTCTATTCCATCTACAACCTCCCGCTCTGGTCCCGTTCCCCGGCCTTCTCGGAAAAACAGCACACGTCCTGTAGCATCTAGTGGTTCAGCCTGGGTGTAGTTGCCATCCAGGAACATAGCGGCATCACGCAGGTAACCACCAACAGCACAAACACCTCCACGTACTGCTACTCCTCCAGCCAGACAGGTGGCACCAGAGTCTAGTGCAACACGGCTCCACATCCTTGTCACGGTGTGGTATATAAGCACGCCAGCGTGCACCACAGCCCGGCTGTGCTCCAGTGAGGTTCCTCCAAGCAAGTAGAGGCGACAACGTAGGGCAGCGCAAGCGAAGGAACGTAATGGCAATGGCAAACGAGGTCCTGAGTCCCAGGTCAGTTTCTTAAGGTCAAATCTTTCACTTGTGTCTAGAAACGCTGATCGGTTACAGCCACCCAAAGCATACAAGAAACCTTCACAGCCAAGCAGCCCCAACATAGCTCGCGGTTGAACCATTAATGGTCGTGCAATCCAGCGGTTCAGCACCACATCGTACTCATGCAGTGAAGATGACACTTGGCCGTTCCTAAGAATGCCACCCGCCACAAAGAGTCTTCCTCCAATAGCAGTGCAACCAGGGCAAAGCAATGAGCCAAGAGCTGCCAGCTTCTTCCACTTGCCTGTAGGCGGGTCAAAGCAATCCACTGTGAAGTCCCGCTCTTGTAAAGACTCATCCTCCCTTGCCTTAAGATCTACACAAACTATTTTCTTCTCGTACATGCCGTCTCTTAGCTTCAGCGGTCCTCCCATGACCTCTGTACTGGCCCCAGGCCCGAGTTCTTTGAGCAGCCGGTGGCTTTCATCAGGGCCCAGAAGACCGGGGCGTAAATGGCGTAACAAACTGGGCACATGAACGTAACGTTCATCAGGTTGGTACTCTGCCCAACGTCTCGCTGCGGCGTAAACTTCCATCTCAGACTCCACACCAAGACGATCCGACTCTAACAAACTGCCGAGAGTTGCCGGGTCCAAAAGGAGGAAGTCCCGCTGCCGGGCCACTCGAGGGAAATGGTGGCCCACTAGTCTTAAAGAAGCCCGAAGAAGAAGCTGGTCATGATGGGAACGAGCCAGCGAGTACATACCCAGGCAATTATCAACAGAGAGGTGTTCAAACAGAAATCTAAAAACATGGCAAACAAAGACGTGATTATTAATAAGACGAGCTTTACACTGCATGCGTTATTGTGATTATGTTGATCACAATAACACTGCACCTTAATATTACCTTGAGCAAAGGTCCTGCAAGGGCATCACTTGAAGACGATTGGCCGCAACAAACAAATCCTCCGCTGTGTCGAGACTCAAACCTGCTTCTCCTGTATAAACGAAGTGGATAACTGTTTCCATAACAGAGGGTGTCACTTCCTCCAGGCGGATCTCAGAAAGACGAGACTCCACAAGAGGGCTGGTAAACATGGCACGGAAATATGGACTGACCGCTGCTAAAAGAACTCTGAAAAAGATGAACAAAGTCTTATATGTGTATCACTCAGAATCAAAGAAATCAGAATACAAGCCATAAAAACAATTTCAATGCTGAAAACATAAACCCACCTGTGACACATTAACTTCTTTTCCTCCACCAAAAGAGTGACATCACACAGCTGCTGAGCATCAAGCAGCTGCTTTAAGCCTGAATGAGATGAGACATATAACTGTTAGATACTTAGTGATTCAGACTGTTATCATCAGAATAATCAGAATACCATTTTTTATTAGAATGGCAGTCTGAGTGAAAAGGTGAAAACATTTAAACATGTTCATGAATTTCTGAATTTGTTTCAGTATTTGTGATTTACACTACAGTCCAGCTATGCATTCCAAATATGCACAGTATGTTCTCTGATAATTAAACCAATGTTCTACAGGACCAGGTGAATATTATCATTAAATGTTATGGCAAGCTCAGGACAATTGTCCTGTGGAATCCTGTGCTGCTGTGTCAGACATATGAAGAATAATAAAGCACAAGGAGGACAGACTGATTCAGGTGCTACATGTGAAATCCAAAAATATGAGTTCGAAAACTATTTAGACTCACCATGAGTTACATAATCCCCAAATGGAGTAGATTGATCATCAGGAAAATCCTCCTCCTCAGAGTCACTATCAGAGAGAGGTTCTCCACACCCTTTATCAGCATCCTGCCATGGCTGCGGTCGCCAGGAAACCGTACCACCTCTACCTGCATTCATCTGGGCCAGACAGTCAATAAATACATAGTTACTTATTTGCCACTTGGTATGCAGTAGTGACCAACAGTGATATTAGCCCTTGGACAATACTTTTGATATCTCCTTTCTTTATTGAAACATATTAATAAAGATGTATTAAAGGTTTTGTATGCATGTTGTATGTTGTGCTTGGAGTGTAAACTGAAACTCAGCTTTTTAAAGAAGCTTGACAAAACATTACGCATGACATGTGCATAAAGCCTATCGAGTCAAGACTGTAGAATCAACAAAATAGTAACTGATAAATCTGTAGTCTCCTCCAAACGTTTTCCTATAAAAGCAAATATTGTGCAAATATGCCTTTCGTACATCAATTCTGGCCATCACTGCATGCATCTTTATTCAAATATATTTACAGTAATTCGAATATAATTACAGTACAATAACAGCAAGGACATAAGAAAAGAAATTAAAGAAACAAATGCATTTCAAAGCACACTTATGAAAAATAGAGATCCACTGTCTATTAATGATCCCACACATAATAAAACATTTCCCAAAACAACTTATTAGCAGTCATGCTTTATTTTATACAGAAGTGTTAATGCAAAAATAAAACTGAACCTGCACATCATATAAATACTTGAAATATTACCATAACAGGTTTCTATCTGAGCTGACTCCAGCAGCACAGCAGGTGTAAGTGGTGGATATTCTCTGTTATTTTTGGGTGTGTTGAGTTTGAGTTTGGTCATCAATGCTGTCAGGATGCTACAACTGCCTGACATCCACTCGCAACGCATTGACCTTCCTGTGCAGTATCAGCGCAAACTGCTCTCATCATTGTTTGTTGTCCATTCTTAGCCTCTCACCACAAAAGCACCCGTGATATATCCCACGATCAGAGCTCTGTGCGCCCTGAAAAAATAAAGCTGGTACTCCGGAGAGGTCTTTAAACGGTTGTGCCAGAGACCGAAATGAGTTATTGTATACAAGTAACATACAGTACTGCTCACAGCTGTCTCGCTTTACTGCACAGACACTGCAAGCGAGACAAGCTGAAAGATTTCCTGACTTGCCGGAACAACATCCGTCATTTCCGCTTATACCGGATATGACTACTAATTTGCCTGCATTACGATTGTAAAAAACAAACGTTTTTGCAAAATGTACTTGACTTTATTGTTGGAAATGTTGATGGAAATTTTATTTTGCAATGGAAAGATGTTCTTTTAGGCATTATTGTAAACTCCAAAGATAAACAGACTTATTTTATTAATTTTTTTATTTTAATGGCCAAATTTCATATACATAAATGTAAATTTTCAGGTAAAAAAACATGTTTTATAGCATTTAAAAATGAAGTGAAATATTATATTGAATCCATATTGCCCTCGAAGAAACAAAAAGCTATTAGAATTTTGCAAGCATGTACACTCTTTAATGTATTCCTTTAATTTTTTATATATATATATCCCCCTAGCATTTGAAATTTCTAAATTGTTGTAACTGTATGGAATATGTTTCTCTGTTCAATAAAAAAAATAAAAATAATAATAATAATATGTTGCAGTAAAAAAAAACGTTTTTGGATATTTTTGCCAAAAAAACATTTTCTTTGTTTAAACATATTAGAGCATCCTATTTAAAGTTTTAATTTCAGCCCAAAATTATAAGAGAAAAATAATTTATTATAATACATTACTTTCCGTATTACGGACAATTAGAAAAAATAAGATTCTTAATTATACCTATAGCATTTTGGTAACATTGATTAAACAATGTATAATTTAATACAATACATACAATAATAACAACAAGAATATTTTGTGTCATACTTACATTTCCAATCGCGTTTGCACGAGAGGCGTCCAGTCGGCTTCCGTAGCTAAGCTGTCAACAGATACAGTATGGCGTCCACCGTAAGGGCATCTTCACGCTTTTGCTCACTTATTCTGCTTAGGACTAGAAGACACAATGTCAGCAGTATATTTAAATTATCTTGTCGTTCGTGCTCCTCTCGTCCGGTCAGGAGCAGTCTTTATGAGCATATACGGGAAGGGTACAGTCATAAACCCGAGCTGGACATGAGGCGTGTGTGCGAGGATACTGATGCAGTGATCGCCGAGGTGGAGAATCGCAAAGGAGATCTGAAGGCAACTGATGTCGGGCTCATAGTAAGAGTTTTTATCAGTTCTTTCAAGAATCATTTCTTTCAACAGTACACTGCAGAACAAAACTGAAAAAGAAATGGATTTTATGGTTTGAATGGGAATTGTTACTGGTTTTAATTGAAACTTTAATGTGGGTTTCTGTGCTGTGGGTCTGTTCTGTTGGTGGGATGTTATGGTCCGAAACACACTACATAAAGGAAATTTGTAATGGTTTTAATGGTCAACAACTGATGGTTCAGTAATGTTTTTTTTGTAATTTAAACCATTATAATTTTAATTATGTTAGCTGGGTAGCTTAAATAATTGCATTGATAATTCATTTAATAAGTTGAACATGTTAAATCGTTGACCATATTTATGATGCAATGTCTTTCCAGATCTCAGTCTGGAAGAAATTACAGAATCTGCAAAAAGAAATATCAGAATTGGAGGAAAGAAAGAATGTGATCAGTGACAAAGTCCGAGCTCTTGTGGTAAGTGTACTGAGCACTGTAAGTACACTTTAAATACACACACATTTCAAAATACTTAGTGACATTGTACAATGGCTGACAACAGTGTCTAGCATCACCTTGTGTGATAAACTGCATCGACACTACATTTTGAATTAAATTTTGATTTGTTATATTTTCATTGTGTTTTTCTTTACAGGATGCACATGAAAAATCATCTTTGTCTAGTGTAAGTTCTTTTTTTTTAGCATGATAGAATATGCAATTTTGACTATTATGCAACTATTATGATTTTTAAATGAATAAATGTTTTGTGTATACACTATGCTGAGTTTGCAGTGTATATTAGAATAATCTAGACTTAAGCAGACCAAGATTTGATCCCCTTCTTTTTCAGCTTGTGGAGTACAGGACGTTTAGAGAGGAGGGCAGAGCGCTCAGAGAGAGGCTGAGTCAGCTGTATTTACAGGAGAGTGAGCTGGAGAAAGAACATTACTGTCGTGCTCTGAGACTGCCCAACAGAACCCATCCCGATGTGGTAAAAGACCTCACATCTTTTCACAATATATAAAATACAGTAAAAACACTGGTAAATTGTCAAAATAGTCTTAATAGAAATAAAAAATAGTTAGGTAACAATGTCACCCTAAAAGATGAATATATTATATATAGATAATATTTTTTTCTTTATTTTTGTAGCCCATAGGAGATGAGAGCCAGGCAAGAGTAGTTGAAATGGTCGGTGAGAGACGAGGTAAATACATATTTCTGGTAATTAATGTATTAATAAAAAATAATTGTATTTAATTGTATCTGCATTTTTAATGTTAGTAGTTTAATCCTTTAAGTTCCTGCGCTTTGATTTTATACTTGTATATTCGTTAGTCTTAAAGCATACATGAGATTTATTGTAATGTGGTGTTTTTATCCATCATAGAACTTGATTTCAAATCTAAAGGCCATTTGGAAATTGGAGAGAGTCTTGACATCATAAGACAAAGGTTTGCTATTTTTATTTTATCTTTATTTTATCATTTCATTTGCTTCTTAATTTTCTCTCTTCTTTCTCAGACGGCTTGCTCATGTGTCAGGGCACAGATCATATTACCTGAGAGGAGCAGGAGCCAGACTTCAGCTCGCCTTACAAAACTTTGCTCTGGATCTTCTTCAGAAACGGGTTGGTTCATATTTATTTCTGTTTAACCTTCAGATGAACAAATCACTGTTTCTTATTGAAAGCTAAATGCACTAATGATTTGAATTTGTATATTTTAACAGGGCTTTATTCCAATGGTTGTTCCAGATATGTTAAAAGGAGTGGTTTTCGTAAGTACCACTTTAATCTTGCTAAGGTGTATGATAATTTACATTTATGCATTTACATTTATTCACAGTATTTTATTAGTGTGTGCTTTTTGGAACTATGGAATGTGCCTTTTGTTCATTTCTATTACACTGTCACACCTTGTGCTTTTTAATAATATTTCTAATGGAAAGATATAAGTCTTCCAGAACTACTTTATTTAGTAACAGTTGTTAACAACAGCTTAAATCGAGATGTAAAGTAACTTACAAAGAATGATTTGGTGTTTTCCGTTGTGTTGTTTAGGAGGGTTGTGGGATGCAACCTTACGCTCATAGATCACAGGTGTACTGTCTGGATCCCATCCGCTTTCCCGACCTTAATCTTGCTGGTACAGGAGAAGTTGGAGTGGCAGGTAAAAAACAACACAATCTTTTATAATATATTATCTAGTCCTATGATATATGATAATCCTATAATGAAAAAATGTTAAATAATACTGACATATTTAGATAAAAATGTAGATAATACTTAAATTTAAGTTGTGTAATAATGACTTAAAGTAAATTATGCAATACTCAAATGCTGGCTTTTCCACAACTTTACAAACATTTTTAAAGGGGTTTTCCTTGATTTTCTCCTGTAGGCTATTTTATGGATCATGCTGTAGATTTGAAGGATATGCCTGTCAGGTATAAAACAAAGCACTAATTGATTGACACACCAATTGACTGATGCATTAAACGTTTGTTAATGTAAGATAATGTTTGTATTGTTTTGATGTAATGTTTCAGGACAGTTTGCAGTAGCACATGTTATCGAGCAGAAACAGACACCGGCAGGGAACCCTGGGGCCTATACAGAGTTCATCATTTTAATAAGGTGATTAAAAATACTGATGTAAATACTGATAGTTACACATGATAATAATGGACATTGTTTGCATTCATGCAGATTGAAATGTTTGGGGTGACTGCAAATGAGTCGGAGAGGAAAGCTCTCAACTGTTGGATGAATTTGTGGCTTTACAGAAGGAGATTTTCTCATCCCTTCAGCTTCATTACAGGTATGATAAAATTGAGATGCATTGTCATGGTGTGGTTAATCTTGACAAACATAAATGTGGCCATACTGTTTTCAAAAAAATATCTATTATAGGGTCTTGGATATGCCTACTCAAGAACTAGGTCCTCCTGCTTTTAGAAAGTATGATATTGAGGCGTGGATGCCTGGACGTGGCAGCTTTGGAGAGGTTGGAATTATATTTTAAGACAGATATTTTAAGTTATTATATCTAGGCCTATATTTAAGTCTATTATATGTAAACACAATACTTTATAATAAAAACAGAAAGTAGCAAAAAGTAGCAAATTTACTAATTATCTCACTTTTATTAGATTTCCAGTGCATCAAACTGCACAGATTACCAAAGTCGGCGTCTTAACATCCTCTATGAGGCGAATGATGGAAACCTTACGTATGCACATACGGTGAGTTATTGGTTATAACAGTGTGCTGTAAAACCTTTATACAGGATGTCTGCAAAATGTTTGTACTGATAATAATCAAAATGCATACTAAACAAAACAGAAGTAAATGCAAATATATCACTCAAAAATGTCTGTCTGATATTTTTCTTGTCTAGGTGAATGCAACAGCTTGTGCTATTCCACGCACCATCATTGCCATTTTGGAGACGCATCAGACCAAGGTACATTTGAAACTAAAGCACTTACTGCTTGCAATACAAAAAAATAGTAGCAAGATCCACATGTCAAGTGCCAAGTTCCAAAACAAATTGGATCTCTGTTCAAAACCCTAGTTTAGTCTCAAGTTAAACACTAATGAAATCTATGCTATATAAAAAGTACAGTCTATAATTGCTTTATTTACTGTGTTGAATAAAATAGACCTTGTTTTGTAATTCTTGCTGGGTTTTATCACACACTGTTGTTTTTTTTGCTTTAGGAAGGGACAGTTCGAGTTCCTGACGTCCTGCAGCGTTACCTCGGGTTGGAAGTGATAGAAAAACCTAAATACACTCCTCTTAAATATATAGGACCAAACAAACCGAAGCGTAATACCTCAAAATAAACTTATTTAATTCATATCAGACTTCAGTGAAGTTATATTTCTGTATTCTGAAGAGTGAGAGCAGGGTATATGGGTGTTTATCAGACAGTTTCTCACTACAGTTGATTGACCATGTACTTGCCATTTTGAGATTCCTGTGTTTTTGTAAATTATAATATCACATAATATTGATTGAATATTTGATTGCCATCTGCACTGCCTCATACACCAGAGGTGCTGGTTTAGTAGACAGACATTTTTACCAGGAATCTTTTTACAAGAATTTTAAGGGTCCGCAAATGCAGGTGTCCTATCTAATAATAACCTCCTAAAAGTGTAAGAGCAAAATATAGAACTCAAAACCCTTAAGTGAGTTCACCAGCAGAGGACAGTATTTCTCTGTAGTACACTTGCTTGAAAGTAATCTCCAAATACATTTTACAGGCTTAAAACATGATGCAATAAAAAATGATATTTAAAAAAACAAAAATGTTTTTTATTTAAAAATTTCTAAAAAACGCGTTGGGACGCGTTAAGTTTGGCGCGTTGGATGGAGCTGTCAAGCGAAAAAACCTCCAGTTGAGATCACAGCCTTTGGAGCCCTTTAAACGTGAAAAAATGTCGATGGTGCATAAGAAGACATCTATACGAAGAAATGCAGAATAGAAAACTGTTGTAATTTCTTTATAAGGAGATGTGTGGGGACGCGTTAAAATCGGCGCGCGTTGGATGGAGCTGTCATTTCACATGCCAGTCAAGATCACAGTATTTTGAACCATTTAAATGTAAAAAAAAAATGTCAACAAACTGTTTAAGAAGACATCAATACGAAGCATTCAACTGCCCCGTAGTATAAAACTAAATGGATCCTGAATGGAAAAAAACTAGGGACGGTACATGACAGTAGGTTGTAATTGTGTTGTTGTTTTTTTTACTTAGATTTATAGTATTTATATATACAGTATAAAATACATTTCATACTTTGTAAATATATAAAAACTTTGGTGGAATTCGTACGTTTTGTTTCTCAAGAAATTGCACGTTTTTACGTATGTGGTTTCATGCAAATTACAAGGGCGTGGCGTGATGACATCACACCATTGCCTTCTGAATCGCTTAACACTCTTAATAAAACCAATACTATACTGTAATATATATATCAATCTGAACCACTTTATTTTATTATATTATCATACACTGTAATAAATTATGTTTTTTGTAAATAAAGCTAACATTATTTATTTTTTCAAACAAATAATAATTTGTTGTTTTACTTAACATGTTTAATTTAGTAAGTTTACCTGCGGTTTTCTTGTCATTTCTTGCTCTTAAATACAAACGTAAATTTAAACACAATTGTCCAATTCTTTTCTTCTATAATTATTCAATAATTTTTTTCTGTTTTTTCTCATTTAATTAATTAAAAAAATGAAGAAGGCAAGTAAAATGTACTCCACAACGCCTGAAGCGGAGGAAAGCAACGGAAACTTCTTGAAGACTGAGGTGATTTTAACACGGTAACTTGTGAAATTGTTACTTATTATTAACTCTTCTTTAAATCGAAGTTCACTCACAGATTTGTGTAGAGAATAGTAGCAGATACTCCTGAGCAGCTTTTCAAATGATATGACTTTTTTTCGCATAAGTGGCTTAATCCATTTTCAGCCAGCAGTAAAACATAACGTAACTTTACAGTAAGAAAAGCACAGAATATAAAAAGAATAATATAACCCGGACTTAACTGAGGAAACTAATTCTAAAAGTTCATGTCAGCAAATGCTGATTTATTAGGCAAGCATAATAGCTGCTTTATAAAGTGGCGACTCATGCAAAATATAAGTATGATGGTAGATATGAGAGAGAGCTTCCAACTGAGATATTGTTTATTGAACCATTTCTATAACGTATTCCACACCAGATATTATCAGTACTTCCATGTTTCCCAGGGTCTGTATGACAACTCATAAGGACAATTTTTTCTTTTTGTTAATTTACTACTAAACGAGGAGGGGATCATTCTTATCTAAAAATGAAAAAATTGAAAGGTTAAATAGCTTTTTTGCATTTGTTATTCCATTTGGCGGTTGTGATGAATGATATGCAACCTAAAAAGATTTGTATTTAAGATGCATGTCATGACTGTTGCCTTATTAATATTACTAATAACTTACACATTCTTTTTATCATGTATCCGGCAGTGTTGTAGTTCTGGCAATTATGGTTTAATAATTCTATACAGAAATATATTAGACAAAAATACAATATTAAGATGACTTCAGCCAAAGCTAAATATCTGTGTCATTAAAAATATCACTTTAAAATATTTGCTTTTTACTATCATAAGGTATTTTTTGCATAGAATAGGCTAATTGCACAGTTCAAGAGATAACTATTCATCTATTGTTGACAGTAGGTCTATAAAAATATTCATAAATATAATACTCTATTATAACAAGAGATACTGAATAATGCACAGCTTTCAGGGCAATTACAGCTGATTTGATGAAGGTGAATTAGAGTAGCCTTCATCTTTTGTGTAAATGTTACAAAATGACATCACCTTTTTTATTGGTAATTCGATTACCATAAAATTGTGACGGAGCTAATTACCCATAAAAGTGTGTTTATATACTGATCTGCTACTTAAGCTTATTATTATTCTTCTTTGTTAAAATCTCTGAACGCTACTCCTCCTAGGGCTTTCAAGCTAGAACCACCAAACTCAGTCCAGCTCTTCAGAGTGATCTCACTTAGATTGGTATCTCTTTTCTAACTGATCCGACTTATAGTTTTCATAAAATTAAAGATTAAAAATCAAAAAATCCCATAGACTTACAATGGCGGAATGTTTAAATGAGCCACCACTCTTCAAAGTCCAACTGTCAAATCTCCCAGACTAAATGAAGCTTCCCTTCTATGTACTATTTCTAATCTATATATCTATCTATCTAGCCAAGCCTAGCAACTAGAACCATGCTAGTAACTTGCTAATTATGCACGAAACATCTATCTAATCTATTTCAAGATTAGATTAAGCTTTTACAACTGCTTAAAATTTACAGGCTAGGCTTTCTCAAGCCAACCTAAAGTTTGTCTTGACATTATTATTATTATTTTAATGACGGAAGTCCCCATTGATATTGTTTGTGCAGGGTGAACATTGTCCCAGCGCACATGAATTACAGCATGTGCAAAAACGTTGTTGTAATTATTATGTGTGCCATATACCAAACAAGTATGTAAACAGCTATATTTTCCACATTCATCAAACCGTCTGGTGTTTGGGCACCAGAGAAGAAGAAGCAGATCCACTCGCCTTTAACGTTCATGCCAAACATTCACATACAAACGGCATTATGGTAGTCCATGTTTTTTAGTGCCTCCAGACCTCCATGTGTCTCTCTTTCTATGGCTCGAGTCCTCCTCCTTTCTCATCATCTCTCTGATGCTCCTTGACGAGCAATGACTCTTGAAATCTATGAGGTTTTGTATTCTTCTGCTGAAGTCTTCATTCTTCAGGATTAAGGCTGCAGGGTCTGTGAAACTCCTGACCGTATTCATGGACCCACTTGTTTGCGACTGTGAAAGAAGAGATACTCATATATGAACATCTAATGTTTACAAATTCAAAGCATCACATAAATGCTTAAAATATTGCAGCCGAGGATTGTGCAACAGTTTGGATTTGCCAGAGCATCTGCATAAGATATTGATGATTTATGACATCCTGTCTCTACTTGACATGATAAATATTTGAGCGAGAATGAAGACCATCATGTTAACAATTGAGAAATATCCAGCTGATTTGAGCTGAACACAAAACAGGGAAATGAAGGTATAGAAATATATAAAGAGCTGTTTATGTATTCTCAGTTCATTGAAAGCTCATATTTAATCTCTAAAACAGTTATTTTGCCAATTCCTTTAAGTCAATTTGTATAAGAGTCACTCTGTATAAGAGATTTGCCCAAAAAGAACATATGGTTATCATTTTTTTGTAAATAAGAAATCAGGTTTACACAACCTGTACACTACATCATTATATTGTGAAATGTGTTATTGTTTTTATTGTGTACTTATTCATACTTTGGACTGGCTTTTTATTATTGTTCATTGTTTCTTATTCGTTTTTTACTGTTTTATCTTTTATTGCGATGATAATGAACACCTTAAAACTTCACATTTAAAAGTTAAGTATAATACAAGAATCATGTGATCCATTATCATACCCCATTTATCACCAACAATGACAGGGCAACCAGCATGAAGAGTATCACCATCTCCTTGACCATTTCTGTGAAGATTCCACCAGAAAAGAGCACCATTCTTAAATACACAAACATGAAAAAAGTATTGACAAATACACTCTGGCAAACAACTATTTACATAAGCTGTACATTGCTTCAGAATAATTTTTTTTTAAACTTTTCTTCCAAACTTCGATGAATTTGTCTTCTATGAATTGTCTATGAATTTGGATATTATATACTTAAACACTTTTTTGAGTATCTAATATCCAAATTCCTACATTCTAGATGAATTCACTTCCCCTTGTTTTTACAAAAGGTGAAAGAAAGTGCAAAGTTGAACTGAACTATCCATCAGATTTCATTGACAGTTCATTTTTTAAGAAACACTTAATCCCCAACTAAAGTGCATTGCTGTAACAGGATACCAGTGAAATGCCTAAGCTCATCTGTTATCACTCTGCACCGGGAGTCTATGGATGTGTTCTGTCTTGAGGTAATCTGACTGTGAAAATAACCTGTGGTATCTTTTACCTCCACTACAGGAACGCTGAAATTGGCGTAAATGAAAGCCGTGCTCCCTCCTGCTTCCACAGAGTTTAGCTGGAGAACATGACAAGAGAATCTCTGTTACTGCTAAATGAGTCCAAACTCACATTCTGACTCTCTTATGCTTCATAAACATTTTCTCTGGATTAAAAAATCAATGATTCACTTACGTATATCATAAATGTAGCCACTCGATTTCCAGTTTTAAGTCTGTACAGTGGGCTGGAGTCAGACTGTTGGTAACAGAAATGTCAAAAAAGATTTTCCAGGCTGTAAAATATTATATTAGACATATTGTTTTTGCTGTGCTTGCATTTTGGGTTGTCAATAGGATATAGTTTATGTTTGGAAATACATTTGTAATTTCATTTTTGAGTTGGAAAGCACACTTTACTCACTGTGGCATGATCAAAATGAGGTTCATAATGTCCTCCGATGCCATAGTTTACCACTTGGAGATATTCAGCATAAGGAGGCTGTACATTTAACCCAGTGACCATAGTAATGCGCCCATCTAACTTTACCAAGACCTCATAAGATGAGTCTTTAAGCCATGCACTGAAAAATCACAAAAATCACAATGTGAGAGCCACCTTACAAGCACATGTGCTACAGATTTCATGCCATTTTACAATTTACAGCGCTGATCTGATTTGATTACAAGAAACAGTCACAAAATATTCAGAATTTTTAGAATCTGTGTATTTGTTTAAACCACACCTTTAATACAAAATGATCTGTACCTCTTGCTGATGCGATACTCTGCAGTGGACTGATTTACTCCAGATGCTACCACAGATCTTCTCAGCTAAAGGAGACATTAACAAATGCAAAAATTCAGTATTACAGTCAGTATGTGACATACTGTGTTTGATGGAAAATACAACAAACAAATTGAAAATTTAAATAAATAATCCTTGACTGTTTCTTTTATATGGAAATCTCACCAAAAAGAAGAAAAAGTAAGCACAACTAGCAAGAACAAATACTTTTAAGTCACCACAAAAAAAGCAACTGCAGGAACATATGATGTAATGTTCATGCTGCCCACACAAAAATATGACTTTGGCTGTGAGCAGATGATCCCAACCACATGACTTAACTGTACACATAATGTGTTCTCCATCTTCTCTCTCCAGCTCTGACTGCAGCTGGCTCATGCGCTCTGGAAAAGAAGCTAAATCTAGCACATAATATTTTGTGTCTCCCTGCCGACATTTTTAAGAGTTTCTCCAAGTTACGACCAGCCAGTTACTGGCAAGCTTAGTTTCCATGAGGTGTAGCAGTAAGATAAGATTTTTTAGAAGACATTTTTGAAAGAGAGAAACTGGCAACAGCTATTCTTAAGTCTTTGCCTAGTTTTTTTCTTTTTAGCCACATCTCATAAATGTCTACATTTCAGTAAAGAAGATGGTGAGTTCTGCTCTGGATCCACTAACTTCTGCTCGTGCTTAACATCAAAAGGATTTTCATGCTTTATTCTGTATAAATAATGATGATGTATCACTGACCACATCAAGGTTTAATGAGAACAGTGCACTCACCCCTGGCACTGCATAGTCCCGGATACTTTTAGCTTCAGCATGGGTGACGAAACCATGATAGAGCACAACATAAGGCTGTTGACTGATCAACTCTCGCCTTATTGGTTGTAGGAGAAGACCAGGGTTGCCATTGGTGAAATAGTCACAAAATAACCTGGGGTTCTTATAATGCACTGGCTGTAAAAAAAGAAAATTATCATTTTTAGTCCAGTTCTCTCTCCGTCCAAAGAAGAAACAAATGAAACAATTGTTAAAATACATTAAGAATATGGAGCTGTAAAATAATTTAGATTGTATAGGTAAAATATGAGATGTTTCCATTTGCTCTTCATCTCATTAATGTATAGGAGAAATAATTGAGATGTTAAAGAGATATCATGATTTTATTTTATTTATTATGATTTAATTTTTTCTTATGAGTTGAAGTCCTTTTTTGAGAATATGAGTCACATAATGTTTTAAACAGTAATAATACACTAACTCTTTATAAATATATTTAAACACATGGATTAATGATTATTTTTTCACATTCAACAGTTAAAGCAAGGAACTGTTAAAAATTTATTTGAAGACGTTTTACAATATTTAGAGTTCACATTACTTTTAAGTGTCAATGTCCAAATGCTTTGCTTTTATACTTTCACAACCTATACTGTAAATATTTTTTATAACATATGAAAAATGTTATGAACACACTGTCTGGATCTCATAATCTTGTATAAAAGGGTACCTGAGATCCTTTTGTCCGGCAGAGGTTTTCATACACATTTCTGGTTCTGAGATAGGTTGAATCAGGCCTCCTTAAAACCAAGCCACGACTAGTGACAGGAGGACTTTCAACAAGTAACTTCTCATACTTCTCCACATTCAAATGAATCCTGCTGTTTATGGGATCTTGAGGATGAGATGAGTAGCATTAAGATTAACCACAAATGCATTTAAAATCTGGTTCAATCGCTGTTAGCTGGCCGTAGACTGTTTTGACTAGCATGATTTACCATGAAGCAGCAGTTCCTGAGACAAACTGAGCGCGTAGGAAACGTTTCCTGTCTAAAATATAAATATTAGTTAGATGAAGTTAGATGAAAATGATACGTTCTGCATCAGATTTCACAAAGGTTTTGTGTTGAGATACTGTACCTTAAAATGTGAGAAAGCTAAATGGTCAAGAGCATCTTCAAGTGTGCCTTCATTCTCTGGACTCCATTCAGTGTCCCGAAAGAGCCGAACAGCTTCCTCAAACCACTGAACAGAATGATAGTAATCCTTCAGATCATATGCCACCTACAAATCACAAATGAGACACAGAAACATAACTAAAACTAAAAAAGTATTACTATTTTTTGACATTTTTAAAACAGTCAAAACATTGAATCACTGCTAATTCAACGTTCTAAGAATGATAGTGATAAGCTGGCATTCGTTTGTTTATGTGGAACTTCAAGGATGGTGGTAAGGAGAACATATGGTGCTTATTAAAAGAAGAAAAGGACATAGACAAGAAAAACAAAGCTGTTCATTCTGTATAATGAGCAAAACCATTTGGTATTTGTTAGCACAGTCATTCACCACGAAAGAAGGACCAGTAACTAACAAATTGAGCAGTATGGAATATAAATCAGGAAGTCGAGTGAGACATAGTGAACATATTTTTCCAGAGGCTTTTCCAGTGAGCGAGAGAAAGTGGGCGAGTGTTACACATCATCACAATGTGTTAAGATAGTAATAAAGAGTTTTTATTTAGGAGCAAGACCAAGATAATGTATCATAAACGTGATAATCCCACCTTTCCAATAAGAAAGCAATCGTCTCCAGATAGTGTATCAGACATGGAGGGTTTGTAAATGTCAACAGCATTTCCATTTGTGATTTGCTGGAAATGGCCTTTCACAAGCCCTTCTACACGGAGGTCATACACATCCTGAAGTCTCATTAGCCCCAACGCTGCCCCCTGAAGATCCTCCAGCTTCGGTAGGCTGCCTTCCATCATCCTATAGCCCTCCCTAAGGCCTGAAGCAAAACAATATAATGGGGGAAGGACGGAGAGGCAGATTTAAGTGATCTTAAACTTTTTCTTGAATGTGTCTGTGTGTGAACAAATTACCTTGAAGGTTTTCTTCAGCTTCGTTGCTGTGAACTACATTCAGCCATTCAGACTGAAGTCTTTTGATCAGTTTGAACGCAACAAGAGGATTAGATAGGGTAGATGATGATTCATTGGATCTCCCACTGTGAAATGCTGTGACTCTTGAGAAGAACCTAAAAATGGTTAAAGTAAAAGGTTTTGGAGAATTTAACAAAATATGATATCCATCAACATATCCATCAAAGTATCAGATAAGTTGTTTTACAGTTTATAAAGAAAACGTTGTAAAGCCTCTGAGACCAATTTACTGTGGTTTTACTGTAAGTGTAGTATGTTTATTGTAGTAATAATGGTTGTAACGTCAGAATATAGGCTACTAATATGGTTTCTCTTACCTTTTAATATCGTGAAGTCTTCGCGTTTCTCGCTCTATGTATTCAGTTAAATGATCGATGAGTTGTCTTTCTGTGAGAATAGCTTGATTTAAACTCCTTATCGAGGTGAACATCTCACCAAATGATTTATCCGATATATGCATTAAATACAAAAACACGAAGAGGTTAAAACACGGAGACATTTTGATAAAAACGTTGAATCGGTCTTACATAGATTTGCGTTGAAGAAGTTACTCATCAGCTTTCATTCCTCTGCAGAGCGCTGCATGTCCTCACACACAGCACGTGTGAGTGAGAGAGAGAGAGAGAGAGAGAGAGAGAGAGAGAGAGAGAGAGAGAGAGAGAGAGAGAGAGAGAGAGAGAGTTGCGGTTCATCCACATATGTCATCAATGTGGATAATAATCTGCTTAAACAAAATTGTTTCTGCATAGATATATCAGGTTTTTTTAATTAGACTATTATATGAAAAAACAAGTAAGTTATCAAGTGTATTGGTAATTTACATTTAGAGCAGATTAAATGTTTTAAAATTCATTATAAATTAGAAAACATTTTAAAGAGTTGAAGTACATTGACATACTTTATATAGCCTATTTATATGTTATATATTTGATCAGACTGCTTATAAAGCAACATTTGCTATAAAGTAATACGTCATGAGTTGACATTTAGGCTACAAATGTCCATTACAACACAGACAACAATTGGTCTTGCAACAAAGCAAACATTAAAAAATACTATAAAAGGTATAAGTTACGGAATAATTGGACTTTTATATAATGAACAGACATATTTTACCATGTAA
This sequence comes from Beaufortia kweichowensis, assembly GCA_019155185.1. NCBI lineage: Eukaryota > Metazoa > Chordata > Actinopteri > Cypriniformes > Gastromyzontidae > Beaufortia > Beaufortia kweichowensis. The sequence continues at coordinate 6,109,117 of CM032811.1, forward strand.
AATTCATTTTTAATTTAATCTTCTTTTATTGTCACATGTTTGCAGAAACTGTGCCAAAAGGCCGAATCGTGGCAAGGCTAAAAAGATCACAAAAATATGAGTATAAGAAAACTATCTTTGATCACAAAGTAACATAATCTAAACATTGCTCGAGCACAGAGATTGTGTTTGTGAAATGTTTGTGTTTATGTTTGTGTGGTTAAGTACTTTCTGATAACTTAAGCTCTGATAAGAGCCATGACAGATACAGTTAGTCAACGATTAGTCAGCGTGGTTTATTGTTAAAATGAACAGCCTAACATCTTTACAGAATTATACATTTATCTGTGTATGTCTATGTATGTTTTAAGAGAAAGCTTGTTTGAAATATGTTCAAATTAATATGTTTTGATGGAATAATAAGGTCACGAGGTCATAAACATATGGCCTGTTGTATTATAATCAAAACACAATGCATTGCTGATAATGTTTCCATAACATTAATAAACACAGTCAGATCTTTATCTTGTTTATAGTAATTATGCTCAGCAGACATCATTTAGCTTGTTTTGAAGAGCATTTGCTATAGAAATTGTCACTAAGGACTGTAAGACAACATTAGATGATGAGCTTATTATCCTCCCAACATGATAGCAACACATGTTTATTTAATGACTGTCTGCTGTAATTAGGCCTAAAGGGAGATAATCTATCCTGGTCAAAACACTTCTAATAATCGCAAACATAAACACAAGCTAGTATTGTATTGTGAGTTTAATCAGTTTGTTTTGTGTAATCCCACATGGATATTATTAAAGGATATATTTACCCAAAGCTGAACATTCATGACAACTAAACTTGACAAGTGATATAATTATGAAATTATAAGATACAATTAACACAAGTGACGTCCTTTGTGATCACTTGTATTTGCATTTATATGTGTGTGTCATGAGTTATGTGATTCTATTTTAATTTGCTGATAAAAAAATAATATCAATAATATCAAAGTGTGAAATTGAAAATAATAAAAGGCATGCTGCTAAATTGTCACAAATGAGACTATTAACTCTGTGATTTCAGGTTTTCTGTAATTCCTACATAGCAAAAATAAAAGTTGTCTATTTTATTTTATTTTAACCACTTTTAACCACCAGGTGATGATATAGGACACAAAAAACATAAAAGCGGTTCAAACTGTATTTTCCATATGAATCCATAAATTTTTGCAGTTTGTATAAATGTGCAAATGAAACACTTAAAAAGTAAAACTAAATTATATTGTTTTTGTGCATGTGCAAACTTTTGACGTTAACATTGCTAATGCTGTGTGTTATAAATCGAGCTTTAACCTGAGAATGTTTCAAAATGAGGATCTGAAATATCAACAGGTAGACAACAACTAGAAAACACACATATAAGAAGGTGTGAACTTAAATAAACATATGTCTCTGTAGCTGTAATTTAAATATGCACACATTTCCTCCTCTTATCTTTTTAAATCAATTCATTTCATAAATTTAGTCTATGGTGTGAGAGATAAACATCACCAGGATTTCTTTTCATTTTAAACAAATAGTCAGTTTTAAAACATTAAGCGTTTATTTTGAAGTTTATGTCCTGTGAATTTTAACAGTTTTGCTGGATAGTTCACCCAAAAATGAAATCATTATTTACTCATCCTCATATAATCCAAAAATGTCAATTTTTCTTCTGCAGAAAACAAAAGAAGATATTTTAAAGAATGTTGGTAACCAAACAACATTGGTCCTGATTGACTTCCACTGCATGGACACAAAACCACTGGGACATTTCTCAAAAAATGAGAATTTAATTCCACAGATATGATTACTATGATTACAGATATGATATGATACTATGTGCGTGTGCATTAGCATTAACATCTTTTTACAATTTAACAATTATCATTTCAGCTTTAACTTCTTACAATGACAAACTGTTGTATCTGTTTCATGTATCTGCTTCTATTCATTACTCAAGGAATTGTGGGTAATATTAATCCAAAAACCACCAGAAGTACACTTTCAGGGCACATTTGGCATATAATGACATTTCCCAACATACTATTAAGCATACTATTTTTAATGTATTATTGGAACACCACCAGTGCACTAATGTCACAAATACAGTAAGACATCATTTGAAGAAACACAGATGCAAAGATTAGCACTTCCTAAAATGCAATGTGTCCATTTTCAAATGTACTTTAAAATATACAAAATATACAATATTCTAAATATACAGGTGCAGAACAGTTTAGTATACAAAAATCTAAATATTATTATACAACAAAATAGCATGCAGTACACATACTTTAGCAAGGTAACAAGCAGCACTATACCTGTGAGATGGCAGATTATGTACACACTCTTCACATGTGTTTTTGTAGTTTATATATACAATAAGCTCACAATTTTCCATCATTCTTTGCTCATTTATATCTGTTCAATATATTTTTTATCAATATAATATTTTCACAGAATTACAATAGCACAAATATCAGATTCTTAACCTGCATAAATAAAATAAATGATTTACATTAGATAAAGTAAAAAATATTCTAATAAATATGGCCTTAATATCATAAGCAAATACACAATGATCAGGTAATTGACCACAAATATGAAACACGGTTTAGCAGATTTTGTAAAATGTATCAGTTTAGAGAAACAAAAAACAAAACTCTCGGATGTAACTTATTGCATGTTTTAACAGATGAACAGATGATAAACGTTTTATGCTTTTACAAAACAGTTTGACCAAAAAACAGTCTTGTTGTTTTGGTCTCATTTAACAGTTTTGATTTCATTCTGTGCTTCAACTCGGGTGCCATAACAAGGTACGGCTTTTCTCATGTAGCTCCTGAGGGCTTCATCTCTAAGACCATAAATGAGTGGGCTCAGAAACCTGGGAAGCAAAATAAAGCAGAAATAATAGATGAAATACATGTCTGCCTGAGACAAACCAACACTCTGAGCAAACAGAAGCTCTGCGACCGGCTGGGAAAAGGCCATCACGCTGAGGAGAAGCTGAAACCCGTGCAGCAACACCGTGTGGAGAGCCTTCCTCACCGACCCCCCGTCCTGCCTCATCCTCCGGTCTCCAGCAGGATCCGGATGTATGTGAAGAGGATCACCACGGCCACCATGGCGAAGAAGATCCCGTTCAGGCTCACCTTGAACAGTGACTGGATTGGTGAGGCATTGAGAACTGCCGTTTTGCACAACACAGGGGTGGTGTGGACAACCACGCCCGGCTTGAGCCGCATCAACACGAAGTCTACGGTGGGCAGGATGCAGCTGATGACCCACAGGCCCAATATGATGACCCAGATCCATTCTGGTCTCCAGATAACGGGACGGTGGAGCGGGTAGAAGATGGCCACGTAGCGCTCCAGGGACATGGTGGAGAGAATGAGCGGGGTGTTCAGGAAGGTGGCGGTGGACACGAACAGCAGGGGGGCACAGAAGACAATCGCAAACTGCACGCTACCCATGACTAACAGGAAGAGCAGCACTGATGAGAGAATCTGCAGGGTGTCGTTGATCAGCATGTAGGTGAAAAGGATGTAACGAGAGCTGTCAAAGAACTGCCTGTGAGATGCAAACGTGTAGAGGGTGAGGATGATGAAGTACAGGAACGCAATGAAGAGTGGGATAACCACACACACCTTCACGATGATGGACAGGTTGTTGTTGGATGTTGTGTTGCCACGGTTCTCTGTCAGATTCTGCATGGTTTCAAAGGCTGAAATTTAGTTTTGAACAAGAAATGATTAATTGGAAATGTAAAAATAAAAAAATGAATATCACATATGCAATATGAGGTCATTTTAAGCCCAAAACCTATTACTGGGAATTGAAGCCAAAACCTTGGCATTACTAGTGCAACATCTTACCAGTTGAGTTACACAACAAAATAACCCATTTAAAACTTAATGTTGTGCAATCCACAGTAAATTGAAAATGGATGATTTTTAATTAAGAAAAAAATCAAGAAAAAACTTTTTGTAAAATCAATTTCGTTTAACAGGTTATATACTCACCCCACTGCCTCTGTTTGTAGAGAAAGCGAAAGACAATTTGAGATGTGTAGCCCACTTTTATATGTTATGTTTCGCCAATGTACTTCATTACAGAAGAGGAAAACGTTTTTGTGGTTTGTTGCTTACGGGACTTGATTCCCATAGGAAAAATTTATTTCACGCTATATAATCACAAAGCATCATTATAGTAATTAGATCAATGACAGCTAGCAAACTACACTCTTAAAAATAAAGGTGCTTCATGATGCCATAGAAGAACCATTTTTGGCTGTAAAAAGAACCTTGTCCATAAAGAACCTTCAACATCTGAAGATGATGTGGATAGATGGATGGATCGATGGATAGATCCATGACCCTTGAATATACTGTAAGTCGTTTTGGATAAAAGTGTCTGCCAAATGTCTAAATGTAAATGTGAATTCCAATAAAACCCAGTGGAAAACCAGCCATCTAATGAGAAAATAATTCATAACTTAAAAACAAAATCGTCTCTTATTTTCAACCTGATAATTGTCACTGCACATGTTGAGCATACACATGAAAATCCAAACTAAAAATTTTTACATTATAGATTTTAAAATTTGTAATATTAGGTATTTTTAAAGATAAGGTTTTTTTTTTTGTTTATGTTTATTGTTATAAAAATGTGTTAAATATTTATTCTTGAGTCTTAGACCTTTCCATCAATATATAGTTTGTTATGATTAGATTAGAATTCAACTGTGAAATATTAATGTAAATATTGAGTGTTCCACCTGTGGTATGGTGACAGTTAACAGGTTTATATATTTTTTCACTGTTTATGCTAAGGTTACATAATCTGTCAAATATTCACTGGCTCTGAAATTGTTTATATGTTTTTTTATGGCAAGTCATTAACAGAGCTATCAGTTATTGACTGTGATGGCTGTATTTTACCATATTATTTGCTGTACTGTTCTCAGAGAGAAAAGTACATTGTCAGCTTAATCTAAGGGCAGCAAGACACGTAACACACAACTGCTTGTTTTCTGGAGTTCATTGACATGATATGTTGACGGAAACATCGACTAGCACATATCACAGATAATGCTTTATCGTAACATCTGCAGTAGTGAGAGAGTTAGAAAGACCAGCTGTCTGTATGATTTAGGTCAGTAAATAAATAGTGACGCAGCTCTCTCACATAGTTTGGCTGACTGAGGTAGTTTAAGATTAAACGTTGCTATATTTGTTAAAGCTTTATTTCTTTTATTCCACTATGGCTTAGAAATAGCTATTATAATGTTAAGATACAGCCCAGATAGCAATTTAGGATAAATAATATAAAACCACCTTTACAGGTTTTAGGAAAAAAGGGTGGGGAAATTGTAGTTGTTGTAATTGTAATTGTAGTTGGAAGTTGTTAAAATAATAAATTATTTACAATTAGGTTTTAAGACAAAAATGCAGCTTCTAGTGTTGGTGTGTTGTCAAACAATTATTCAAAACTTTCATGTGAAAATAGAATTGTAAATTTCTTTCATTCAGTAGAATTCAATGTCATCAGATTTTTGTCATGGTGCATGCAATAAAACTATACGCTGACATACATTAAGACCATTAATGACCAACTATGTAATGAAACTAATGAATAACAAACTAGACAGGGTATTTTCCATGAATGAAAGTTTGTGGCAAGTTGTCACATTTGTATTGTCAGTATTTGTTGGTTGATATTTTTTATCACCTTTTATAATTTTGTTATTTTGTGAAGTGCAGTACACTTTTTACTGTTTACAGTTATTCATTAAAATGTATAATAATATGTTTTGTGATTCTCATTGACATCTTAAACGATATTGAGGGCTTACTAACTGTAAAGCACTACTGTAGGCCATAATCAGGACTGAGTTACCCATACTAACCACCGTAGTACGATGCAGTAGTCAGAAGTAGTCAGGACTGTTTCCCAAAACCAGAGTACCTTCATCGCACATCCATTGTTTTAACCACGTTGGTTCAACAACATAGTTGATGACGTCACATAGGTGGTGGAGTAATAACGTCTACTATCAATTGAGATTGACTTAATGTCATATTTTTCATCTAAATAACGTACATTGTATTTGCAATGTGCAAGCCTGTTCTTACTCTCTGTTGCGTTTATTTCAAGATGTTTCATTGATTCGCAAGTTTTCTCTTGCGTCACTCCGCCTAGGGATTCCCCGGGGTCCTAAAGCATGTAGGCTACGCACATGCGCACTTTTCAAAATCAGCGCTTTACTTGTGTTAACAAATTAAAAGACGTAAAATGTCTATATGTTTAGAATGATGGATATACAGCGCACACCATGTTGCTTGCCAAATCTTTTGCTTAAGATCTATGTCCGCATGTTATATTAACAAGAAACTATGCTCCTAACCACTGTCGGATGGTTTTGGGAAACGTTGGACTTTGCAGGTACGACGGAACTTGCGATCATAGTTGGCTAACGATGCTTTTGGGAAACGCACCCCAGACTGTGTACATGAGCCATTCTCACTAGGGTAAGACCAAGTTTTCACCGAGTTATTTGAAATCCCATGTGGCTAATTATGCTGTTAAAAAGGCCATCAGTGGTTAACCACAACATCGCATATCAATGTAAGTTGATGTGTTTCCTAATTGTTTACCAGAGTATCTGATTTGGAAAATGATGCAAGCCAGTTACCAGGTTGCTTGATCCCTTTGCAAATAAGAGGGAACAAGATGAAAAGCAAATGTTTATTTAATGACTTTCTGCTGTGATTAGGCACCTGAGAGGTTTCTTCACCGGCTTTTAATGATGTAAATATGTTTAATAAACACTGGCCCACTGAGAATACAACACCCTAGACATTTTAACTATTGAGAAACGTTAAAACACTTTTATAGGCCTTTTATACCAAAAATGCACATTGTAATACTTATATACAGTATATGTATACACATGCACAGTTTGTAGGCTGTATTTCATAGTAATGTGTCAAACTTGTTTTTCACTATTATTTTACTAGTTGCATGTTCTTGTTGTCTTAATGGAAGCGCTTTAACTGAATGGTTTTGAGATGCTGTGACATTGTTGGCATAAATAGAAATAAATGAATGTTTAAATTCATGCATTTGCCAGACGTTTTGGATCAACTCAAGTTCAACATATACATCTAATTAGGCATGAGTCTTGGACATGAAATCCATGACCTTCATATACCAGCAGCATAAAGCTACAGGAAGACTTGAAGTGTTGAAGTCAGCTTTGTTGAGAAGTGTTATAAGGGTCAATTTTTGGAGAAGGTTTTTTGGTTGCATGTAAAATTGAAAAGGCTTGTGCAACTTTTCTCTTGCATAATCTCAGTAGTTGCTCAGCAAATATAGATGTGCTGAATTTAAGAGACTGACCCAGAACAGTAACTGAATATAACCTTATTAGTTCAGTGCCAAAAACAACCATATGCTATTGGCCTAACTTTGTTTTGAAAAGTGGTGGGCACTTCTCAGCAAAAAAGCAAAATTAATTAATTAAAATAATCAGTACGTCCATATACTGTATAGTAAGATGAAGAAAGAATCTCTGGCGTCAGGTCACTAATGCACCTTTTGCTTAATTAATACGAATACAAAATGATGGGAGAAACAAATGGATTTCCCTGGTGTTGAGCTACTACCTGCAGGCTAATGGAGGGATTCTCTTCCTGAACAATGGAAGTTTTTATATTTATTATTTTCAAACATTTTGCTTAAATTTGTATAGCACATGGTGTTTAAGGGTAACCACAGATTTGAGTATAAATACAAAATAAAATATTTATATAAATGCATGAAAGAGGTCTAATATTTTATCAAGACTGTAAACACTTAATTAAAGAAATAAAGATCTTTATCCTGAAGTGTGTGCTTGCTTCAAGATCATCACTATGAAATGTTATATACTGTTTTTATACTGCTTGAACAGAATGATAAATAAATAAATGCATAGAATAAAGACAGAACATCATGTTATAGGTAGATTCTTAATGAAACTCCATCAAACTCCTTTAAGATCCTACAGTATGCAACTGAGAACATTATGAAAAAGAACATTGTAAACAGAGATCAGAACACATGGCCTTTAATATACGTTTTAATAACAGAGCACAATACACAATGTTTAATTAAAGTATTTATTATCAATGTATACTTTTGAAGGAGCTTCATCTACATTGGACACCACGACTATAAACATATAAGAGATGCAGAATAAATGGGTTTTTTTTTAGAAAAGGAATTATATTTTACCCTGTATACAAAGCTTTCCAAAAGACGGGTTAAAAAGTCAAACACATGAAACAATACAAGATACTATGACACAGTCAGTAAGTGGAACTGGCAATACTTAATGAGTGAAATTAAACACTTGTTTATATGTCTGACAAACAGAAAATGATGAACTGAAAAGTGATTAGTAGGGTGCGCGAGTATAGGGTAAACTGTCTGCTGTGTAGCTGAAACTATAGGTTTTTTGTGGACAACCAAGGCCTCTGGCCTGGCTGGTAGCTGGCAAAGTCTTGTGTTCAACTTGAATTTATCCTGCAGATGTTCACTACACTCTTAAAAAAGTGCTTCTGAAGGTTCTTCACAGTAATGCCATAGAAGAATGATTTTTCTGTCAACTTTTGTAACACAGAAAGGTTCTTTGGATGTTAAAGGTTCTTTATGGAACCATTCAGGTGAAAATGGTTCTTCTATGGCATCATGAAGCACCTTTATTTTTAAGACTGTACTCCTGATTCAGTCATTCATCACTGGCAAAGATGGTTCTAAGGACCTGCTCACACTAGGCACGGTTGCTCTGAACCGTGCCCGAGCGCGATTGCCACCCCTTCCTGCTCCCCCGCCACACCAGCCTACACTCACACTGTTCTTGATTACAATCCAGACGCACAGAATATTGGTCTGTCGAACTGTCGCTCAGAAATTTTGCAGTCATGCTGCACGTATTAGACGCATTTTACGTATTAGCACGCGAGCAGGCCCTAAAGGAACATGGAGAGTCGATAGCCCAGGTCACACTGTCTAGTTGCTAACTAAAAGCTTACTAAACCTAAGAGGTGAATTGTGGACCCCAGTCCAAGATGATATTCTCTGGCTGTCTAAAGACATGGTTCAACAGAGTATGAGCAGTTAACAAGGCACACTTGGATGAGGTGTTAAATCCACTATCAGAGTTTATTACAAATAAATGCAGTAATACAAATCCAATGCATAAAACAGGAAATGTGGGCAAAGTTCAGACAATGGTCAAATATAGTATAAAGTACAAATATAAAGTATACAAATATAAATAAAGTCTGACCTGCAAATTCATATCACTTGACAAGTCCCATGTATGCAGGAGTCAAACAAAACATTTGTTTAAATCATGACACTTGTTCACTTCGTGTAGCCATGCCCATGTCCTTAAGCAAAGCTAATGTATCAGTAAATTGACAGGTTTTTGGTGATTAGCTGACATGAATAATATGATCAACACATAAGAGCAGAATTTTTTCCGAAATTTATGCATCCCCTAAATAAACTAAGAGGATAACATGAAAAGTGGCCATAAAAAATGTAAGGGAATATATTCAATTATTTTGTGCTGGTGCCTCTATGCAGAAATTACAGGAGCACTGAAGTGTGTCACCAGTGAAGTGACAACCAGATGTTCAAACACAAGCGAAAGCACAATGCTGACTCCAGAATACTATGCAATAATAATATGGGCAAAATAATACATCACTGATATCATTAGGATAATTAAAGATGTAGTTTCCATTACTGTCAAAACTGTTTATTATTGTTTTATTTTCTTCGTTTGTTTGCTGGGTGTATATCATTTGTTTAGAGTTAATGACTTTAAACAAATATATATATAATTATATATATATATTTATATATAAATGTATAATAAGCTGTATAATTTAAATTATTTAAGCATGACTGTGTCATGCGGCACTTTATGTCTCTATCCACACTAGAGACAAGTTAAATTTAGCTCTTTATGTCATCATACAGTAAATAGGTGTCATTCACAACTGTCATTCATTACTGTAAACTCTATAAAAACGTTTGTTAACAGCCTACTTCATCATTCAGCAGCCTGCCTGTACTGCTAATATTTACAGCAGTACAAAGTACAGCAAGGATTCAGACTATTTACTTCAATACATTGAGTAAGTGGTACAGCACAGTTCAAAAATTAAATGATAAACTTTTTAATCATGATATCGGCATGAATAGTTTACTGATATTTTATAGGTCAATTGTATAATTGTGCAATTGTTTTGTGGTACGATGCTTTTTTTTCAGATGTGTGCAGCATGGCCAGCCTCAATGCAAGTAAAGATGAGCAGATGCAACTGATTCATGTTGACCCGGTCAAGAGAACTATATCATTTGCACTGACGCAGATCTTTGTGTGGCCCTTCATCTACCTCATCTTCTTCATGCTTTTAACATTTTCCAGGAAAGAGGCATTCAGAACAGAGACACGTTATATATTGTTTGGTCACTCTCTCCTGGTTGACCTCATGTTTCTTTTTCTGACAGATTTAGTTGTTGTACTTTCATTCAACATTGTGTTAATACCGCTGCACTTCTGTATCCCTGTTTGCATGCTGATGGATATTGTAACAGCATGTGCACCATTGACTATTGCAGCCATGTGTTTGGAGCGTTATGTGGCCATTTGCATGCCGCTGAGACATAATGCCATCTCCACTTCTAGAAGAGCGCTGATGGTGATTCTCCTGATTTGGATCTTGAGCTCTATAAGTCCGTTTGTTGATATGCTCATCCTAGTGAACACTGCTTCTCATGAATACTTGTCTCAAAAAACACACTGCCACTATGAGATTATGGTCCCAGAGGGGATCCGTCGCTTTGCTCGGGGTCTGCTGTTTATTCTGGGGATGTTGATTATTCTCATAACTGAGGTGGTTTGTTATGTCATGATATTCCTCGCTGCTCGTGCGGCCTCAAGTGACAAAAAATCTGCATCAAAAGGACAACGGACAATTTCCCTGCATATCATTCAGCTTTTCTTATGTTCTGCTGAGATTGTGTGTCCGTACATTGAGAATGTAGTTTTGCAATATAACATTCAAACATATCTGACTGTACGTTTTGTCAATTTCCTGGCATTTAGTATCACTTCACGAGCAGTCAGTCCTCTTGTCTATGGTTTTAGAGATGAGAAATTTTATGCAGCTCTGGATTATTACATGAGATGCAAAATAAACATTATATCATCTAAAACAGATGAATAAACATGAATAACATCAGGTAAAGTTCACAATATGGACTGTTCAGTCAAATTTTTTTGTAACAGACTTTTTTTGGCATATAGTTACATTTTCATTTTATTTTCAATAACATAATTTTCTCCAGTTTAGATACATATTTTAGAGTGGTTTTAAATAAGCAATGGTTGTGATATTTTATTGTGTGATACATTTAGTAGGCCTAAATTGCTTAAAGACAACCTTATTAACAATTATTAACATGACTTTTGTAAAACTTAAATCTATGAATTTGCAATTGATATAACGTGGTTCAGCATAGAGGGCATCTAATGTATACATTTTTGTACACAAATAAATTTTTATAACAAGTAACATGTAAATGTGGAATGTATTACATGGACCACAAAGAATAGTCATGTGTTTCAACAATTTAAGAGTGCTCATAAAACTAAAAATAAGAATGTACACATAATGTCAATAAGCATAATGTTACATTGTATGACAGGGCTATACAAATTATTTCTACAATTTTAGTTAAATAAATGCATACATCATAGTGATTTTAAATAAGCTGTATTGGTTATTATATTCTACCTGCTCTACAAAAAACAACAAGCTTTGTCATGGGAAAGTGCATCTCTTATTTAGTAAATTGCTTAAGGGTGACATCTGTTGACTTGACTGAGCGTTACAGGCGAAATAAAGTACACAATTTTTGTATTATTTGCTATATAATTACAGAATTACGTTTTTTAAATATTTCTTTGAACATAATTTCTCTAATTTATTAGCAAGCAGTGTATTTACAAGCATTGCTATTATTACAATTAGTAAAATTTGGAATTTACAATAAATTGGAGGGCAACCAGTGTATTATTTATTGTATATGAAAACAAGATGTATTTGTTGAATTATATATCATTATCCACCTTGGATTAAAAACATTCATGTATTTAATTAATGTTTGTAAGTATATTTATAACATAAATATGAAATACATAAAATAATAATATCTAAAATATAATGACTGGACCACTGTAAATGCACCTCATAAGTCAATTTTAGAACATTTATACTTAATAACATAAACAACTATGTACATACAATGTTATGTGGTCTTTGTGTGGTATGTGACATGATGCAATCTTCACTTTCAAACAGCCTGTATTGTGATTCCTGTGATGTGGACCCTGAGCTCTATAAATCTCTTTGTTTATATGCACATTTTTACCGCTGTGGCTGATAAGTAAACTATGTACATATTGTGCACTATGCAAAGAGAATTCAATGTTTTTTTGGATTTCAGGAACATGACTACCATTAAAGGTTCTGCCGTATATTCACAAACCACACTGCCAATATAAGGCAATAGACGTGACAATATTTGCTGAATGGGTAACTTCATGCAACAGGAACTCATCATCTAAATGGATATTTCTTGCTTATAATTATTAATAATTATAATTATTAATAATTATTATTATTAATATCTTATGCATTGTTGTTAATATATGTCTGTATATGATCTGTATTCAATTTTGTACAAGAACTGCACTCAGAATATTCAATAAAGAAGCAAAATGTTTCATGATAATTATATTTGTACACTTAAACCGACCCATTATAATACACAAAATGTAAACATTACAATGCTATATATATATATATATATATATATATATATATATAGGACAGACTTCCGGTTGTTGTCTTGGCCTCCAAACTATTTTTCTACATTTTTCTATAAATCTGCTTTGGAACTATTTGAATTGTTAAACTTGATATATAAACAATTAAAATTACACTTTGGTACTATTTGAAATTGTTTTGGCCAGCAAATAATGTTACAAAAAGGCCCTTAGATAAATGATTAATTTAGGATTCTTTATTGCTGTTACTCCCAACATGGAAAAATCTTGTTGCTGATACCAACTAGTTGAGAAAGTGTTCAGAATAATTTACACAAACTATTAAAAGGCAAAAGATAAGTTATTGTTCAATCAATATTAAGGTTTGCGTTGATGTCCATTGAATTGGTCTATCAAGAGCTTCGTTTTCTTCAGGTGGTTATTTGAGTACACATGTTCTAGACTCAAAATGTTATCTCCCAAATAAGTAAACACACATGTTGACTAGAGTAGGGCACAGATACATTGTTGTCCACTTTGTTTCTTTCTTATCACATATACTTGTTTTTCTGCCACACCCTTTTGAAACGTGCAGAACATGTACATCAGTCACATACCTGATATGTTCTCAATACACATTGTTTATGTAAGTTGCAGGTCACCACCAATCGCCCCCTGCTGCCTATTGAGAGCTCTAGTGTTTACCACAGCCTGTAACCTCTGTGCTGACGCAGTGTGTAAATGTGCGTCAAACCCTATCTTTCCTTGAACTTAAACCAGCAAAATCAAGATTAAAGGTCCGAATAAACGGATCAATAGAGCGTGCGCACGGAGGGCAGAGTCCCATAGCGGTATATAAATACCGGAGGGCAGTGCTATGAACATCACACATCAACAAATACCTTATTGAAGGCTTAAACATTAAGAAAACCTCCAGCAAGGGATAAATATTTTATTCTTTTTTATTTGTGAAAGACTTTTAGGCAACATGCAAGCTTTCAGAAACTGCAGCTTGTGCGCTAGTGGGAATCTTTTGAAGTGCCGGACCGACTTCCTGGTTGCCCGGAGAAACATGGCGGCGCTGCGGCTGAGCGCTGCGTGTGTTCAACTTCTCAAGTAAGATTTTATTCAGTTTAGTTTTAAGAACACAAGCGTGGTACGCTAGAATTTCATTCACAGTCTAATTTATTTTCTCATATCAAAGGGACAAGGCAAATGTGCTGTGCAGAAGTTCCGTTCATCAGCGTCTCCGGTGCCTGCCTCAGGTTTCACGAGCCAGTGCGGTCGCTTTCAGTGTCGGCAGCGGACTCTTTGCGGTTCCCTTTACAGAGGTAGTCATGCTTTCTGGACACGAGTAATTCATAATTTTGCATGCACGCTATTGGAGTAATACCTCAGCTACATGCGTTTAAAATGATCTCATGTTTTTCCCATTCCAGCAAGTGGAAAATCTCTCACATGAATCGCTGGTCCGGCGGGCATCCTGTCTGGTCACAGACAGTGCCAACACGTACCTCTCTCAGACCACACTGGCCCTGGTGGATGCCCTCACACAATATGCCAAAGTAAGATCTGTGAAGACTGCATCAACAAGTTAATGATTGATTTACAACTAAAATAAGTAGATTATCTAGGTGCATGCATACAAGTAATAACATACAGTTGCATGCATACAAGTAATAACATACAGTTGCATGCTATTAAAAAGGTGTGATTTTGTTTCATATTTGTATATATAAGAATTAATGTATCATCTTGTTTTATTATCAGGCTCTACATACACTAATTGCCCTCCAGAAGCGGTACATAACCTCAATAGGCAAACTCAACCCCGCTGAAGAGGACAGCATTTGGCAGGTGATCATTGGCCAGAGAGTGGAGGTAAATTATGTTCCTTTAAATATTTGTTTTAATTGTTTGCTTTAGTAAGTGTTTACCTTTTTGAAAGGACATTGATCCTGACAATCAGGATTAGGATTAATAGATCTTTTTGATATTGTGTATCTGTTTGTAGGGGAAGGTATCACACTGAATTCATAATATTACTTGTTTTTGTCAGGTTAGTGATAGACTGGATGAATGTAAACGCTTTGAGTCAAACTGGATAAATGCAGTCAACATCTGCGAACTGTCAGCAGAGGCAGCGTACAATTCAGGTGTGTTTACAGATCATTAACTTTGGACTTACTGAGTATTGATTTTGAATTTTACAATTGACTTTGGTCTGTGAATTGATTCAGACTTGTTATTTTTTACAGGAGCGGAGCATGCTGGTACAACAATCAAGATTAACCTAGAGGTAGCACAGTCCAAAGTGGAGGAGGTTAGAAAAATCTCAAAAGACGCAGAGAAAAAATTGGCAGAGACTAAAGCAGAAGAAATTCAGAGAATGGCTGAATATTCCTCCAGCATTAATATAAATGAGCTGGAAAATGTTCCTGAGGCCTACCTTCGTGAAGACTAGAATGATTTGACAGCGAGTCGCTCAGTATGATGAATTTAGGATGCACCTTATGATATTACAGCAATTATTGGTTATGAAATGTTTAGAAACCCTGCTTTAAAGGCTCTGTTAAATCTTATGGCTAGTGAATTGAAATTTTTAAGAATGTGAGTTTCATTACAACAGTCTCTTTTAAAAATAATAGAGTGTCTCAAAATCTGGAAGATTGCATTTATTGAAAAATAAACTGTAAGCATTAAATTGTTAATGCAGTTTTTAAGATGCATTGAAAGATACATAGAAAATGTTTGTAACAGAAGCCTGCAAAGATTGCATGGAAATCACATTGATTTGATATTTATATATATATATGTATATATTCTTCATATTTTATGTTTGTTTACTTTAGTGTACAATTCTCTAAGCATCAGTCTATGCAACACTAAAATTATATAAAAAAGATTTTGTATTAAATCCTTCAAAGTATTGTTTATTTTTAAAAGTTTGCAGTTAGAATACATTGTTTTGTATTTTATGTGATCATGTAATAATATTGCTGTTATTTATTTACTTTAATTGATTTAATGTCAAGAAAAGTTTTTGTGAAAGTGTGAAATTCAATAAATTGTTTTCTTGTTAAGTTATGTTGTCTGTTGTGGCTGTGTACTGTCATTATATTTAAATGTAGTGCAACAACAAAAACTCATTGTTTAGCATTAAATAAACTGACTTTTATTACAATTTAGCGGAAGTCTTTTTAAACAAAATGAGCTGAACTTTTTTCGGTACTGTTTTTGTACTGTTTCAACCAACAGGAGGCAGTGTGACGCTATTTATGGAAAAACAAATGAATCTGTTATGCGCATGCGTTAAAATCTTATTAATGTTTATATTTATCAACTGCAATCAGCCTAACAAATAAACTAAATATTAAACAAATGTGCATCTGGGATACTTACAGTAATATTTATTTGTTCAGTTACGTGGCGTTAAGGGTTAGGAAGCAAGGAACTAACACATAATTATTAAAATTATAAAAAATTTTAAAATTTTTATCTATTATTTTATTATTATTTAAACTGGTCTATATCTCCTGACACTATGATCTTTTGTAGAGGTGATCTCGTCTACCAGAGGACCTGTGCGCTTACTATACATTTAGTTCATAATTTACGGGGTTAACAGCACGTGATGCTGCATCACGTGACTCATTAAGACCAGATACGCGGTCTGTATTTACACTGACCACTCTTAAAGTCATGAATGAATGCAATATTTCACAGTGTGCAACACTTTCCAGAAGCTTTGCATTTCAGTGAAAGAAAAGTTACATACACTCAGAATGGAGCCAATAAAAATGATTGATTGGTGTAAATGGCACCACTCAGCTGGGGATTTATCACTCTTGGAGGACATAAATAAAACAAAGCATTATGGAATGCGTGCCCAGCATGTCTCATGCTTTCATCTAAGTCAACTGGGCGAAATTCACTAGTGAATATCTAGCCTCCCAGGACCCATTTGAGTCAAGCCTTTGAGTTATTTTTACTAGTAAAACTATTAAGTCACCTAGGGCTGTAATCTTACATAAGCTGTCACACAGTAGCAACTGCAAAGCAAATATTTCAATTATTTCAAAACAATCAATTGTCTTTTGCACTGAATAGGAAAGTTAGACTAGGGTAAAAAGCTCATAAATAAAAATGAATCAATTATACTTTAAATTTGGTAGAAATGTCATTGCGTTTGTTTGAGAGCATGTTTATAAATAATAAAATAAAAAAGATAAAATAACTTAAGAAAACAATGCGTATGTTTGACGACCCCATAGTTCTCTAACGATGAAATATTATATCCAGGCACGTTTCGCTTGCATTACAAGACAGAGTAATCTATGTATATCCAAGACTACTACCATGCCAACATCAGTTTCAATCTCTGAGTCTGAATGAGAGTAAATCGTAAAACCGCATTGCTATGCTTTGCATTGTTGACGGGTTTATTTTTAGTGGGAAAGCACTGTGCTGCTGGACAGAAAGGTACCGCCCACACGTGTCTCCTCCGCTGCTGCTGCTGTGGATCAGACGCCGAGTGGATTCAACAAGAAGCAACTCAGTGCTCCGCGAGCAGACAGTGATCATGGCAGAGGAAGTACGGAACATCTTTGGGAATAGCACAGTTTTCCGTGGACTTCTACCTTTCTTCGGTCTCCTGCTTTGCGTCTTTACTGGTGGGTACTTTCCTTTTCCAGGACGAGACTCTTGAATGGGCTTGAAGTTAACATGCAAGTTGCGGTGAAAGTTTACCTAGTGCGGCGTGATGGGATGGCTGCGATGTCATGTCCAATGTGCAGAAATGCAAACGATGCTCGTTAGCTGGTCAAGTCATTTAATTATGGTTTGTCTTATTGTTTTCAGCCATGTCTATTTTAGATACCCACATGAAAAATTACTGTCATATACTTGTTTTGTACTAGAGTAAACTGTATATTGTAGCCTTAGCCTAGTACTGCAGTATATCACAGTCATTTTTGAACTTGATAAACTGTAGTATGCTTTATCATTACTTATCAATATTTACTATAGTAAGGTTAAAAAACACTAGGATGTTTTTACAGTTTATCATAGTAAATCCTAAAGTTTACTATAGTATTTTTCATGTTCGTGTTAATTATGGTTTATGATTAACAGCAATGAAAGTGTCCAAGTACCCCAGTAATATCTTCAAAGAAATTGTCATGCACATTATTAATTTGCATAAAACATTTAAGAAAAATGTGAGGAAACATTGTCACTTATTATAATAAACTAAAGACTTCACTAAAGCCTTCACAATGTACATTTCTCTGCTGTACAATTCATAAAAAATGAATTTAGTTTTCGTTCTGTATGGCATTTCCTCATCAGACTGTTAATGAATGTCAACCCAGTTACATTGAAGAAACACAAGCTCTTTCTGTGCTTTAAGAAGTTTCAAAGTCCACTGTCTTGTGTATAGTGTACACTAGTGAAACACTGGACTGGCGAAGCAGGAGGAAATGGTTGTGAAGTGTTTGTGTGAATGAATCTGGTGAAGCACATGTGAAATGTTGGGTGTGTTTAGGCAAGGGAGTGGAGGGCATATTTTGAGCGCTCTGGAGGAAAGCACTGCAGCCGCAGAGTCTGGAGGTATTGACCTGCGTTTGGGCTGGCTGCCAGTGGCACTGTTGCCTTAAATATTAGGTTCAAATGGGAGAAACTCCACGTCTGCGCCTTAGAAAAATACTGCAAGAGGAAGTGGTCTGTTAAACTGAATGACTATAATCATGTCTTTTGTAGCCCAATGGGAGGGTGGAAAATGGATGCAGCGGGCAACTTTAACTGTACATAAAACGTTTGCCAAATGGTTTGCGCTGTTGATGTTATAGTATTTAGTTTTGACTGGTTTTGTGCATGTCAGGAGAACTTTTGACTAAAAGCTTGCATAATTATGCAGAATATAGATTAAAATATATTTAGAGTGGATGGCAGATTAGGTTTCATGTTATTCAATTGAGTTTGTTAAGAATTTAGACTAGGTTGTCAAGTTTTGGGGGTAATTTAGGATGTCTGGCATTAGTAAAGTTCTGTATTGGCCATTCAAAATAGTATTTTCTTCTTTTGCTAGTTAGAAATCTACAGATGACACTGAAAACATTTTAGTGAGTTACGTTCTTTATATCCTGGTTCAAGAGTCAAGCACTTTGTTTTGTTGTTTTATAATGTTTTGTTTTGGTAACTGTCTAGTTTAATGATTGTCTTTTCATGTAGATGATTGATACAGATGATCATAAAACCCACATCTATGTCATAGAGATGAGTGTGGTTAAATCAGCTGTTTACCTCCGACGGAGAACCTGCAAGTCAGCAACTGTGCAGTGGTCATGTGTTTTTTCATGCTAAGTGGTTACATATGGTCATTTAAAGGTAGACGGGCCATACTGGTGCAGTCACATCTGCAGAGGACATGTGTGCTGGGTCATACAGACAGAGGGGTCACACAGGGTGTCTGCGATAGAAGATTGAGAGAGATGTACTGTAATGTTATGAAAATACAGTCAGCAAGTGTCACCCTGATTTGGCAAATTAGACCAAGGTGAAAGCTTTGCAAGCTCAGCACCTGCAAACAGCAACGTCACTTGGCGAGGAACAAATCACGCAAGTAATGCATTACAAAAATGTAGGTTAGCCTGTGTCATTTTATTGCCGCATGATAAATTGGTTAGCCGGGGTGTGACAAACAGTTTTTCATGTTAGCCAGCTTTGTCTGCTTTGTATGGACTTCAGTGTTAAAGTGTTAATTCTCTCAAAAATGGAAATTCTTTTCATCTTTTATTCACCCTCATGTCACTACAAACCTGTATGACTTTCTTTCCTCTGCAGAACACAAAAGAAAATATTTTGAAGAGTGTTGGTAACCAAACAACACTGACCTCCATTAACTCCCATTGTATGAACACAAAACCACTGAGACATTTCTTAAAATATCTTCTTTTGTGTTTCACGAAAGAAAGAGTCATAGGTTAGAATGTCATGACAGTGTATAAATAATTGAAAATAATTTTTGCATGAACAACCCCAATCAATCAATAGATTCATTTTTCTGCTCAATAACAGAATTCAGGCTTGAATTCCCAATTCCCAGACTTTTGTTTGCAGACTTTTTATTATTAAAAAATGTGTGCTGCATCATCATCCAGGCCATCTTTGTGCTTGATTTTAATCTCACTTAGTCTACATAACTGCAGGCTGAAATCTGCCAATCACATTAAAAGATTCCTTTGAAAGAGATCCATCAGGAAATGACTATTAGACTTTATTGTGAGCTGAGCCAGCACAGAGGGGCACAAACCGTGACCGCAGAGAAGCATTTTACTGTGAACGTCTTCCATCGTGGAAAATGTGATAATCAGAGGCTTTGTAACAGGGCCTGTCTCCATGCAAGACTGTAATGCAGTAACCTTTGCCTTGTTTCGATTATGTTTAGTGTGCAATTAAACAGCTATGGAGTAACACTTCAGGAGTAGGAAAAGGCAATTTATTTAAATAAATTGCATGCATTTAGTGTACGATTGTTGTGGTTGCATGACCACCGTCACTATTGCCAT
Organism: Beaufortia kweichowensis; assembly: GCA_019155185.1. NCBI lineage: Eukaryota > Metazoa > Chordata > Actinopteri > Cypriniformes > Gastromyzontidae > Beaufortia > Beaufortia kweichowensis. The sequence continues at coordinate 6,129,600 of CM032811.1, forward strand.
ATCCATTGCATACACAGTAATTATACAAAAGTGCATTGTCCAGCACGCACATTCACATTTTCCACTGTCTTCCCTTATGTGGTCCTAAATGTCTCCGAGTCCTCAATGATGCGTTTGCCCCTTACAGAAGCGAATCCATCTGTTCTCGAATGGCCTCTGAGCTCCCTCTGCCTGAGCATCGGAACAAAGAGGGCATTTTATGTGCAATGATCTTCCCTGCTGTCTTTGTAATTGTTAGCCCCAGTGGAAGGTTTTAACAAGCGGTGCCGGGCAGAAGTGCAGTCGCGCTACTGTGATGTTGATGAGGTCCAAGTTCACAGAATTCTCTTCAGATGTTGATGAATGATGTAATTTCAGAGACAGGGAAGGTGTAAGGTCTTTTTGGTCCTGCAGAGGTACGAAAGATCCTGTGGTTTGGGTGCATTGAACACTTTAGTTTATGAGTCTACATCATTGTATGACAAAGCAGTTGTATTGTACAGCTTGTTTTGATTGTTCAGCATTAGTCTTAATGAAGACTTCCTCTTGAACTGCGGTAACTTTTGACAGAAATGGGATTTGATGGGTCATCTCATGATCATACATTTACTGTATACATAGAAGAAATAAGCAGGTAAAGGGATCGTTTACCCAAAAATAATGCTCATGCCATTCAAAACCTGTATGACTTTCTTCTGCAGAACATTTTGAAGAATGTTGGTATTACCAAACATTATTGACCCCCATTGACTTCCAATGTATGGACACAAAAGCACATTTCTCAAAATATCTTCAACAAAGTCATACAGGCTTTGATCGACATGAGAGCGAATAAATGATGACAGGTTTCTTGATTTTTGTGTAAAGTATCCCCTAAAAAGTTTAAAACCGCTGTTGGCAAAATCTCACCCACCTGTGCCAATGTTGTTTGTTGACAGGTGGAAGTTATTAAATTAAGCCTATTTGACTTGCAAACAAAACTAAAGACAAAGCCATCAAGGTGGGTGGTATTGGGTATCAATACATAGCTAGATTACCATTTTGCGGACAGTGTGAGGAAGAAAACAAAGTCCATAGAAAGTAAACTAATCCTATTGTGTTCCATGTTGACCAAACCGCTGCAATGCTTTGCTCTGTAATTCAGTATTGTTTGTGTGTTTTGTCTTTTGTGACATCTTGAGTATCTTGTGTCTTGGCTGGCAACATTTAAACCCACTGAAAACAACATCATATCCTTCCATATTGATGTATTTTTAAACAAATATAAAGGCTAATAATGTTGTTGCGTACTGTATTTCCTGATAGGACAAATGCGAATAAATGCATACACTTTATTTGTTTGAATAGGCCTATCATTGTTTTCTGAAGTATTTCAATTGGGCTCTTGTTACAGTTATTGTGTTTACATTAACACTGACACTGTGAAGGGAAGGAAAACAGCTCTCGGTGAGTATGGGAAGGATGTCAGAAACCCAGCCCTCGTGTGCTCGGATAGCGTGCTGTTCTGTGAAGCCTCATTAACAGCTTTCATTCTTCACCGTATTCAACTCATTTTGAAAGTCCATTTCAATCAGGGGATCAGAGGAACTGCCTAATGCTTAATGTTGGGCATTTGAAATGAGTTTATAGCTTGAATGCCGAATTAGGATCCATTTTCATAACAACGTGACATTCCAAGGAAGTAATCCATTCCAGCCTGAGAATAATAGCTTCTTAGAAACTTCCCAAGGAAGTCTTGTAGGTCAGGAAGATGCTAAATTGTTGTTACCAGCACAAACGGAAGCACATTTATAGGCTCTTGGATGTTCACACCCCAGTTGAATGGAGTGACACAGATCTATTTATAAGGAGCCAGTGTGAAAAACAAGTCTTAAATATATTACAATGGAATACTTTTATGACAACAATGTACTAAAACTTTTCTTAGCATTTTTGAAACATTTTTGTCTAGACAATAACAATGGCAAATGATTCCTGTTCACACAGATCAACGAAAACAACAAAAATGCTGTATTGTGCATGGCAGGTGAGCAGATTTAGGCCCACAAACTGCTGTTGTCATGTGTACATGCCACACCGCATAAATAGTTTTCAGTTTTAGTTGAAAATGGAGTCATGTAAACAACCCCAAGACTATTGCGAATGTTATAAAGAGTTCCAATAGAAAACAATAAAATAAATCATAGTGAAAATGTAAAATCCTGCAAGTTCAGAGTTGTGACAATATCTTAAAAGAACAAAATATGGCATCATAATAAATGTATTATTTTGTTCTTTTGTTGCTTTGAAACAGTGCATGTGGATCATTTTAGCTTGTAGTAGCCCTTCTTCAAACCCATGTTACCAGCTTTTAAATTGCCCACTGTTCATTCACACACAAGGGTGAATAACACAAGCATGGAAGAATTTTCCACCACCAACAAGCAATTTACCCTGGCATTGTTAACCCACGACCCCCTGCTTCTCACTTAATAGCAGCTCATGGAAAGCATCCTTTGTTCGGTTTCAAAAAATGTCAAGAAGTCAGGATGATAAGTGGAGTGTCATTTGTGCTTATTGCGGACGAACGAGTCTCGGGAAAGATTCTGTAGTTTGGTTGTTTGTCTCTTGACTTGGGTGTGAAGGGGCGGGTACACGGCGACACTTTTAACACTAACGTTATTGATTGCTTTGTCCCTTAAAGTGCTGGTGTTTAATCAGATGTGATGGGTGAAAAGAGAGCTGGAGGAAAAGTTTCTTTGGATGAAGAAACGCTCTCGTACCGTGACTGAGACGAGAGGCCTGGCAGAATGTTTGTGTTTTATTTAAATTTGCTAATTACTCTGCAGATGTTTTGTTGTATTCTAGGAAGTCAAGATATCTGCTTTCAAATACGTCATGGGTGACAAGAAACTGATTAACAAATCCCAGGAAATTTAAATAAACAAAGTCAAGTGGCTTTGATTCGAACAGTTGAATGATGTAGATCTGTTTCATAAAGGAAACAGTTCCCAAAAACATCAGTAGAGTCGTCTAAATTATAGATTACATGAATTTACCTTGAGTAGCTTAATGGTGCATTGTCGTTCAGCGGACTGAAGTTATTTTTATTTCACAGCATGTCAACATTTTGTTTCTGCATAAGGCCAATGTCCTCAATGTTCTTGTTTTACAAGTAGTTTCTCTCTCTCATGCAGATTGAATCAAGAAACAGAGAATTTTAAGTTATTTTAATATGCACAGTCTCCTTTTGGAGCTCTGTGGGAAATCTGTGTTTAATTTCCACAATAGTGTGTAAAGGTCCAGCAGTCTGGTCTTGTTAGGGGTCATGAACTGTGATAACTCTATTTTCTGTTCCTATTTTGGCAGTGTATAAAGGGATTAATGAACTCTAGGTACAACCCTTTAATAGGGAACAAAGGCAGAAACATCTTGCACAAAACTATCAATATACTTAAAAGAAAAGATCTGATACAGATCAGCCTAAAACTGAGTGCTTGGGCCCTGTCTTAATCGACACCCTAAGATAGACACGGCACGTTCCTATTTGTAAGACACTTTATGTTTTTTGCCTAAAGGCAGAACTGTTTTCTTCAGATTGCTGAGTCAATGTCAACGGCTGAAGAAATGGCAACGAAACAGCACAGCTGAATGGCTGCTAATTACTCTTGGCATGTCAAGTCCACCTGTCTTTTAAGCTATTGACATTCATTAAAACACTGAAGGGACTGTAGCAGGTTTAGCAGCACTCATTAAATCAGCATTTTAACTACCACTAATTCTTTGTATTTTTATTTTATGGCCATTAGCGGTCAGACCTCATTTTAATTGGTTGGTTATTCTCCCAAACTAACACGAGGATGTGTGTTTACATGCTTAAGAAATAGCAGGACTGTTGTTATCCTTATGTAGCAACTAATTAGCAACTTATTTTTTTAATGAACACAGAGGTTTTAAAATTAAAAATTAAATTATGTTGTATAACGAAACCTTCCCCAAAAAACAGACATTATTTTTGCATTTATTGAAAACAATGAACTGTGCGAGGGTTGAACGATTGAGACATGTTGGTTATGTTTGTCCCATCCTGGTCTCATGAAAAAGTTATTTTACAAAGTGGCGGTTTTGTAGGAATTATAAGTATACGATTATTTGAAAAAACAAGTATGAACCTCCACCCATTACACCACCCCTTAACCTTACCATCACTGGTGCAAAAACAAATCATCCTAAAACATACTAATAAGCTTGTACGGATTCATACAAATTAGTCAAATTACGAATTGTCATGAGCGCTCAAATCTCTGTAATTCTGTTTTCTCATAAAGTTTCTTATATTTTTTATAGTGCAGTTCTTTTGCCTTTAATCACGTCTACACTGCTATTATGACATTAACACAGTGTTTATGTAAATCCTCTCATTGGTTGTGTCCCGCCACATCAGCGAGTTCTTCAAAAAAAGCTCTGATCCAAGTGTGCAGTTGCGTGCAGCAGACGAGTTTGGCCTTTTTGTTTCTTGCTTTTTTATTTAAATCTGAAAGCGGGGATAAATCAGCTTGTTCTCTCCTCCCAGTGACCTGATAGAAAGACCGGGGGTTCTGGGACAAGTCTCACCACAACAAAATGAAGTTAAGATGTTTCAGAGGAGCGTGAGGTCAGGTCCAGATCTCAGTTCACGCGGGGGCATTTGGCTCATCGGACGAGGGCCGGAATGCATAGCGGAGGACTCTGATATACAGTACGGACCCGGCGAACAGCTTGTTGCAGTTAGTGATGTCAGGAGAAAGAAAAACAAACACAGGGAAAGCTTCAAAGACCGAACATATCTCTTTCATTAATTCATTTCTGAATTGTTTCCCCTTGTTTCCTTTTTGTTCTTCGCTCATCTTCGAGCAAGCTTTCGATTTGTTCCTCATTACCTTTGCCAATTTTTTTCATATTATTTGATGCAGTCACACTATGCCTTTCATTTCCTATTAAAATTCTTGAAATCTGATTGGCAGAGCTGTGCTTCCTCTCAGGCGACTTTGGCCGGGGTCTGCATACTTTCTGAAGTTTTACATAATGTTAAGCCATGCCTGGGCTGAGGTAATGATTGAAGCGCCCTGATTACAATAGGATATCCTGAAGGAAAGTTTACATGTTCGCAAAGGAATGGGAGTAAATGCATCCAAGGGATTAAATGTTTATGTTCTTACCTTTCACTAATCTAAATTGCAGATGAAAGTGTTTTGTTTTGAGTTTAGCCAGAGAGCTGGGGTTTGTCATTATTTCTCTTGTTGTGTGTACACGCTTACAACGAATGCAATGAACACTAGTTTCTGGTGTCTCTTTGGCCTTGAGTCAGATATCTGAGGCAGAGACCATCTGTTCATCTCTGTGGAAAGAAGACAAACTCATACTCTCGCTGAACATAAAAATGAATTAAGCTGCAATACACATGAAAAAATATCATAGGTTAAATAAAGTTTGAGGTCTGTTGACAGCGTCTGTGACCAGCATCTGCCGTCAATTACCACAGAAAATACAACAATTCTCTTATAATCTAAAGTTTATGAGGTCAATATACAACATAACAAATATATATAGCATTAAGTATGCTTGTAATGTGTTGTGTAATGTGTAATGACGTTCACACTTGAGGTTGCCAGATTGCAGTAAGAGATGCAAGATGAGTTCACTAGCTGTGTCTCATGTGGTTTCAAATCACTGACTCTTACTTAAAATGAATGACTTTCTGTTGTTATGTAAATAACTTTAAATGTGAATGTAAACATGAGAATGGTATATATGACACAATAACTTTCCAAACGTATGTGTGCAGAGTATTGAAGGGATAGTTCACTCAAAATAAAAAAATCTGTCATCTTTTATTCACCGTTATGTTGGTCGAAATCTGTCTGTGACTTTTTTTTTCTTGTGCAGAACACAAAAGAAGATATTTTAAGAATGTCTTGGTGGGTTTGTGTCTATATGGAAGTCAATGGGGTTAGTGTTGTTTGCTTACCAACATACAGGTTTGAAATTACTTAAGAGGAAATAAAAATATTTTTTTTAATATTTCAAATATTTTCAGTTTTGGGTGAACTATCCCTTAAAAACTATCCCTTTTTTTCAGGAACCCACAGGAATTAAATTGGTAACACATATATTCATCCACCTAGAAAAGTAGTCCCACTTTAAACAACTTTGAGGTTATAGATAGACAGACAGACAGACAGACAGACAGACAGACAGACAGACAGATAGATAGCAATACAGCTTAAATTGTATATAATCAGAAACATTTCTGAAATGATGGTCTATTCACAGATGATTTGTAGCAAAATTCCCGCACACTGATCCTAAAGAGGCCAAAACAGAGCGTGTGGCATTCTCGCATGTCCCGACTATAGCATACCGTGCATTTCAACACCACAGTGCGTATCGGGAGTTTGTTTTCGCAACCGACTGCAGGCCGATATTTTTGTCAGCGTGTGTTCGCCATCCTCCCTGACGGGCACCGTTGGAAGTGTTTGTAGAATGTGTGTGTGTGTTTGTGCCGGGCAGGTTGGGAGGTCAGCGGTGGGTTGGCTTACAGACAGGTGCCAGCTGCTCTCATGGTTCAGACCGCAGTGAAGTGGAGACAGCGCAGACTGTGTTTGTGCTGCACTAAACACAACAAACATGCACAGGGCGACCGTAAACATAAATAACTGTCCCAACATTCTTGCACTGACAGGATGACCTAATGTTGTATTTATTGTAGTTGAGGGAAAAAAGTAAAATCTTTGTAAAATTACAGTCATTGTGAAATCAATCATACGATTTATTAAGCACTCTCACAATGGCTGTCAGGATATCTATTTTTTCTGTATGTTTCTAAAGTTTTGACTAATTTAAGTGCAAAACAATTGTCATGTACAAATCATGTACAATTTGTCAATGTTATAACTATTACTTTAACAAAAATAAATAAATGAATTGCCCTTGATTTTAGAGGTCATGATCCACCAGGATTTTTAATGATGTGTTGGCACTTCTTGCATCCTGTAATATCTCTAAATCCTCTTGTGTTCACCTGAGTTTTGATGTGGCAGCACAACATCAAACGTCAGGCCACATCTGAAGTTTGCATGATCTGAAGTTTTGTTGATAGTTGAGCACAACTCTAAGCTCCATTCTTATAAAGATGCTCATTATAACCAGGTAAAAAAGTGCTTTCGGCTTGGTAAAGAATGATGCTTACAGCAGCTGTCCTTGAAGTTACTTTAAATGCATTATTGTTGTACTAAAAGAAACAGTGTTGAATGTTTAAACAGCTGGAAATGTACACATTATATAGAAATTATATCAAAAGTCATGAGTAAATCACGAACACAAAATACTGATTTGAAATGTACAAATACCCATTTCCTATCAGGCAGCTTTAGACAAGACAAACATGCAATTTGGTTTAATCATTTTAATATAATCTCATATATGTTATATATTAGGCATATTCCTATTTAATGTATAGTTAATTTAAAGTAAATTCTTTTCAAGTTGACTCACAGTACCCAGAAATGTGTTATTAGTTTTTAGCGGTTTGTTGTCAGGGAATAACATACCTTATAATGTCCCAACTTGTCAATCAGAATCAAATATTAGGCATTATAATTGACTTATTGATATTAAATGCAAATTAACATGTCTGGGTGCACAAAATCTTATGAAATGTTTTTCCTTAAATATCAATTATTAGATGACACCTGAGGATTAATAACACGTCTCTAATATGAACCAGGAGAGATAGAGCAGGGAGAGGTCTGCCGTATGCGGTGATGTGATTCCCAAGGTAAAATCTGCTCAAAAGAGCAAAATATCATGCAGGGGTTGCTGTCAGAAACCGCATAGCTGGTCTGCGTCATTTAGCTATTTACAAGACCCTAAAGACAGAGAACATTCCTATTTCTATACATCAGCTATTATGGTACTATACATATTTAGACTGTATATATACAATATATATACTATACATGTCCACTGTATTTTCGTCAGTCAGATTTACACTTAATGCTTATAGTAAAAGGTCTTAATGCTAATAGTAAAAATCTGGTTGAGTAGGTTATATTTAGCCTAGCTCCTTGATTTTAGCAGTCCCAGCAATCCCATTGAGTCTCACATGTAAGCTTGTAAAGCATAGACTGTGTTTGCTGATTGACATAAATGACTCTTTAACAGTCTTTACAGTGTGCATCGAAATGGGTGATCCTCTGGTCTCAGCAAATTTGATACTCGAGAAGTCAGCCAGATTGCAGTGGTCTCTCTCTCTCTCTCTCTCTCTCTCTCTCTCTCTCTCTCTCTCTCTCTCTCTCTCTCTCTCTCTCTCTCTCTCTCTCTCTCTCTCTCTCTCTCTCTCTCTCTCTCTCTCTCTCTCTCTCTCTCTCTCTCTCTCTCTCTCCCTCTCTCTCTCCCTCCTCTGTGTGTGTGTGTGTGTGTGGTTGTTTTTGCAATTACAGGGTGGGCAGGGGAACAGTCATAGGGAGGGCCTGCACCCATACAGCCATGATATAATAGCAGAGGTTTACCACGACTATGCAGCTGCCAAAGTTTCAAAATATCAGCCACTATTTATTCCCTCCATATACCCGCTTTTACGATATGGTCTCGTATATCCAGCCCATGCATTTGAAATAGTATGGGTTTTACCTTGGGAGAGTTTTGATGGTATTAATATAGTTCTTAGCACAGTCATTTGTACGACTGCATTAACTGCTGTCACTGGTTTAAAGAAAGGAAAGCGTAGTGCCCCGATTAACTGTTTTCCATTTAAAACAGAGCAATTTGTGGGCTTTAATGAATGAGGAGAGTTTAGGTTTTGACCGGTCAGTGTTTCTGCGTTTTGCACAACTCTCTTTCTGTAGCCTATAATTTCCCAGTAATTTTCATGGAAACGTGTTCTTTTGTTTTCAGAGCGGCATGATTTCCAGCAGAAGAAATAAGCTGGAGAATATATTGTTGTTTACTATTCAACATTCACTGAAGCTTTGATCGGTGAAAACCAGGCTAAAGTCTCTGAATCAAACTATAAGATGACTGAATATAAAGAATGAGCTGTGTTAATGTTAATCGAGCTTGTTGGATGAAAACAGGGACGATCCGTTCGGTGTGTCCAACCTGATCTTTGTTCTTGTATTTTCTATTTGCATAGGTCGCATTATCACAATCTCATGGGAACTTAAATATACGTAAATATTTTACGAGGTGGCTAATTCATATGAATTTGCAAGCAGTGAATTGTACAAAATTGTACAGGTAAAAAAACAATAATGCCCTAGCCCTAAACTGAAATATCACTGGTATGAGAGCAAATTGTACTAAAACATATGAATCAGATGGCACAAATTTATACGAATTAGTGCACCTTGTAAAATATTTACAAGTTCCCATGAGATTGTGTTAATGTGACCAACGCAAACTTTTAGTTACAATAGAAAATACTAGAACAAAGGACTGAACAACTGTGCATGTCAGTCGATTTCATGGGCTCTTCAAACAGTTCTTGATGGGGTCTGTGACTGTTTGATTTTAAACTCATCACTAAGCTTTTCCACCACCTTTATTCAATCAGTCTCCTCTATTGTAACCGTAAATGCCAGCTCATCAAAAAATCATGTTTACATGTTTCAGCAAATAACTCCAGCGTGTTCAAATAAACATGCAAAGGGCAAAGACGCAGATTAAAGAAGCCTATTAAACAGTCCAAAAATCTCCCAAATTGCATTGTTGTTTTTCATCTCGTTCCAGCGGCTTTTATTAGACAAGGTGTTCAGACGGTTAACAGAGAGGACGGTCATGGCGTCCCGCGGCGTGACGCGGGGGTCTGTATGGAGCTCATTAGAAATGTGAGGCACGGGCTGTGCGGCACAGCGCTGCCAGACTGCTGCAGTCCAGAAGCGAGGCCTCCTGCGTGAGCTGTAATTACGACGGGGGAAAACACAAGCCCCTCATTATCTCCTATACTAGATCTCCCACTACTGTACTTCAGTTATGACCTTTCAAGGGTCCTATGATGGAAGTGATGTCAGCACAATGAGACAGATGGAACTGGTTTTAGCTCACATTAACTTTTTCTGCATACACGATATGTATCTCTAAGCCTGAGATATGACAACTTGTTCTTGATGATGTCTACTGTGTCTCTCCAGGTGTATGGTCCAATGAGGTCGTGGTTCCAGATCATGTGACCGCTGTACTAGGAAAGAACGTCACTTTGACCTGTAGGGTGAAGGTGAGCACCGACCTTAGCCTGACACAGAGTTCCTGGGAACGCCGGCTGCCCTCGGGCACCGTCACTTTGGCCGTCTTCAACCCAGAGTATGGCACCTCTATAGCTAAAGAGTACAACAACCGGGTGCACTTCCTCAAGCCTTCAGTGCATGATGTATCCATTGTGCTGGAGGGTGTGGGTTTTGCGGACATTGGGACGTACACTTGCAAAGTGGTCACCTTTCAGCTTGGAAACATGCAGGCCTCCACGTCTGTGGACATTATGGGTGGGTACATTATCACATTACATTTTATATTTATGTTTTGGGCAGATGCTTTTGTTTTCAAGGGACTTTTATGTTATACATTTTATCAGTATATGTGTTCTCTTGCTAATTGAAATGATACCCATACATTTAATAAGGGACCTGATCCATGAATAAGTTTAAAGAATATGATAAAGACTTTGATACAGTGAAGTGGGTTTTATTTGATTTGGACCTACTAACAACCAATCAGAACACTCCATAGCAATGACCTGTCAACCATATGTTGATGACCTTTGCTCTGACAAGCACCACATTTTCTTTTGAAATGAAAGGTTTTATTTATATTTGCATATTTCTAATTATGCAGATATTTATAAGATGACTAATTGGCATTCTGAATTTTTTATTGAACGCAAAACCAAAATTACAGACAAGTTATGATATAGTAAAACTTGGCTTATTTTTGTAAATCATAATTATAGAATGTTGTGGAAACATGCTTCACACAAGACCTATTCTGCTTGTGAAATAAATTGTTGTCTGACAGTTACAGAGATGACAGAAATATCTGTCGTACACTGGTATGATAATGCATTCCTTGTGTTATTTTATGTCGTGGAAAACAGTTTTGTAAGATTGTTTACTTCCTGCGTTCCTGCAAAACAAGACACAAGCTCATTTTTCCTCTATTGTAAAACCTGACAGGGTGGCAGTCGGTTGAATGCAAAACTAGTGAAACATTAAACTAGAAGTTTATTATTTATTAATCTACTTTTAAATGTCATTATTGTTACTGTTTTCCAGTGGCATTTTCACACAAAAGTGAGAAATTCACTTAAACCCCTAAAACTGTTTAAAAAAACTTACTGACCAGTCCGATGGTTTGAGTTTGTGTGCTTTTTACACACAGGCTTGAAGCCGCCACCCCTGTTGCAGTAAATTTAACAATGATGAATCATTGCAGGAATTCTCAATCTGACTGTGTGAATTTTTACAATAAAACACATCAGAAATGGCACGCAAACCCAGCTATGTTATTCCTGCCCACAACTTTTCCTTTTCCTTTTTTCCAACATAACAACTGAGTCTATTTTAATTTTAGAGTTGGAGTTTTGATGTAGTCTGATGCAGTCAGAGCCTTAGCTTGAATTAAATAAGCCCTGGACCCTTCCCCAAACCTACACCATCGTATCATCTGGCTCTCTTTATACAGTATCTTCCATCAGTAGGGTTGTGTGTGAATGAGTTGCCAAGATGCCCCTGTAAGCACTGAGTCAGCAGAGCTCCAGCGTGATGCAGATGGCACACAGCTCAGGTTAGATGCATTCAGGGTGGGTCAGATCTTGGCAGTGAAATGTCATCGCTGTGATGTGCTGTGCTTCCCCAGCGTTCTGCTGGGCTATATTTAGCTTTAGAGGTCCCAGGGGTTATTTAGATTTGTCGTATACAAGATCTGCCTGTAAGCATGGGAAACAGGTGTGTGGAGCAGACGGCCTTGTGTTTGGGATTAAGTTGACGCTCCTGTCACACATGGTGAAACTGTTCCTTAGAGCTGTGCAGCTGTTGCAGAGAGAAAGAGAGAGAGAGAGAGAGAAGAGAAAGAGAGAGAGATGGAGAAATAAAGATATATAACATTTAAAAGTTTAGGGTCACTTGACTTAAATGTTTCTTAAAATATCTTGTAATCTAAAAGGTGTAAATATATTTTGCTACACAAAAATATAACTGTGCAAACATGTTAATTTCTTTAATTAGAAAACTAAAATTTTATTATTAAAAAATGTTTTGGAAATGAATTACTTTGACTGAATAATCAAGAAAAAATTGCCAATAAAACTTATAAGTTTTTATACAATTTCAAGGTGAAGTCTGATTTACACTGAAGATGCTGAAATATAGCACATTTTTATTTACATTTAGTCACATCGTAATTTCCGAAACAGCATATGTATTATTTCATAGTTTTCATGAGTTTACTATCATTTTAAAATGTGGAAATATCAATAGAGAATGAGTATATGACCCTAAACTTAGATGTATTTATCTAAGCATTTGACGTTTTGTGTGATGTAGCAGTATTGAGTATAAATTATAAAGTACGTTTTTGCATTAGGAAGAAATGAAAAGTATACACTTTTAAAGTTCGTTTAACAGACAGGGTAGCCTAAAATAATGACATTTTGGAAAATATAGCCCTCTTAAAAATTAGGTAAAGAAGAAATATCAAATTAAAGAGAGAGAGTAAAAAGTGTTTGATGCTATTACAATTTACAGTAACATTATAAACTGGATTAACAATAAATATTTTTTGTTTTTTAAAATATCCCAGAAAACAGAAAAGTCCCTCTAATAGAGAAATAATCATAAGTTGAACAGTCATAGCTAATCTCATTTCAGAAATGAAAACAATGCTAAAACGGACTGAATGTTAAAGTTGTTTTAATTCAATCAGTGTGACTTCTGTGGCTGTGGCAGAACAAATAAAGGCAGTAAAATTGACATTTCATAAAGATCGATTCATCTCTTATATATAATGTATCTTTTCTTTCATCCTTTTAAATTCATGTAGACACTGTCTCACTAATGTACCAGTGTTTCGTTGAGACAGAAGCCGCTCAGATCCTCTCTGGGTACTTGTAGTTCTCCTGTCTCAGCACTCAGACTCATTTCACATTGTTGCCATCATCCATTTTTAATGTGAAATTGTGGGTAATCAATCACATCTCCTGTTTCCTGAATGTACTCAGACCCCTTTTCTCTTCTGCTCTTTATTCATTATTTATTTCTTTATTTTGTTGAGTGATATTATCTTGTACATTCAGTAACTTATACTTCCTCCAGATCCTTTAACCACTCCTTTTCCGTTCACTTTGTTTTTTTCTCTGTCTTGGTTTCTCCTTTAGTGGAGCCCAAAGTCTATGTGTCTCCCGGCTCGTTGTCTCTGCTGGCTGGAGACGGTGAAACTCTGGTGGCCACTTGTACAGCAGAAAGGGGTCGCCCAGCGGCAAAAGTCTCCTGGGAGTCGGACGTGGTCGGCCAGACGGACGTCATGACGCACGAGGAGACCGATGGGACCACCACCACTTTAGCTCATTTCATATGGGCCCCCACCCGGGAGGGGTTCGGCCACACCCTCGGCTGTGTCGTCCGTCACCCGGCCCTACCCACAGAATTTCGCATTCCCTATCAGCTCAACGTACAGTGTGAGTATAGATGTGGATAGTAGCGATTAAACTCTTTCTAGTAAGGTTGTAAAGTCTGCTTTATAAAAGATCTTTATCACTGGGGCCACAGTTTCTATTTTATTTGAGCAGCAAAGGTTATTCAGGTGAAACTCGTAAAATGTCAATTTAGGAGTCATTTTAACATCTTAATCCTCCATGTGCAAACCATTGGCATCCTCAGTTGTTGGACGCTGTCTGTTTGGACGGTGCAGCGCTTAATGGAGGCGGTTTATGAAGTATTGATCCAAGCACAGCAACAGGAAAGGAAACACAGCTTCAGCAGTCAATAAATTACAAAATGCTTTCCAAAGTCTTTTAAAAACTCTTTTTGAGGTGTAAAAAAACTGTTTAGCCAAAAATGTGGTTTTCGAAGAGTGAGCTGTATAAATAATGTAAAAGGGGAATAACTGTACATCATCAACATTGAAAGACATCGGTTCTCACGGATACTGTGGTTTGCATTGGTTCAATGAGTTAGTTGAACGTTACATGCTGATGGGAATTCAGACTTGTTGTTTTTACGTAAACTGAGGGGTTAAATCTCAGCGTTCTCGGTGTCCGTTACTGTATATTCTCATCATATCACACATCAGTTTATTTTTACAGCCCCAGCTAAGGGTCAGTGTCCTGATGTTCCTGTGTAATTGGGTTAGTCGATCACATTACCGCTCGCTGTCTGTGTTCTATTGTATTGTTGTCAACTTAAGTCCAAATAGTGTTAAAATATCATGTAATATATACATTTATTTTAGATTGTGTAACATAAAACAGTAAGATTTTACTTTTAGTGCTTGCAAAATAAAATAAAATAAAATAAAATAAAATAAAATAAAATAAAATAAAATAAAATAAAATAAAATAAAATAAAATATAATATAATATAATATATAAAATCATAAAACATGAATTTAAAAACAGAACAAAAAGAACAAGTTCACCCAAAAATACAAGAACAATTCATTTAGGTCTTGAAAAGTATTTGCTAATAAGCCAGCAATGTTATAATGTGGTTGTAATCAAGTCCGTCTTTCTCTGTCATGCTACAATGATTGAAATGTTGTTGCAGTTCCTCCAGATGTTGTGGTGGTGGGCCTGCGGGAGGTGTGGTACGTAGGACAAGAAAATGTTAAACTGGACTGTAAAGCCACTGCTAATCCACCTGTTCATCTCATCCTCTGGACCAGGTTTGTGCAGTCATCTTCACTAAAATATGCCATCCTGTCCATCCAGGGATCTCCAATCTTGATTAAGGATGGATGCTGTCCTGCAGAATTTATTTCCAACCTTAACATACCAGTTAATTAGGGTTAAAGCTAAATGCTGGACAGTGGCATTTCTTCCAAAATCAGGATCTGGATGGATTTTTTGGTCATTGTGGGTGGTGTTATAGTAGTAGTTTAGTATCCAGGCTTATAATTTTTACACTTTTTAAGGCCAGTGTTCTGATCAAGTCAGCACCAAAGACCAATAATGGATCTGTGTGTAGTGTAAACAAAACTACATGAACTGGAAAGGTACAGAAACTCTATATGTCACTAATGTTCTCATGAGACAGGGCTAAATGGGAATGACACGTTTCTTCAGGATGGCTGTCTTCAGAAATAACGATCTTGTTGACATGCTCTATCATGATAATCCTGTCTTTTGTCGCCTTTCAGGTTAGACGCCCCAATGCCTGCAGGTGTGGACACATCCAATGGAAGCTTAATGTTTACTCGCCCTTTAGAGCAAAATGACTCCGGACAATACAGGTGTGAAGTTCAGAACGATGTCGGGCACAGCTTTCAGGATGTTCGCATCTTGATACGAGGTGAGTTTCATGTAACCTCAGAGGTCCACGGATGCATGTGATGACGTTTAAGGGTGGAGTGATAGATTATGTTCTGACACAAATGACGTATATTTCCACATGGCTATTTTAACATGCGAGTCTTTGAGGTACAAAAGACATAAAGTTGGTGACTCTGTGAAAATTATAAGGCAGTGTGACGGTTCATTAATGACCTCCTTCAGTAGCATCTTTGGCCTGACTTCTTAAGATCTCTCATGCAGACGAGACACTCCACCCAAGGATAAAACTGTATACTAAGCTCTCTATTAGAGCTGTTTTTTCTTTTGAACATTCACTCCAGCTGGAAACCCAAAGTACGTTGAAAGTTTGGTCATTTATACATGAGTACAAGAACATATACAACTCGATCTAAAAACACAGCATTAGTGCAGTTTGTCATTGATGTAAGTCATTAGATGTTTTGCTGTGTGTTGACAATAAGTTGGTCTGTATTCCCATGCAATCCATAAATTACTTGCTAAAAACTGTTAACAGGGATGCTGAAAGCCAGCAGAATGTGCCAAATGTCCACACTTGACATGTGAGGTTTCAGCAATGACGTAAATAAGTTTGGAGCAAACTAACAGCAGTTTCTATTCAGCTAACTCTCTCTTTACCACACATTTGGCCGCCCAAGCCCTTCCTTAAGCAACGAAACATGAGGAGGTATGATCATAATTGGACCCTGTTTGGCCAATTTTAAGCCAAACACTGTAAAAGCAGTTTTTGGACCTCAATAGTGCATAAATTCTCAACATTTCTGACAGAAAACCAGGGAATAAACGAAGTGTATGGAAAGTTTCTAGTAGAGTAAAACAAATCCTGTCTGTTTTTGAGACAAGTTTGGATTGATTAATTAAAATAGACGTTTGTGGTCGACCCCTTTTATGAAATCGAAATTTACACTAATATGTATCCTTAAAAAAAACAAAATATATTGATATATTGATGCACTTTGCACTATTGATTGCAAATCTTGTTGAAAAAAAGCTGCAAGATTACCTTTTCTAAATATTTAATTATTGCATGCTATAATGCAAAATTGTGAATAGCTTTATTATAAGTGAATTTTCACTCTTTAACTTCCATATATTCTGTTTGCCCATCACTCCTTGACTTAGAACCACCACCAACCACTGCTGTTCCCACCACCACCCAGTCCAACCTGCCTGACACCAGCTTAACCATCACATCTCCTGTCAAACAACAAGCCCATTTCACTTTCCCAACCAAAGCGTCCACATCAGACAGCAGTCTGGGAACGGTTGTGGGCGGTGCTGTCGGTGGGGTCCTGGTCCTGGTGTTGCTGATGGTGCTGGCGGGAATCGTCTACATGCGTCAACGGCGAACGTTCCGAGGCGACTATTACACCAAGCAGTACATAGGCCCGTCCGACATGCAGAAAGAGTCGCATCTGGACGTGCTTCAACCGCATGAGCTCCGTGACGTGTACGGAGACGATTCAGGTAACGGCAGTCAAGACTTGAAGCCCAAACCTGACGGAGACATCATTTATCCCGATTATGGCAGTGATCATAAAGACATGGAGGGCTGGAGTGACAATCTCAGTATTCAGAGAGAGGGAACGTATTACTCTGATCAACACAACCATCACAACGTGAACCCGAGCGGGCCGCCTCTGCACAACGGCTCCCCCTACCTGCAGGACGACTGCTACGACAACGGCACGGACAGCGATTACGTGTCGCACGTAGACGGCTCTGTGATTTCACGCAGGGAGTGGTATGTTTAAAAACAAGTCAGTCGAAGGAACATTGGACTATAAATAATTTAAAACCAACTGAGAAAGTATTATTGAACTCGGTACATTATGAACAAAAATGTATCGTTTTTTTTATTTCATTCTCACGTTAAGTAGCGAACGGCTGTAATTTCCTGCAAATGTGTTCCGGATGATTTTGTCGCGTGTATTTCTGTGAGACTTCAGGTTGTTAAGAGAGACATGGTTTATGATCACAGGGTGGACTTACACAAAGAAAACAAGTCGGCTAAAATTAAGCTGCGCTCTGTGCGTAACCGTTCCAGTTACCACATTGCTGTTAGCTTTAAAACCAGGTGCAGTATATTCTTGTCCTCTCTCGCTGTTTTCTTTACATTTACGGTATATGACTTCTCCCGTAATAGGAGCAAAGGAGAATTTTTGTTTTATTTCGAGAGTTACATATGAGTTGGAAAGTCATAAAGTCGTGTGTGTTTTGACTGCAGGGAAGCAAAAGATAAATCCTCTTGGGATTTATTAGAAATATCAAAATGTTGTACGATTTGAGATATTATTATTTGAGAAGCAAAACAGCATAAAATATAAAAATATAAGCATAAATTAAGGCTTGTTGTCATACAGTATGTGCTGTTTATGCTTATGCTAATGTGCAATTTTGCTTTACAGAAAAATGTACCTTGTTTTCAGAATATCTATTTGTATTGTAAAACAAGACAAAAATTTAAATTAAGAACATATTTTTGTCTGTTTGTATGCATGCGAGTTATTTTTAACCCAGTTGCTCTATATTTTGACGCATTTCAACACACACCCATCTCATAGTGATCTGCTTTTCACCAGTGTGTAAGTTAAAGAGCAATCAGACTGCTTCTGAAGGGGTGGTTTAATGTGGCTCTATTGAAGACCTGTCGTGGGGTAAGGGGCGGTTGACGTCCTCCATGACAGATCAAAAGGACCACGGTCTGCCCCTGAGGTTTCGCCGAAGCCTTGCGGCATTTGCCAATTTAGCGCACTCCTTTTCATTTTACGCTGATTTCTTATTTCACTCCATCTCTCCACCCTTGCTACTCCCAACGCTTCAGATTTCCCAGAATAAACTGTCTGGCTCGCATCTGCTCCACGCCTCACCTCAAAGATCTAACTTTATAATTAATATTTTCAGCCTTCCTGCAAATGGCCCTGGTTTCATAGGGACGGAGAAATCCCGAGCATCTGTTTGCAAGCACGCGAGATTGTTTTTTCTCTATAGGTCCCGTCGGGCGCGTAACACGCCTGTTGAAAAAAGATACCACAGTTGCCATTGCTTTGATTCATTGTTCATAAATCTGCTGCGCTGTTTCTACAGCTGCGTTCTGTCTGTGTACAGTTTTCACGTTAAAAATCAATATGATTGAGTTGGTCCCTGTCTTTAAATTATTTGGGGTATTGACAGTTTAAATGTAGTCTTATTTCAATCTCATGTTTGAGTTACAGCTTCATTTTTATGTTTTCTCAACAAAAAAGCTGTTTTTAATAAATTGCAGACAGTATACATGTAACTTTATTACAGAGCTACGTAAATGGAATACAACTGACTAAAAGTGCTTCTTTCTTGCTTACTTTTCCCAAAAAAGTATATAGCTACAAGCATAGTGCCTTTGGCAGTACAAAAATCATCAGATGTTTAGTCTGTCATGCTTTCCTCTTATGTTCCTGAAGTGCTGTTCGAGTTTCTGAAGGTTTTTTTTACTCTTTTTGCAAGTTTAAACACACCTAAAATGGTGAGATCTCACTGGAAATTTAAAACGGAAAAGCTTTCAAGTGTTATGTTGGCCAGTTGCAGTACATATTATTTTTTTGTAAATATTCTGCTGGGAGATATTTGTCTATGGAATAAACATATTTTTATATGAGGCTTGAAAACATTAAAATGTTCACCATTTGTTAAAATATGCCTTTTTCTTCTCTTGTTCTTTTTATATTTAGTTCTCAGGAGTTTGAAAGTTTATTTTGTACATATTAGTATCAGTTTATCAGATAAACAATTAATTATTTTGGAAATGAGGGACGGATGTTGCTTTGTTTTGGATGCCTGATGTTTATAATAAAAAACAATTTTCTTTGAGCGTGTTTGTGACCATTTCTGACCATGTCTGAATTAGATTATGTGGTTTAATGGCCTCAAAAATAGTTACAATAATAAGTGTGATTTGTTTTATAGTACGAAAACACAAGCACACATGGACAAAAAAATAAACTTTTGGGTCACTTGTATGAATTGATTTTAAACATTCAACAAAATGATCTTATAGAACCAGCTGTTAAAAAAGCATCATTTGTTTGCAGATGTCACTTTTGTATTCATTTTGATTTAATACAATACAACTAAGTATCCAAATATTTATGGGCTTTGTTTTTATGAAACATGTTATAATAATCTAGTTTGCCATAAAATTATGACAAAGCTTTCTAGATTTTAGAAACTTAAACTTTACCATAAAATGGGACATTAAACTCAAGAGCCACGTCCCCTAAAGCCCCATGTCTAAGCATTCCTCGCACCTGCGATTATTGGCTACTGACCCGACGCATCACCCTCCATTAGGTCCAACTCAGCACCCTCTCCATCATTTAGAAGGAAAATAGATTTTTGGCAATGAGAGGTAATCGATCACATCAGCACAGCCCTGATACATCACGCTGTCTATTCTTCTCTCTATTGACCAACCACACAAAAACACAGACACAACACACATACAAAGTCAGCGGTGGATCTGTCCCCCTCGTACAGTCTTGAGTTATTCTCTCTGCTGTTGATTGATCCTGCAATATGATCCTGGCAAAACGAGACCCCCCACTAGATATTCTGAATGGAAACCTTTGGTCTTGTTTCAATGGCATTGACAGTTTCCTAAGGGATAGTTCACTCAAAAAATGCAGAGTCTGTCATTATTTACTCACCCTTATGTTGTGGTTGCATTTATACATGCAGTTGTAATGAATTGGGACTGGGACGTTTAATCTTTAAGAATCCAAAAGCACAATAAAAGTATTATAAAAGTGGGTTACATAAATCAAAGTCATTTTGAAATCCATCCAAGAGTTAAAATTTAAATCATTATTGAAAAATACAAAAATAGTTGATTTCGTCATTATTTTTTTCAGTGGTTATGTCTGATCTGTGATCAAATTGTTGTTTTTAGTCTAATCTTTTTTTATGAATAAATTGATCCAGTTCCACAAAACTGGTTTGAATGATTTATTCACAAACTGGTTTTTGACAGTTGAATAACATCTTAAATTTTGCTTGGTTCCTCACACAAAGCTGTCAAATGAGTTGAAATACAGTCCACAAATCATACGAACAAGCTTTGTTTTTTATTACATTTATTTATTTTTAAAGTTAGAAAACTTTATTTCTTTTTCATTAATAATTGCATGGAAAAGGGGGAGATTCACATTTCTCAAATCATCTCCTTTGTGTTCCGCAGAAATAAAAATAAATTATGATGATATATGACAGCGAGTAAATGATGACAGAGTTTTATAATGCCTTTTTTTATCTTCATCTCAAGTATCAGATCCACCTGTGAGATTGTTCAGCCAAGTCTTTGTCCAAAAAAAGCTACAAAAGACAACCAGACCCTCCGTCACCCCTCATGTCCGACCTGCTGTCGTGCTTTCAACACTCAAGTGGCTTTAGTATCTCCTCTACAACCCGATGGCTTTTGTGCTGTCCCCAGTCTCATCCATCACTGCTTTCACCAGTGAGTTTGTCCAGTTTGTGTATAAATATCTCACTGTTGGTGGGCTTCAGTTACCTTCTGCTTCTCTCATTTTAAAGCTTTCATTAGCTTGAGCTCTGCTTGCTTCTTTTTAATGATTAAATCTTAAATATTTTATAAATCTTCAAATTTTGGGTGGTAAATCAGTCTCATTTTTGTCCAAATGTTATCTCATATAAGATTAGCTATACCACCTGGGTGTTTCCACTGCTGTAACTATTTAAGTGTTCATATTCTTTTTCCATTAAAATGTAATGTAAGCATTCTTACAATGCCACCTGTGTAAATCTCTGGCTTTTCTCAAGAATGAATCTAAACATTTACAGTGACATTCAGATGAGATATAACATGCTTGAATGAACCGGTGGACAGTAATTGCTTTCTAAATGAGCCGTGTTCTGTACAGAAACTTAATGAAGGCAATGCAACAAAAGCCTGTTTGTGTTTTCATCTCCACAGGGACTGAGAACAAAGACAATGTGCGAGTTTAACTCATATTTTTCATTGCTGCATTGCATTCTGGAGGTTTTTTAGAAGCTGTGGGAATAACATATTAGTTTTAAGCATTTGACTAGTCCTGGGGTCTGTTGAGAACCAACACATTTCAGTAATTTGTGGTTTTGGTAATGAGGACATGTGTGATTTAATGCTTCTCTCATGACCTGGGCTCTAATTGGGATCGTGGCATGTAAATCCCAGTGAACAATTTGGGTGGGCAATAATTTCTCTAAAAAATGACAGTAAAAGTTCCCCACAGTGCAAAAGCAGATATAATCTGACATGAATTTAAATCCTTTTGACACAAATTCCTGAAGGAGATCAATGAAGTTCTGGCATTTTAAATGTTATTTTCTTTTAAGCTAAAGTCTATCAGATGAATGTAATGTGTGAGATGCTGTGTGACTGTGCACACATCCATCAGCTGCTTTTGTTACATGATGAACACATTGTGTTGTAGAGGCATTTTGATTAGTTTGTTCCACCTGTTGTGTTGTTTACACTGAAGGGCAGGTGGACCGTAAACTGGCGAGAATCACCGGGTCTTAGAGAGAGTATTGTGTGGGCTTAAGGAACTATGTGTGTATTTAAAAATCGTCTGGGGACAAATCTAAAAGGAACTCTATTGAGCATGTACAGAATAAGTGTCATTGCATCTAATAATAGTATTTTTTTTTGTATGATTTACATCTTACAAACTACATCTTACAAACTACAAAATTGCAACCTTGTAAAATAATTACTGAACATTTTCCTGTGAGATCAGAATCTTGTTTTTTTACCAACAATCTCCCTGTTTTTATCATGCTTTAATTACCCAGCTAGCAAAATATGTTCCATTTCTATTAAGTTACAAAAATAAAGCATTATTTCTTGTTTTTTTAATGTTCCATTAACAATGTACTATAAGAATAACATTTTTAAACCAACGTTTTTACTAAGCTTTAATGTTTAGCAATGACATTATGTAAATAGAACTTAATATAGAGCTTAAATAGAGCACAGTTTTAAAAATGTTTCCTATTAGCTGTTAGGTAAAACTGTTCACTTGCTGCAGTAATTATCCTAAATATTGTTCATACTTTATATTATAATTGATGAGGCAGTGACAAAGTTGTCCTTTTTAGTTAAAACCATTTAACATTAAACCTCTATTAATAAACTGGTTTACCGCAAAATACATCTCTTCAATAGCAGAGAGGAGGCATGTGGTTAAACATTCTAATAAATTGCTTATGATTGAATGTGAGAGAAAAATACAGCCTTTAAAAGCCATTAAAGTCAAGCAGCTTGAAGTCCTAATTACAGGGACTTAGCATTGGGCTGTGCTGCATTCAAGCTGTGACGGTCAGAAGTCAGGCTCTGTTTTGGCCTGCTGTGCCAGAGGAAGCAAAATAGACTTTCCCTGTCAGAGCAACGAAGAGCAGCCCGGTATACCACGCACCGCATAGCTAAGAAACCTAATGAGAAAGGGAAAAAATGGTAAGAATGCAAATTCAGACTGTAGCATTTAATGGCATTCGGCTGTAACTTCACCTACACCACAAACAGCTATTTAAACATACAATAAATAAGTCAATATTGACCCTGAATGCTCTATTATGTGCCTGTGCCAACTAAAATTCCACAGGAAGAAAGATGAACTGTGTAGGAAATGGAGAAGAAAAGTTTGAGTCAAAAAAAGCAAGCGAGGAAGTAATCAAGTAACCTTGGCGTTTTGTTTTCTCCAAAGTCATTTCTCCTCCAGGCCGCTGTTGCAGATTTCTAATCAATACCACATTGAGAGGAAACTGATGTCGTACTGTTTATGTATTGCTGTTTGTTGCCAAAAATGTTTTAGTCAAAGAATTTTACTTTGAATTGAATTCTGGATAAAACTTCTATTAAATCATAAAAATACAAAATGCAGATAAAAACATTATTTATATATTTTCAAGCATTGCATTGTTTAAGAAAAAATAAAAGGTTGAACTCATTTTTTATAGCAAAAGCAGACACAATTTAATCTCAAAACAGCTTTGGGTTTTATTTGTCTAATGGCCAATGCCAGCATATTACATTTGATTGTAAAGTTTTGCTATTCATGTGTGTTCGGGGATATAAACTGACCTAAGAATGACATTCACATTCTCTATTTAAACAAATGAAAGTTCCTTCAAGTGGACACACAGTAACAAATAACACTTTTTAAATAACCAAGTAATTAAATCACTTTTTAAAAAGAGAAACCTTAAAGTTTCCGCAACCCCACTGGCTGTAAATCACAAAATAATATAGAGTTTCAATTAGTTGAGTCTCAATAGTGGCACCGCTTGTGTCTGGATAACAAAGGGTTCTCTGACAGCTCCATGTCTTCTGTCTTGCTCGGACGCCCAGTCACGTTATTAAATTCACCACTGGCCGCGCTGCCTACAGGGCTCGTACAATTATGTCACTCCTTTATCAGGGATAAGGGCTCTGGAAACCGTGACAATGCAATTTCATTTCTCTGCGCTTGTGTAATGCCAGAATGCAATAAAACCGTCTGGCCCCGTGTCTGGCTCCAGTCAGACTGTTTTTACTGACCCCAAATTCTGGGCTTAAAAACTATTAGTAGCAAAATGTCAGACTCTACAATTCTGAATAATGGAGTCTTTTATTTTCAAGTTTAGCTGTTGAATGCCATAAAACAGCTGCTGGACAAGTGAGTCACTAACTGCAGGAGTTAAATCTCAGATGTTTAATGACAGACCGCAAGATCCTACAGTTCACTGATTTAATCTGAGATCTGTGTATTTGTTTTGGCAAGCACAGCTTGGGTGTTAGAGGTCTGTATTTAGTATTAGTATTAACTGGCTCTAATCTGTTAAAAGTTTATAGAGTTAAAAAAAAAAACTATATTTAAATGAATAGAGGTGGCAGAAGTTTCCACTATGTCAGGCTTTCAGTTTAGTGGGATTTTTGATGATAGTTGTTGGAAGCTGCAGTTATAAGAAGTCTAAAATTAACCCAAATTAAGTTTATATTTGACCCAACCATGGGTTAAAACAGCCCAGCATGGGTTAAGTTACTTCTTCAGCGATGATTAAAAGAACAGCTAATATGTTTGGTCAGTCAGAATGCTCTTGTGGAGAATAATATATTCACTAGGCATATCAACCCAACCCAAGTAATGTGTAACGTTTGCTTTTAATAATTAAATTTGTGAGAGTGTGGCATATAGCGAGCTTGCTCTGACTGAATTATAGCCTGCTTCTGCATCTCAAAATTGAAAACAGGGAAGGTCAGATGGTCCGTACAAAAAATAAAACTTATAGCATCGGCTTTATTGCCCATTGATCAGAACTTCACAACTGCTGAATATAAGGGAAACATATATGTGGATTTTAACCACCAGAGATGCTGGAGGAACTGGTGGCACAATGGGATCCAAATTGTTGCAGTGCATATACGTCATGTCTATTGATTGATTAATTAATTTGTGTGTTTGCATTTTAACTGCTAAATATCTGTTATTATTGATTTTCTCAAAGCAATTTACAGTGCATTTAGAGTATTATTAGTATATGTGTACCCTGGGTATTGAACCCATGACTTTGGAGTTTCAAACATCCTCTACCAGTTACAGCTACAAGAACGCATAAGTTCACGTTCCTCAAACAAACAGCAAAGGCTGTGTCTTCAGCTGAAACTGCTTCACATTTAGTGTTAACAGTACGTGACTAATTACTTGTAATTAACTTTGGCCTATTAAGGAAATCGATCATGCCATTGGCAATAATTTACTACAGCTGCGATATATAAGCACAGAATGCTGAAGAATAGTTGATTTTGATTATAATATTGTTAGCCATACAGTCAGCATGTACAAAAATATACAAATATTTATTTTGTCACAGTTTTATCACATTAAAGGTTGTGATGTCATGATATGTGCACTACATCAATCCACTCACCTGACCAGTGCACTCTCTATTTTCCACCATCCAAAACATCAATACTAAACTATAAAAGCTGCATTTAAAACATTCATGCATTCACCTTAAGAAGCCAAATCGATAATGCTAATTAACAAACTGTTGCCTTGTGACAGACCATTTTAGATGAGCAACACTTTAAACCTATTAGATCAGCACAGACGCAGCTCTCATGGGACAAAGGGATTTTTGTGTTTCTGATTGCGTTTTTAAAATAATATAAAAGTCATATATTAATTTGTGACAAAGTACTGATAATATAAATATACTATCAGTAAATGTTAAGTAGCCTAACGAGTGTTATTGCATTTGATATTTAATAACTGTTAAAAGAATAAATGTAGATTTTAAATGGTGAAGTATCAGAGATAACTTAAAATTATTTAAAATAAATGATTACAATCAGCTAAACAACAAATAACCAAGATATGTTTGGTGGTTTTGTAAGACAAGCTTTAGAATATTTTATTGGTAAAAAATATTTTATTGGAAATCTTGAGTCATTCTTGATGAAGGATCTTAATCTTAAATTCTTGATCTTAAATTAAATTATAGTTTTGGTAGTTTTTTTGTTTTGTTTTGTAACTGCTATTGGTATGGATGCTAAATTAATAAATATATTTTTTGTAATATAATTGAAAAACTTTTTAGGTATCTCTAATGGACACGTGTGTCAGTTTCGCCTGTAGATGGCAGTAATAGGTTGCGTGATGCTCGTTGAATGACTGATGTCATTCGTAGGCTTTTCTGAGAACATTTTCTCTTTTAGAGTTTCCTTCTAAATATGACACAGGTTTGATAAAGTGCTCATTATAAAAGACATCTTTTGGAAATGATTAGATGTAGCGTTAAAAACAGTAACCCATAATGTTTTAATGGCCTCATTAAAATCCATGAAATCTGGTTGGCCGGTCAGGTAGAATGCTGACTGTGTTTTAATCGTTTTCCCCAGGGCTCAAAGAGATAGCTAAACTCTCACACAGTTTGTTGAGCATTTATGTATGATTCTGCTTGATTCAGCTTTAAGAAATTTATTGATTCCCCCTCCCGTGTCACCGCGCCTACATACTAAACTTTATGGTCTCGTTCACAGGTTGAGTTTTCTGTTGTGTCAGCTTAAAGAATAATAGGAAAATGCTTGCTTGAAAGGAGATGTAATTGTAATTACTTGCCATGTAATGAATAGCATCCTGCCAGGCAGACAATCTTATAAACTTCGTTCAATACTTTAAAGATCATGTGGGTGCATAAACATCATGTAGGTGTTATAAACAATAACTCCTGTATATGGATTTTTGCTTTATATATTAACATGTCCTGGCAGGAGATTATCACAATAATGCAAACAATATTTTAAAGGGCTGCATTACTTTTTGGTATCAGCCAAACAGGAAAGTCTTCAGACGAAAAGTGCTTGTCTTTAAATTGCTGTAATAAGTTTTTCCCACACGAAAAGCATTGTGTTCAGTGGTCACAGGTTCATTTTAATGCAAAAAATGTCCCACACAGTCCCACAAGACCACAACAACCTCATTTTTACAGCTTCTCAAAAGCTTTTCTGTAAGGAGGATCTTCTGCTCATATTCTTTGGCAGGGAAAAGTAGACAGCCCAATGTTAGGACATCAGCATTTGTTGGCATGATAAAAGCATCCTAGTTTGCTGTCCATGGACAGAGAGCAATGGAGGATCTGCCAGGCCTGGTATGCAGACGCTTGGCTTCTCTGTCCTTCTGGAGTCGTGAGTGGACATCAAATCATCTACCATCTGTTATCAATGGCAGGAGGTCCATTTGTACTAGATGTTTTTTGTGTAAACATGATTTTTCCTGTTAACCTTTGAGTGTAATGTTGCTCATTTTGTTTCTTCTAACAAAAGGCTTTCCACAGTAGTTATGAGCTTTGACTTTTTATTTAATCAATGAGTATTAACGAGTGTGATTTACACTGTAAAAATGTAAAAAAAAGTGACATCTGGGTTTAAAAGCCAAAATATTACTTAATATGACTATACAAATGTGATAATATTAGTTAAAGCCAAAATATTTTTTAAAGTCAGATCGACAAGTTTATTAAACTTATCAACAACTTTGTGTTGTGTACACTGTTTTACAACAAATAGCAGTAATAATCAACTATGCTTAACAGTAAAAATTTACATTTTAACTTTTTCTGAAGTTCTGTATTATTATTTTTTAAGCTAATGAATGTTTTGTCTTGTCATTGCAATTGATGCCTTTGATTGTCTTTCTCTCAAGTGTGAGATGTGAGAATGATACAGTATATCAACATAGACCAGTTGGACTTATGACATTTCACACCTTTATTTAATAGCAGGTATAAACTAACATGAAGACACCAGACCAGCTCCTTTGACAGCCTTAACACAGACAGACAGGAACACTGCGCTGAGGTTGGTGCTTTGGCTGTTGGTCTTCCTGTTTATCTTTTTAACCGTCATTCTGTGGTGTAAATCTGTGTGTGCTTTAGTGTGAACGTGTGTGCATCTGAGACAAAAATTATGACATTTTCATCCTTTGCAATCTGTTTTTTGTGCACAGTAATAAATGACAATGAGTAATATTCACCCATCTCACTAGAACATGGAGCAAACGCCTGCCACGTTTCAAGTATGAAACTGAGAAACCTCAAGCGAAGTGTCTACCGTGGACTGAAACTTCTTCATCACTGTTTGTTGAATGAGTGAAATGTCGTTGAAACCTCAGACTCTGTACTTCATCATCTGCTGACTCAACAGTGTTTGTATAATATTCCGAACAACACAAATGATAGGTATCGAAAGTGGATGTGTGACTAAGACTGTTAACTGACAATTTAAGGCTTGTAGCCAAATGTAGGAGTTTAGTGGTAGAGGTTTCTGACATGAAAAAACTTTCTGATATAGTATGTTAGAATTTTTACAGGTAGTTTAATATATAAATCACACATATATTAATTGAATATTTCTTCAGTAAGGTGATTCTTGTGTAAACAATTGAGAGAGAAAATTATATTAACATACAGTATAAACAAAAAGATTTGTGCCATGTCTTGTTCAGTTTGTGTTTGTTTCATCTTAGTCATTACCGAAACATCAGAACAGACTGTTAGACCAGAAAGTACAAATGAATCATGACATATAATATCTTTAACCAAACAAATGGGCATAAGATTCATTTTGAAGATTTTTTAAAGAAATGCTGTTAAGATGAGCAGTTTGTGGGTTATTCAAAGCTTAACTATTCTGGGGGTTTGCTATGAGGAACACACACACACACACACACACACTTGTGTGACAGCTGTCTCTGGCCTCTGACATACTCAATCACACACAACCTGGCACACACACTCAGGTAGTTTTGCTCCACTTGCTTTGTTTAATGACTTCAACATGGGGCTGCCAATATTTTTTATTTTAGGGATGTTTCTGAATCTGGCTCACAGCAGGGAAATGAAAGGTATGTTTATGTTCCATCAAGTTTAAACCTTTTTGGCTTAATTGGAGCAGCTTCTGTTAAATCATTGTGTGTCTTCTGGACATTTTTAGAAGCTTATTTTAGTTCTCAAAGCTGGAAATAGGAATCAATAGATTTTGAATGGATTCATCTTAAATATAATCCTTTTGGCAAAAACATTAAACCTACAACAGTAAAGCACTGTGAGAATTAAAAGCCCATCTGATAGATAGTTGATAATCAATTGCTAGTCATTTTTTTAGTGAGCTCCTAAACACACAACCTTTAGATTTTAATACATTTTAATTAAAGTCATAAAGCAATACTCACTAAACATAATATTTGCTTAAAACATTTAGAGGCATTTACAACTTGTTTTTCTTTGTTTAAACATGCCTATTATTTGTATTGTTAATAATTGTGATGTTTTCCTCTTACTGCTGCGCTGTATTTTGAGTAGGTGATGCTTAAATATTTTATTGATGATAAATAAATAATGCAATGACAGTAAGCTACATGCAACAAATAGCTTTAATGCTTTAGTCATTTCCCCTGTTCTTGTGTTTACATCGTTTTTTGAGGCAAAGATTTAACCACACATTCTTTATCCTAAAACAAATAAATGCCTTGGCATGTAAAGAAAACATTTTTGGCTTGTGTTCTATAGGGAAAAATGTAGACAATGTAGATTTTAAATTGTACAGTAGGTACAGGAACACAGAATACAGTATATACTTTTTTGAGGATGGCACAGAAATGGCCTTGTATTATTGTTTTAGAGGTTTACTGTAACATGATTAAATCAACAAAGTGATGATCCAAACAGCTGTGAATCTGAACAGAGCACTGAATTGAACATAATTGGGTTAAATCCAACAGTGATTCAGATATAGTACAGTAATACTCATGCGGTTTACAGCGACACGCGACACGTGTGTAAAAGGCCTGTTTTGGAAAGTCTTGTGTCACGTGACTGAAAACCAAAAACATCTGCTTCCTCTTGCGAATGCAAAGTGATTCAGTTCTGATTTCAGACTCTGGTCACATCTTGTTGTCATATGCTGGATCAGAGAAATGTTAAAACAAGCAATCATTCACCATCTAATGCAGAGTTAAGGTATATTTAGCTGTTCTTCAAAGTTATTTGTGTTTTTTTAATCTGGGTCACATGCCCAATGACCTTCAGGATTCCTTTCACAAATACTAAATGGGCATGTCAAGGAAGTGTTCTCATCTGTGCTTTATATATGTGGGAGACAGCATGTAAACAAACAACAAACCAAAATGAGTTATAATGATTACTATAATAGACTGTTATTAAATCTTGTCTCTAGAAACATAACACATCATTTAAGAATCAGTGAGTTATATCATGTTGCAATGCTTTTTATAGATTCAGAACCCAGGGATTTGGTTCTCGACCAAAATGTAACAGGGATTTTGGGGGAAGAGGTCTACCTGCGTTGTATGTACATCGGGCAGAGTAAAATCTTATTCTCCTCCTGGAATCGTCTGGATTTTTCAAACCGTGCCAAGAAAATGACAGGCTACAAATTTGGCGACATTCCCTTCAGCAAAGAAAACTTTGACATCCCCACATCAATCACCAACCTCACTGTGAAAATGAACGTAACAGGTTTTGATGTTGAGGGAGAATATACATGCGTCTTTAACTCAGATGATGATGAAACAAAGGAAACAATGTTCCTCCGTGTCTTTGGTGAGTGTTATTCCAGCTTCATCTAGTATATTTGAATACATTTTCTGGATTTTTGATTTCTTAAAGGAACTGTGTTTTGTCTTTAAGCTCGGCCTGATGTTAACATCGCTGTGAAACAAGAGGTTGTGAACGGGACTCTCCACCAAGCTGTCACCTGTGCTGCGTCCAATGCCAAGCCCGAGCCTTTCATTAGATGGAAGATCTCTGGTGCCCTTCCAAGAGATGACATCTTCTCTGTCAACATGATGAATGCTGTTCACCCCAATGGCATGACCAGTTTAATCAGTGTACTTCGTTTCCCGTTAATTATGAATAATGAGAGTACTGTTACCTGTGTCGTCGAACATCAAGCCTTTACTAAACCTAAGGAACTCAACATAGAGGTGGAGACGTTTGGTAAGTACTATTTAAACACATATAGGTATCATTAAATATAGATCAGTTGCAAAACATAAAAACTATAGGGTAAGTTTAATCAGAAAGATCCTTTTTATGTGATATTATCTTTCAGTCTGCTTAAGGTGGCTGGTGCGGGTGTTACAAGTGTTTCCTGTGGCACTCTCATATTGTCTGACCACATTGAACTGTTCAAACCTCTTGTTTATACTACATAAAGCAATATAGTATATAGTATACATACATTTATACACAGTTAGTTTCAGTCCTTAATTCTGATTGGTCAATAGTTGTGTTTTATTCATGAATCGTAGCTATGAGCACTTTACCCAATGATTCTGTGTATCACTGCACTGCACCCTTAACAACATAAACATAATCACAGGAAATATTTTTGAAAAGCAAAACAAATATTTTTTTATCATATCCTGTCCTTATTGGCACTTTTCTCCACTTCAACAGTTTCTCCTCTTATGACCATGGAGTCTGTCGTGGTCCAGGAAGGAGGAGAAGACTTTCAAGAGGTCATCTGCACAGCAGCTGGAGGACGACCACATCCAAATATCACATGGATGCTGCCTGAACCAAAAAACACGCCACCTTTACAGAGAGACATCTCAAAGCAAGATGCAGTCGCAAGTGCATACCGGTTCCCATCAGACCTTTATGAAGGCGAAAATATCACTTGCATTTTTGAGTACACGCTTCTTCCTTTCGTACAAACAAGGACTGTTACTTTGCCAATTTACTGTGAGTACAAGCAAGATGAAAATATATAAAAGCATAAGCTGCATGTTTCAAACTTTACATTTCTACATCTTTTTATCTCTAGATCTTTCTTCGCTTAAGTTAAAGGGCCACAGTTTTTCTAATAACAGTGGAAATCAAAGTTCACTGGCTTTTCAGATGGAGGACACAAGCGTTACGATCAGAATGGATGTTCTGGGCAATTTACCAAGTTATAAAATCAGCTGTATCAAGTAAGATTTATGAATATCATCCGTCTTTCAAATATATGTAGAACCATAAAGTATGAATGAGCACTGATATAACAATACTATAGTCAGATAAAGTAGTCATATAAAACTAATTGCATCCACTTTACAATGTCAACCAATAAGAATATCAAAATATTGTATTTTAATATTTTGAATGCAGCAATTTAAATGTATGACACGTCTGCTCTGTACTTTTGTTTCTGCATGATCAAGGGAAGATCAACCCCTGCCTGAGGATGTAGATGTGATCGGTAGTGATCTCTTTATCAGAGGACCTTTACAACTGCACCATGCAGGAGATTACATCTGCCAGGCCTCGTACCGTAAACATTTGGCCTCTGTGCGGTTTACAGTTAAAGTAAATCCAAAAGTCTTATTGCCAGGTACAAGAAGTTACTAAAATAATATGTCATTGTAAGCTCAAAAAACAACAACAGCATAGCCAAAACTCTTGTAGATGGTAAACCCAATCTGTTTTTGTTTTTCAGTGTCATTTCCCCCAAATATTACTTTGAATCTTAAGGAGAATTCAGACCACATCCACATTGAGTGTTTGGCATCAAATGCTGCTCCTGCTGCAAACGTGTCCTGGATCCTTCCCAATCAACTAAATACTACCATTCATTCTGATGTCACTTCCTGTAACGGATCACATTCTGTCAAAAGTGTGTTGACTGTGCCCACCTGCATGCCCAGTGAATACACAATTGAGTGTGTAGTCGAACATCCTCTTTTAACGGGAAAAGAGGGACGACAAATCACACTTCCTGTTTGTGGTAAGGCAACAATGACTACATCATCATAAACAATACTTTTTAATCTCCACATTTTTTTGAGGTATTCAAACCTAGAGAGCATCATTCATACTACACCAAAAATGTCTAGGTAGGCATAATTTTTATGACTTTTTTTTTGCAGAACCACCAAATATAACATTGCAGTCCAGTATTAAATGGGAGAATGACGCTGCATATGTAAGTCTCATTTGTTCGGTGCAGAGTCAGAGACCGACAGAAAACATCAGCTGGGATACAAATCACTGTGATATTGACTTCAGTTCAAGTGAGATTGTAACTTGTCAGTCTGAGTCTCAGAAGAGTGATACAGTGATTACCAAAAGTGTGGCACGCATTCCTGTTTACCTGTACGCCGGATGCACCGTGACCTGTGTGGTTAAGGACCGTATGTTAGAGAAACCAGAGAAAAAGAGCATTGACCTCCCATCATTAGGTATGTGTTACTAAATTACTGTAAAACTATATTGATCTGTTTGCTGTGTTGCTTTTATTTAAGCAACATATAGAAACATTAGCTGATACAGACTTATAATTAAAGAGATAGTTCACCCAAAATTTGAAACCCAAAAGTGTGGCATTTACTCACATGTTGATCCAAACCTATATGATGTCATTCTTGTGTGTAACACACAAAAAAGAAGACTGTTCATGTTCCTTTCCTGCATGCAATGAAAGTGGATGGGGACTAGAAGCTCACAGACAAAAAAAGGACCATAAAACATGTTGTACATATGACCTATATACCATATTTGAAGCTATATGTTATGATTTGTGTGATGAACGGAATGAAATGTAGGGTTTTCATTAATATCTTGCAATAACAGCCTTGGTCACCATTCACTTTCACTGTATGCAAAGAGCAGCTTATACGGCTATAATTTACTTAAATTGTATTCCAAAGTCAAGATGGTGAGTAATTGAGGACAAATTTTCTTCAGTGTTTTCTGAAGTAATAAAACCTCTGTCATCAGAACCATCCACAAGCCGATTGTTTGTGAGGGAAGAGAGAGACAACCGTCTATGGTATGCTGTGTGTGAATACAGCGGCGATGGGGTAAAACCAAGCATCTCCTGGGTCCTTCCTGGTCACAACGACAAGGTTCAACCAACTGTTCAGTCCAAATACAATGGAATTAATGTGCAAGTCAATTCCACCTACCAATTTCCGCTGAGTCAGTACGAGGGAAAGGATTTAATTTGTCTAATCCAGAACGAACACGGCATAGATGATACCCAAACAATACACGTCCCAAAATATTGTAAGCGTACCTGTATTTGACTGATATATGACTTTAATTAACTCATGAACGTTAATATGCTGTTCACGTAATGCATTGGTATGGCTGAATGCGATCTGCTTTATCTTTCACACAGCTATCTCATCTATCGAGGTTTTAAACAAAACCACGCTTCAACGTAGAGGTCCCGGGCAACATGAGCACAGATTGACATTGCACGAAAATCTCTCTTATCAGAAGATTCTTCTGAGAGCTCACGGCAACGCACCATCATACAAGACTCAGTGTTACAGGTGAGCTGAATCATCAAATTACACAAAACACACATAAATATTCGAAAATTAACATCTTGGGATTTACCATCCACTTAATTTTAATGACAGTACAGGGCTTATGGTAAAGTCCCATATAGTTCCATACTTTTTGGTAACATTTTGCTCATTTATCCACTACCCACTTCTATCAAATTAAAGTTTTAGTGCATATATGTTATCTATTTAAGACATGGCTCTTTCTTATCCCAGGAAAGATGGTTCTGCGGCACACACAGCTGGTATGGCTTTAGTTTTCACAGAACCAGTTTCTGAACTGGATGCAGGGTTGTACATCTGCCACATCTCGTACCATCACCACATGGCTACAGTCTCCATCTGGGTGGATGTGACAAGCGAAGAGACTCAACACAGTGAGTATTCCAGCTATCAATCTTACAGAGTCTATAAAAGTCTTCAAACTTGACAATCTCTTTGTTTGTTTCATGTTACACAGTGATATTTGTCACCATCTGCTTCTCATCGGCTGTGGCCATCACTCTCATCCTGATTATCATTTTGGTTGTCCTTTGGTGAGCAAACTTCATTTTTCTCAAAATGAAATTAGAATAAATAATAAAATATTATTGCGATACAGGTGAGCGCAGTGGAGGCAAACAGGAAGCGAGGTATCTTACCTAAACCATTGACACGCATAGTGTTCATAAACAGGATACACTAGTGGCTTGCATAGGCTGACAATAACATTACCACATTGACCACAGCTCAGTTACTCGCGCGACATGCTACTTTTTCCTGTGTCTGTGGTGGGGACAGATGATTTTGAAATATCTGATGGCTGTCTTGTTTGATGTCTTGCTTAATGTATCTATTTTCATTTCAGTAAACCATGTAGGAAAAGCCAACCATCAAACAAGGTACTACTACGATACAAATGCAAAATGTTGAATTGTTACATATAGTGCAATTGTTGTCCAATATAAATTAGTTTGCTCTTTAAATGTTATTCTTTGTGTTTTATTTCAAAAGAAAAACAGAAAAGAGCGTGAATCTCTTGCAGCCCTCATGCAGGACCCCCGGTCCCCGGAGCGGACGGTGCTCCCGTGCGGGATGGAGCCGCATTACGCTGAGTTTGCCCACTTTGCTATTGTTCTTGACCTTAAAAGCACAGTGTAAGGGCTCTGTTGGGTTTTATGTATACGCACACATTCACGCATAAAAATCTAGGATTTGATTTGTCATTTACACCTGAAATGATTTAAGAGTTTGTAGCATTTTGCGACATTAACTGTGTTAACTCCTTTGTGCTAAAGGTGAGACTTCCTTGCACTAACTGAGCACAGAAGATGCAACATTTACAAATGATGCCGGTATAAAAGATCATCAGGTTGTACACAAACTGTATACAGTATATACAATGTTATTTGTTTACATTTGAGTTTTTCTCATTACCTTTTTTCAGGCACAATACCACTTTTATGTAGTTTAAAATTACTCTCAGCATTATGATTTAGTTGCATTATACAGTAGCAATGTTTGTATAAAGATGATCAGAATATTTGAACTTATCTTTCTTATTGTTATGTTAATATGATTAACATAGATATAGAGCTCTTCTCTAACTTTGGTATCTTTTATCTTGTTATCCACACTGCTTTCAGCTCAAGAGTAAAATCTGTAACACAGTTGCGCCCTCTGCTGATCGTGCAGTATATAAATGTTTGCTCTGCATCTACAAGTTAATCACGTTGGCGTTCTTAATCACTTTATGACAAAGTGTTGCATACTGTGTTGCTCTCACATTACCACGCTTAGCATCTGGTCCATTAAAGCATAGTAAACATTCCTATTTCCAAAGCTGAGCTTCCGTCACCATCTGTCTGAATGATGTCTGGGTATATGGGTGCACTATAAATTCATCACAACTCCCTTTATCTTGCTTATTCTCTAAATATTTTATTTCTGAAAAAATATTGTTTCACTTAAACAAAAATAAAATACTTGAAAAACATGCATTGAGTCAGTGTATTTATCTGGTAAAACTTTAGTCAAACCATAAAATTTCATTATGTATTAAAAAACATTTTCAGATTTACACAACTTACAACTGCAATGCTGTAGTTTCACACACAGTCCAACATAAGCATGGAGAAGTTAATCCAATGAAATATTCACTTTATGAAGATTTATCGTTTCTTGTACAGACATGGTTTAAGTTCTAGCCCAGGTTTCTTCACATTCTCTGGTGCTTTTCTTGTTTTAATGAACTCAAAAGAGTAGAAGTGGCTGTTTTCTGTGTCCTAAGGGAAAAAGCAACATATTGCTTAAAACAACAGCTTCCGTGTATTCAACAATAACTAAACTAAATTATGACTATGCGATCATACAAGAACATGTTCATGATAGTTTTGTACATTTATTCTATTATTAAAATGCACAATTTCAGAACAGCAAAATGTAATTCTGCAAGGCACATATTTCAATGCTTACATGGATTTTGGAAAGAGCAATGTTTTTGAGTTTGGCACGAATCTAAATCATGCACAGAATTCATCATGAACACAAACATTAGTTACATTTACATTTACATTTAGGCATTTAGCTTCTGATTTACAAATATGCAATGTATGGTTACATGCATTATAATTGTTATTTAGCTTCTGATTTGCCATTACCAATTTACTTTAATGACCAATCTCCATAATTACTAAAGAGTTAAATATAGTTTTTGTCTCCTAGTATTTGTAAGTCGCTTTGGATAAAAGCGTCAGCTAAATACCTAAATGTAAATAGTTTCAACAGATTGCAAAAAAAACCTTTACATATCTGTTATCTATGGCAAGGCTGCCATTCAGAAGCCACTTAAAAAACTGTTAAAAAAATGTACAAAAGCCTAATAGCTTAAGTCACAAAGTCAAGGCACATGATATGGGCTGATGATTTGTATTGCACTATATTTCCTCTATACAGACTAGCCTGTAAAAAAAACCCCACAGGGTGCCCATAACAATGCCTGTTGCCAAACATTAAACACAGAGGACAATCTCTGTGGGCACTTGCTCATTATCAAGTCGTTGAAAGTAGTATATTATTTTTGCAACTCATAAATGCATCTTTGCATGCACAGATAATAGCAGCACCTCACATACATAAAAACAAAAAAAACAGCCCTTTACCTTATTGTTTATCTTAAAGCCCAGACTTGACATTGCACCAATGAAGGAACGCACGTCATCAAATCTACTGGCAACTTCTGCGATTTTAAGAACTCCCCTGTAAAAAGAAATGAGAGGAGAAGATACAGTAGGTAAAAGGCCAAATCTTAAGCTAAGTGCATGTTGTACAATTTTAGCAACAATAGAGGTCATAAAAGACTTTGATGTAATGGAAAGCACTTCTTAGTACTATTGTTGCCGCTTTTGATGTGTCTCTTCATTGTCTCCTAATGTTTGTAAGTCGCTTTGGATAAAAGCGTCAGCTAAATGCCTAAATGTAAATGTAATGTAAAATTAATATCAAATGGGCCCCAAGTATGGCTACCATATGCATTGTACAGTCCCATACTAAAGACTGTTGATGTCACACAGTGTGTATTGGATCTTAGTAGGATTATATTGTAAAATAAGACAAGGAACGTAAGGTGTAAAAATCAAACAGTGCACACTTGTTTAATAAAAAGTGTTAAAAAACAAAGTATTTTAAATAAACTTTGTCTATTAATTATAACTATATAATTAATTATAAAACTCAATGAATACATCATTACCCCATCACCAGAACTCTGTTAGCTTCTTTTAGAAAGTCGCCAAGGTTTGTTCCCATAAGAGAAAGGCAAAAAATAGCAACATCCACTGAAGAGTCTTGCAGCGGCACCTGTGAAAATAATAAACAGTGATTTTATCAAAACAGTTTAAGAAATAATCCTGAATCGATTATCATATATACTTACTTTTGCCATGTCACATGCGATGGCAAGTTCACAAACTGGAGCCAAATCAAAAGAGTGAACTTTATTCTTCACACTGCGTGCAATTTTACAGTCTCCACAACCGAAGTCTGCAACAACTAAAGAAGCTGGTCTGAAAAAACAGAGAAAACTATTTCTAGTTCAATTCATATGTGAAATCCTCAGATGCAAGGTGCAAGGGCTTATACATAAAAACAAGCTCATTTATTCCTAAACTGCTGGAAACTAACAAGACACGAATTTCCTACCTTTGACGGATATAAGAAATAATAGAATCCACAGGGTTTTCAGGCCAGTGTTGCACCTGTGCTGTATAACCCCTGTGATAAATCCCAATGGCATCAGGGTCCTGTTGAAACATGCGTTTGGCCTCACCGCTGGTTGAAGTGTAAAGCTGTTCATTGATATGTCGAAATCGAGCCGCTTCTAAACGTTTCTCCATCTTTGACCTCAAGGCACTTGATCGATCAGGAGCTGTCTGCTCTGCATCACACTTTAATTCCACCGTGTTGTTATTGCATTCTTCTTTCTTCTTTTTGTCTCCATCATTGTCATCAGTATGATGCAACATTAAAACCCGTCGCAATTTCTCTGCTTGTATTTGTGATTTCTTCATCATTTTAGATGGTTTTCCTTCATCTCCCACTTTCTGTGAGACTTCACTGCTGCTAACACAGTCATCTGCAGTTTGACTTTTAGATTGTAAATGATTAGAGCTCATACTTGAGTTTTTGTGATTTTCAGCATCATCGTGGACAGAAATGCCATTCTTTACATTTGCAATGTTTTTAAGTTTTTGACATCTTGGGATTTTTCTGCTTTGACATCTTTTTTTTTGACGTCTGGGTTGCTTTGACATCTTTTGATTTTTGCAACGGTTCCTCCTTTGCTTTGGTATTATCGTCAGCTGTTGTTTTCTCTTGATATTTGTTCTTACATCGTCTCTTATTCTTCATCCTGTTCTTCCACTGCTTTCTGCTCAGGTTCTGCTCTGGTTGATTTCCATCTTTCTCTGATGGAGCTCCTTTGGCACTCTCACT
Organism: Beaufortia kweichowensis; assembly: GCA_019155185.1. Lineage (NCBI taxonomy): Eukaryota > Metazoa > Chordata > Actinopteri > Cypriniformes > Gastromyzontidae > Beaufortia > Beaufortia kweichowensis. The sequence continues at coordinate 6,168,951 of CM032811.1, forward strand.
CCTAGACTTCAGTGACATCTCAGAACCTGTGAACACATAAGACTGATGTAAAGTCACTGAGATTCAGATGGACACACATATTTACAGTTAATCACATGTTTAGCTTACTTGCTGTCTCTTTGTTGATCTTCTTCATTGGCCTCTTTTTCTTCACTGGTGTTTCAGGTGAATCCACCTGGTCATTCTGCTCCTCCTCTTTAGCAACATTAGAAGATCTCCTGCGTTTTTTGCATCTTTTCTTTTTTGTTTTGTTGGGTGCAGATGACGACTCTTTCTCCTCATCACTATCCTCAAAAGGTTTTTCACCCTCCCAGTCTGGAACTGACCCCAGTGTTTGCAAAGTCCTCAAAAGGCTTCGTTTACCCACAACCTTATCCTGCCGAGTTAAAAAAATAGGTTGAGAAAAGCATTTTACACATGAAAAACTTGAACTGTAACTATGCTGCATACCTTAGCAGGAGCAGAAGACACTAGGTTGACAACAGCCTGATCTGACCCATCTGCTGATGGAGAATCAGTCCATTCCTCTTCAGCAAACATGTTTGTAAATGCTTATAAAAAATTATAATAAACGTTAACGTAGTTGCAAGCTTGACAGATTAAATTTAACGTATGTTTGGTTGGAAACAAATCTTACAGTACAACACACATGAATTTATGCCATATCGCAACACGATTTACTCCCAGACCCACGTGTGAGAGATCCGTCACGTGGTTTTGTGTACATCCGGGTTACTAAAGCAACTTCCTCTCCACCGCAGACAACGCTGTTGTGTCCGATTTCTTATAATGTCTGAAAACAATACCTAAAAGGTGCATGTTTAAACAATTTTACGTCTTAGAGTACCAATGTACAAAGTGAAATTGTTTTGAAAAAATAATTGAATGCTTGCGGCTATTTGAGCTGTTAAGCGCCCCCTAGAGGAATAAGTCTATGTGACGTTCATATCAGTGTGTGTAGCGTCTAGCGGAAGTTATCGAGTTTATTTTGAACAATGGCGTCGCAGCAGCAAATGGGCACCAACAATCCTCAGATGAACGTCCAGCAAGCGGCTGTTTTGCAGCAGCAGCAGCAGCAACAACAACAACAGCAACAACAACAACAACAACAGCAGCAGCTCAGTCAACAGCAAGACTTTGATCCCGTTCACAGATTTAAAATGCTGATTCCACAGCTGAAGGAGAGTTTACAGGTTTGTCAGCTTTCATTGAACTGGAGACTTCACAAGTGACACGATTTAGCTTTTGTTTAAAACAGTAAACAAGCTATACATTTCTGATTGTTTGTCTGCAGAATGTTATGACCATTGCATCGCAAAATTTTGCATACCATGCTGCGATTGACGGTCAGAAAGCAACAGAGTAAGTTACCTACAAACCTCTACTATGAAGAATAATTGTGCTATGACAAATATATTTTATACAACTTAGATAAAACTCTTTTTAAATAATGCTTTATTGAACAGTTATGACATTGCATGTACCTTGTAAGTAACTGTGGTCTATGAATTATGGTAATTATTTAGTACACTTCTGTGGTATCACTAGCAGTTAGTATGAATATTCTTTGTTTTAGGAAGGGTAATGAGGCAGCTGTACAGCGGTTTGACAAAAGTTTGGAGGAGTTTTATGCTCTTTGTGATCAGCTGGAGCTCTGCCTGGTAAGAATCTTATATGGGATGCAATACGTTTTTTATATTGGAAATGTCATTCAGTTATCTTTCTTCCTTTCACTGTAACAAGCTGCTGGCTAATGATGAATTATTATTTAATAAAGGACTTTAATTAAAATGACAAAAAATAGATGTTTATTAGATTAATCAGGTTCACAATCATTTCATTAAGAAGATGAATGAGGTTTGTTCAAGTCAAGATCACTTGGTTTTGGTAATATATTTTTTGCAGCAGTTGATGTATGTATGATGTATGATGTATTGTTTTTTTCTTTAGCGTCTGGCCCATGAGTGCCTGTCACAGAGCATCGACAGCACAAAACATTCTCCCAATCTCGTCCCCACAGCCACAAAGCCGGACACAGTACAAACAGAATCCTTGTCTTACTCACAGTATCTCAGTATGATAAAATCACAGATTTCATGTGCTAAAGACATACATAATGCTCTTTTGGAGTGTTCAAAAAAGATTGCTGGAAAAGGACAATAAGCTTGTAATTTGAAAACTGTATTTCTTTCTTTTTTGTTTTGTAATTTGTATTGCTGATTGAAGAATAAATATTTTCTTCTTTTGATTCTGTTTGTCTATTTACTTGAATTGTTTTGACTAATGTTGTGATACTTTTGAAACTCTTATATTTTTTGGACAAAAGTGTGTTTTAGTGTATTCTGAAAAAAAATGGTAAATAGCATGGGTCACACGGTTTATGTCTTTTTTTTAAGTCATTGGGTTCATGTCTCTGGATGTAAATGTTGAAGATGTGTATCTTTTGCAGTTGTATAACAGTGTATATTTTATAGATTAAGATTTTTGTTTAATGAACTATATTGTTGTATAAAAAAAACAAGAACCTAAGTTATTCGAAACTTAATGTAAAATGTAAACGAATACTAAACGTCAAGCATAGTTATTTTGTAAGAATTAGAACGCTTTTGCCCGAAAGTCCTGCGTCAATGCTTCATGCACCACTGGAGGCGCTAGAAAATCATCTGACCGTTTGTCAAAGAAAAGAGAAGAAGACGTTCCTTGCATCTGATTGGTCGAGCCGTTGCTCAGCGGTATTATGTTTGATAACGCAACTGTCAACTAACTATGGGAGATTTGATTCATTGATCAACTTTATAAAGAAAACTCTCGATGTAAGGGATGAAGAATAAAAAGGTGAAACCCTCAAAAGGGTTAAGCAACAGAAAGAAAGGTAAGTTAATGTGTTTTGGGGGTTGTTGTTTCTTATACGGGAACTGTATTAAACCTCTTAATCTTAGTAAGGACAAAGACTGTATCACAAAACATAGTAAGCTGCCTAACTAAATGCCGTTTTTGGCAACATAATTACTTCGAACATCAACTTACTAAGATTTGGGAAGCAAAAGTTGTGTTTTGTGCTTATATTTTGCGGGTCAATTGCTGGGTGAAAAGGTAAACACCTATTGCATGGCTAATTATAAAGTTCAAAGTTGTTTGTCTATAACACTTGTCTTAACTCTTGTTCTCCCAGCACTGAGTGATGTGTCTCCATCCACCAGTATTCCTCCTCTAGTGGAGGGTCAGCTGAGATGTTTCCTCAGGGTGACAGTAAGTAAAGTGTTGTGGACCATCATCAAACCTCCTACTGTGACTCTCATTCGACTGAGATGGTGGGGTGAATCTTCTAACGGCACCTTCTTCAAGCCCAGAGATGGACACATGGAACCAAAAGGAGTTAAATCCACAGCCCGCTTTCCGGTTCGATGTGGACCAAAGCAGCTGACATCTTATTTGACAGGTACGGGTTGTTCCTCAGATCTTTAGCCTTGCTGCTGACTGATTAATTGTGGTGAGACATATTTCAGTTTAAGCATGCATACATTTATTGATGTGTATCTGAATATATTTTCATTAATTTTGTTCACAGATATGGGCTCATTGGTGCTGGATGTTCTTACAAAGGTCGATCATTTGCCTATAGCTCGAGCTCAGATTCCTGGGATTGCTCGACTCTCTTTGTCTCACTCCATAAATGGATATTTCACTCTTGTTTCACCAACATCAGAAAAACTTGGAGAACTTCAGGTCGGCGAGCTGTGTGATTAAAAGCTCTCTGTTGCTATATTTTGATTGATTTGCTTTGGATTGAACTGTTTATGAAACTTTTCTGGAGAGTATGTTCTTCTTTCTTTTTAAGTATGTGTCATTGCTTTTTGCATACTACAGGTCACACTTGCCCTGGAACCGCTTACAGACGGATATGAAAGCAGTAGCTCTTTACCTACAACTGATATAAGCATTGAGGCTCAGATTCCTGGAGTAATTACTGACCAGAACGTACCTGTGGTTTCATCTTTGGATCAGCCTTTCCCCAGTAACACTGTGAAGGGGATAACTGGCAGCAGTTCTACCCACATACCCAGGTCTGATTTGTGAGGAAAGCCTCTTTTCATTACAGAACAATTTGCTACAAAATCATTTAACATCACACATTCAAGTAATTATTTTAAGTGGAAAATGTGAAGTTTATTGTATTGGTTTCTTAATTTCATTTTAGAGGAAAGGATCACCTATATTTTCAAGAAAGCAATAACATTATGCCAGTGTCTGTAACTGGAAACTCTAAATCTGCTTCAGCTCAAGCTCTTCCAACAAATAGCAATGATCTTTTGTCAGGTTAGACTCGCTAACTTTATTTATTTTTCACCTTTTAATATACTGTGATTTAAAATACTGTTTTTGTTGGCATTATTGTTAAGGCAAAATGTGTTATAAATGCATTTTTTTATTGTTTATGTATTTATTGCTTTGTTTTCTCCAGTTCTTCTTGAACGTGGCAGCAAGCTCAGAAATGCCATGGTGGTTTCAGCCTTAAAGTCTGATGTGGAGTCAGATGTTCCCCTAAAAGACATCCCTCCTCCCCTGTTCAGAAACAACACCGAAGCTCTGTAAGAATTTTTCTGTTTTTATCATGTACCTGTGAAATCTAAACTTCGGTTGTTCACAGGATAGCTGAATATAGATGATAAATCCTGCTGATCACATTTTTTCTCTTCTTCAAGGCCGCAGAAACCATCATCAGGACAGTTTCTGGAGAACATCCTTCAAACAGATCTCCAGCATTCTTTCCATGACTTTGAAGAACCAAGTCAGCAAAGAGTCAACACAGACGACATGGCTGTGGATCTGCTGCTGGGAAGGTAGTCAGCTGCTATTACTACTGCTTACAAACTACTACATATTTTCATGTTGTTTCAAACTAGTATGATTGTCAATGAACGTAAAACACTAGAGTTTTGGGACTGAGAGATGCTGTTCACCTTTTTCCAGTGAATGGTGACTCAGACTGCCAGTTAGTAACATTTTCCCTGATATATGTAAATGAAAATGACTTTTCTTGTTTTATTAAATCCTGTTATTGGCTCTTTTTGCAGTGTTAATGGATCAGCGCTGCAGTTCTGGGATGGAGCAGGTTCTCCTCCGGAGTCTCTGTCTGATCACAGTGTGCTGATGGACAGTGAGCTTAATGACCCTCAGTATGATCAGAGTCTTCTGGAGAACCTCTTCTACAAACCTCCGGTAGAACTCTGTGAAAACATCTCATTATGTATATTATTTTTTATAGAATTACCAATTATTCCTTTATGTTTCTTTTCATACCTGTATTTCAGGTATTGGATGAGTGTTTGGATGAGGACCATCAGAGGAATGGTGCTGAGAAGAAGCCAGTCCATACAACCCCAGTTAAAAACACTCGGTCAGTCACACTAATGCTTAAAGCAATACTAATAATTCATGTGTCATGGGAAAAATCTATTATTAAAGCAAAGCCTAATAAATGGCTATTTGCCATTGATATTCATGTGTGCTGTTGTGTAAATTTGCTGTATTGTTTTTTGAAGGATAAATTCTGGTAACCAGAAGCATTCAGAAGCAGTTGATTTCTCTGGCTTAAGTGAGGAAAAAATGGCTGTGCTTGAAGATGTTCGTTTCGCCAGGGTCACCATCAGTGAGTTAAAAGCTCCCGCCGACAGTACTTTAAAAAATCGCTCTGGAAAAGGAAGACCATCTCGCCCCATTGCCACAAAGAAATGGTACAACATTTAGGAAAAATCATCTGACAGTGTTAATGAACCGTAAAATATCTGCATAAAGATTCAATGACTATAATAAACGTTTTTTGTAGCTCATATATTGTAGAGTTCTTCTTCCCGCTGGTCTCCACTGGATGTGATGATGTCCGGCTGGTGCCTTCAGAGATTACTAAAGCTGTCTCTAGTAAAGTTATAGAGGGCGGTGAGTACATTTATTTGAGAGAATTCTATAAAAGTAACTTGCAAAGCCAAACCAAGATGATGTAAAATGATTTTTTGTTCGTTTTAGTGGTGATGTTCCAGCACCAAAGTTTGTTTCCAGTGCAGATTACTAGATCCTCTATAAAGCAATGGTTGAAAATGAATGTTTCGTTCAAGATCTACACCAGGAATAGCTTCCAAAAGACGGTAAGTACAATGTTTGACACCAAAAATGCTTATAAATGTATTCAGAGGACTCATCTTATGTCTGTTTTTGTAGCCTGTTCTTATAGGAACGTCAATGTTTCCTTTGAGCTCCATCATGCAAAGTGAGTCGCTCAGTATGTCTGCTGCCCTACCTGTTCAAAAACCAGAGGAAAACACTGATAAACAGGAAGTTGGCCCTCTTAAGGTAGTGTATATGTCATGTATACATTAAATGTATACTAAACCTAACCCAAACAATGTGATGTCAGTAATGTGAGAGACTTATGCTTCACATGCCTATTAGTAAATAGACTTGTTTTTATTTTGTTTGTTAAGGTGACGTTTGAATTAGCAGCAGACAAAAAAGGCTTTTCCACCCATAAAGAGACAGCAAAGGGAGCCTCAATTCCACAGAAAGCTCATTCGGCTCACCTGACTGAAGAATCTGATGTCCAGAGAGGTTTAAGTGTAAGGGACGACAGGAGAGATCCAGGTCAGAGTCTCCAGCTTCCTCACAGCAGATCGCGCTCGACATCTCCTCACGCCAGATACCAGGACTCTCCTCACAGGTCTCTGAGAGTACAGGAAGTAGAGGAGGCTGAGGTTTTGCTTCATACTTTGCTCATGGTGCCTGATGGGAAAGATTTTAACTGCGCTCCCATGCAGCCCAACATGTACCTGAACTGCAAGTTTCTGGGATCAGATGAGCCCGCTCGATCAGCGGTCAGCTGGGGTCAAAAACATCCAACATTTAGCTTTGTTCAGGTTAGTGCCTCATTTGATTTTTGCTGAGATTACATTTCTCTGTTACGTTGTGATTAATTATATGTTTTTCGGATGTTCTGTAGGTGGCTCCAGTCACACTTACCTGCAGACTGTTGGAGAGGATGAAGAACAACATGATGGTCATTGAGGTTTGGTTGAGAGCCAGGGCACAGATCATGATAAACTCCTTGGTTTGGTGAAACTACCTCTTCACCAGTTCTACATGTCCTTTAGGTAAATATTAAAACAATACATTATAAATGTTGGATCTACACAATAAAGTAAGGTGTTAGTAATAATAAATAAGGATTTTTTTTAAGGATTTTGATTTAAAGTTTTCAAAGTACAAATAATATTCCATGTACTCTTTACATGAATAATGATTTACATTTGTCTTTAGGGATCCCAAGATCTCAGAGTTGCTCTTGCAGTCTCAGTATCCAGTGGTTGCGGTGGACAGTTACATGCCTGTGATTGATGTGTTCTCTGGAAACACTCGTGGAAACCTCAGGGTGTGTCTGGCGATGGGTCTGGGGCAGCAGATCGCAGCTCTGCAGCGGATGCGGGATAATGAGCTGCAGCACGTGTCGCCGCTACCTCGACCTGCTCACATGTTGGACCACCGGCCGCACACAGAAACAAAGGCTAGTTCCTTTTAAAAGAGCAACACGCATGTTAAAACAGCGCAGCTTTAGTCATGATTCTGTGTGTTTGATGTGCCTTTTAGATGGGTACCAGGGTTGCAGCCAACGTTCTGCGTGAGCACGTTTTCTTGCTCCGCGTTGAGAGGGTGAAGGGTCTGACTCCTCTACAATCAACGGTTTGGGGAGAAGCCGATTGTTATGTCCAGTACTCCTTCCCTGCGCAGAATGAGGCAGGAGATGACATGGATCTGAGCATTATTGAAAGCAGTACGTCTTTTTTTTCTGACTGCATCAAAAACTTGATTTTTTTGCATTTAGTTCTGTTAATTGTCTTTTATACAGATGTGAACCTCAAGGCGTACCGGACGGAGACCACCCTTTGTGTGCCTGACCCTGTGTTTGGACACACTGAGACTCATGTCCTATTGGCTCCTCCTGATGTTCCAGTGCAGAGGATATTGCTCGGCTCACTGGCCAATCAGGGTTTGAGGAATGGAGGAGGCGTGCAGTTTGAGGTGTGGTGCAGGTAAAGAAAACATGCTTAATATAAATGTTATACACAGTATATAAATGTTAGTTTATTTTCCTTTTATTTTATGTTTGGAGAGAATTTGTAACGTATAACTTATTAAAAACGGGCAATTCCAGCATTATGAATGTGACATTTTCAGCCAAAACTTGAAAACAGCACTTTCCCTGAATATGAACGATCATGCTTTAAACATAAATGCTTTAAAAACTTTGTGAGAGACCATACATGGGTATTTACACACCAAATATATTGACATCTGAGTTTTTAGTATGATGAAAATTTTTGATAAAACTTGCCCAAATGTCTTTTTCAAGATTGTAAAAGTCTCTTTATAAACATTTACAGGTATTATTATCCAAATGTTAGAGATCAGCTGGTAGCCCGTGGACTGCTGCCCATGTCCAAACTGTGTGCCATGGTCACTATGCAGAAACAGGGTCAAACGGATACACAACTCTTCTCCCTCCCTCTGGTACCCAGAACAGACACATCATCTGACGTAGAGCCCCGGCCTTCAGGTTGCTGAATACTATAGCATACATGTAAAAGTGAAGTACATTTAATAAAATAGGAATATTTATTTTATCTGTGCTTGCCTGTAGGGCTGCTTGAAATAAGCGTTCAATACAAGTCTCGGCCAATGAGGAGCGTCGGATTGAAAAGTGGGGTTGTGCCTTCTCGCAGTGTGATTCTGGTTGTGCAGGTGCACAGAGCAGCTGGGCTGCAAGCTGCAGCGATGTGAGTCTCTTTAACCCGCAACTCATAATTATTCAAACTTCTTTAGCACATTCAGATGATGAAAATATAAACAAATTAACCAAATTAACTATGGTGACATGTAAATGTGTCACATTACCAAACTCCATGATGTCATGATGTAAAAAAGTTTGTATTTTTTTAGTGAAAGGTCCCTTTAAAAGAATATGTGTTTTATTTTTCAGGGTTCTTGCAGATTCAGATAGCACGCTGCAGTATTACTCAGAAGTTGGAGTCAACTCTTTTGTCACCATGCAGTTGTCCTTCCTGCCGGACAGTGAGGTGCGGAGCACACGTGTGGCTGCCAGAAGTTTTTGCCCAGAGTTTGAGCACCACACAGAGTTCTGCTGTAACCTGCTGGTGCAGAGAGACAGCGGAGAGAGCATCAGTCTGGCTGAACTCATGCAGGATGCGGTCGCCATCTTCACCGTTTACAACAGAGACACTCGCAAAAGTGAGTTTTGGCCAGACATGCATGAGGTGCTTTTAGAAGGCTGTGGTTTTGTTTTGGAATATAAAAAAGATTTTTGTTTTGTGTTTTGTTTTGTTTTGTTATTGCATTTTAATTGTGCTAATATGATCATGCAAATATACTACAGTTAATAATATGCACTGAATTTTTCTGTTTATCTTTTGTTCTTTTTTCTTATAGTGGTCAACGCAAGATCTAAGGACATCGTTTTGGGCACAGTAAAAATTAAGCTTGCAGATCTCATTCATAAAAGAACTGGTATGAATGTTCAATATAATATAATATAACATAACATAGTATAACAAATCAACAAAATATACATGTGTTTTAAGTCGTTTGTGCACTGCTAAAAAATAAGCTGTTTATTTAAATATATTTTTCAGGCATATCCGGCTGGTACAATCTCTCTCCACCTCATAAAACAGCATCTCACAGACTGACTTCAGCAGGTGGACTTGAAATCTCCATAAACTTTTCCCATCATACAGACAGGGAACGGGTCATCAGTTCAGCCCGTGGACTGGGCTGGGACGTGGGCCAGGACACTGACGATGAGGCAGACACAGAGGATGAAGATGCCTTAGAAGAATGTACAAAGAGTCTGCAGTTATCAGTTTCCATGCCTAGAGCGTGGTTGCCCATCCATTCCCTGCTGCTGCCCGGACACGATGACCTACAGCGTTCCACATACTGCTACTACAGATACAAACTGTACTGACCAGCAGACCTTCTGTTCAGAACTCAGACACCCTGTTGTGGAAGCAAGCGAGAGTGTGGAGGGTTTGGCTTCAGTGGTGTTTCAGGGGAACAGGAGTGTGGTTCTCAGGAGGACTCGACCCCTGCGCTGGTATCTGAGGGAGGAGAAGCTGGAGGTTCAGATGTGGGTGGCCTTTGGGAAGGAGAAGAGAGTCCGACCTCATAACACTGATCGTCTGGTGGGCTCTGCCTTTGTGGATCTTTCTGCTCTTGGTACGACTTTAAAGAACCACCAAACTATCAGTGGTAAGAGATATTTCGTTACTCAAAGCCTCTATGATATGCTTCTGATGGGCAGATTGAGCATAATGTTTTACTCTTGTGCTAGGTGTCTATCCGTTGTTCAAGCGCTCTGCTGTGAACCTGAGTGGTGCTGCTTTGAGAGTCCACATCACTGCCACATCAGATTCAACACACGAATCTGAAGCCGATTTACCCTGCGATGAGCTTGACAGCGCAGGAGAGGAAGAGGAAGGTGAAGATCTCCCCACCAAAGAAATGCCCGGACCATCTCAATCTCCCAGAAAACATCAGATGAACTCGGCCGTGAACTCTGAGCTTCAACCAGACACAGAAATCAAGAGCGAAGACACCTTCATGGCCAGCATTAGTGTAGATAAAGCCATGCACCTGAGTCTGAAGGGTAAAGATAATCACAGTAATAACAAACATGTTATGTGTCTCTTCTGCTCTGTAAATATCATGATGTTTTAACACTGTTGTCATCTTCAGGTTGTCCTCTTGCTGAGCGGGCCGGAGCTTTACCCAGTTGCTGTGTGTCGTACGTCACTGCTGATGCTTCTGGCACAGTGACCACGGAGTTAGTCAAAGACAGTGACTGTCCTGTGTGGGACCATCAGCAAGAATGCAGGTAAATCCATTTGTCTCTATATTTCTTTTCTTCTACCTGAAAGTAAATACAGTTTACAGAACACGGTCAATTTTCGCCCATTTTAGGCTGTCAAAAGAGCTTCTTGTGGATCCACAACAATCCTTGGTTTTTAAAGTTTGGCATAAAGGAGGTACTGATGTAATTTTCTTGCAATATGACCACTTATGGTCATAGTTTAGCATCACTTAAAACATGATTATTTTCACTTTCAGAGGTGGAGCGAGTGATCGGATTTGCACCTGTAGACCTATCGCCTCTTCTGTCGGGTTTTCGATCAGTTTGCGGATGGTACAACATTAATGATTTCAGTGGGCAGTGTCAAGGACAGCTGAAGATCTCTGTTTCTCCTCTGCGGGCCGTACAGGATCTCCGGGCACAGAGACAGCCGGCACACGAGCCCAGCGCTTCAGACTCCAGCGTACATTATTTCGACTCATTTTGTCCACCTGATAAACATGAAATTACTAGAGTTGTTGCAGGCTTTAAGTATGTTGAATGTGTGTTGCAGAGTTTGTTTAGTGCTTTACCGCTTTGCTATCAGACCACGGCCACCTACAGCAGTTTCCCGAGCCACATCAGTCGATTCTCAGAGCAGAGGATCAGCACGCCTCCTGGACACGTTGAAAAACTGCTGTCTGACAGGTATTTATTTATAAAATGTGGTTTGATTTACTGATTATTTGGAAAGAACATGTCAATATATATTTTCTGTCAGGTCCAGTGTGACGGATAGGCACGACGAGCATGTGGACAACGTGAGGTTGTTCCATCAGACTTTGCATGAGGGCGAGAGAGCGTCTCACTCCTCATTGGTTGGCGATTCGCATTCATCGAGTTCAACCCTCTTCTCTGCTTTAAGGTACCTTCCTTTAGGATCGATGAAATGACTGACTTACATTTGCTTTAAGGTGATTACATTTTTGTTGTGTTCACAGGAAAAACCTCAGCGAGCTGGATGATATCCAAAGATACTTCAGTCGAAAGTTGTCTACCCCAACGTTCCCAAAATTGAGTGAGCTAAGAGAAACTTCCAAGCAGGAAGAGCTCAGAGATGTAGAGACGGACAGCACACAACTACTGCTAAAGTCCAGTCAGCTGGTGGGAGAGGTCAATGACATCATAAAGGGTGAGCTTTAACTCATTAGACAGATTGTGTCTGATCGATGATGGTCTGGATGATTGATCTTATGTTTTTGTTTGGTCAGGTTTAACTGAACACCATACAGAAGAAACATCAACTCTTCACATAAGCTCAGATTCACCTGCTGTGCTCGAGGTACATTTAAACTCCAAAGTTGATCGCGAGTCTGAGAGCTGTGAGACAGAGTTGCACTATTGTAAACACCCAGACATGACGTTGGAAGATGAAGATGTCTCGCCAATCAGCTGTCCCACACCAAAACAGACCAGAACATCGGCGGTTCCTCCTGATGATGAAAAGCTCCGCCACAGTTCCAATGATAACCCATCTGATGAAGATGAAGATGAGTGTAAAGATGAAGAGGAAGACTTTGAGGAGACTTTAATACAGCCACGGACGCTAAATGAGGTCACCTCAGTCACAGACAGAACCAGCCCGTGGACCAGCCTTCTGTCTGACCCAGATATGGGATCCCTGGAGAGTCTGGAGTTAGTGGAACATCATGCTCAGGGAGAAGAGAGAAACAGCAGAAAGCTCTCACCACAGTCATTGACTACACAATTACAGGACATTGACTCTGATTCAGACGTCTATGAAAGATCAGAAGCTGGTGGTGATCTTGATACATGTAGGAATGAAAATGCACTTGGCACAGACCACAGAGCAATGCCAAAATCTCCAGATGGTCTGGAGAGTGTCTGTTCTCTCTCTAGTATTAGTGAGGTGGAAGATTATGATTTGAGTAACAGTGGGGCTGAAGAGAGTGAAGAAAAACCAAATGTACCTTCTGCTACAGAGTCTGGTGCAGAACCCGATGATGATGAAAGTGATGAGAGGACGGAAAAACGGTATCCTTAGAAGCTTTATAAGTCATTAAATAATCTATTTTTTGGTCTTCCGTGTTAAAATGATGGTGTAATGTGTAATATCTTGCAAAATGATGGTGTAATGTGTAATATCTTGCAGTTCAGAGCCTGCAGAGATTCCAAACTTCTTCCTGCCGACCCACCATCTGGAAGCATCCATGAGAGCTTTGAGGATGGCACCTGTGTTTCGTTCATCTGCAGCTGAATCTGTGAGTATTTGTTCCTTAATCAGTGTTTTGTTCCACAAAGGTCTTGGGTTTGATTACCAGGACACGTAAACGCTGATGAAATGTGTAATTTCAATTTCTTTAACCTAATGCACTGTAAGGTGTTTTGGATAAAACCATCTGCAAAATGCATGTAAAAAAGATTTTTTTTAAACCGTGGTTTAAATTTATTGGAAATTTATGCAATTGTTAGGTTTGGAATTTTCACTCCACATAAAATTCGAGATGTATCATGTAAAATCATATCATATAGTTTTTTTTTATCATGTATCATATAGCTTTTAATCTTGAAAACTGTCCTGATTGTGTGATTCACAATCACTTTAGGACACTATAAATCCTGCTAATGCATTTCGAAGAATGACTCGATCAAGACCCAGCATCCCTCCATCACAGAGAACTGAAGAGACCAGAAGAATCGCTAAAATATTTGCCTCAAAGTTTACAGAGGAACATTAGTTCATTATGCAGAGTTGTGTGTGTTTTTGTACTTTCTTTTTTATGTAAAGTATGTGCATTGTTTGAATGTTATTTATTTCGTATATGACAATGTGGTGTTTATTTTGTTGGGGAGTGTTTAATTATGTAAGCATTAGAAAAGTTCTTTATTTACCGTAATCAACTATTTTTATAATAAAGAATTTTGTACTGTGTCTATGAGTAATGCTTCCTGCAGGCAATGCTTCATTTTAACAGGGTAAGTTTACCCAAAAATAACATTCTGTCATCATTTATTCACTGTCATGTCATTCAAAATCTGTATATGACTCTTTCTCCTGCAGAACACAAAAGAAGTTGAGAAATGTCTCAGTGGTGTTGTGTCCATGTAATAGAATGGCGGCCAGTGTTGTTTGATTATCAACATTCTTCAAAATATCTTCTTTTGTGTTCTTACATACAGGTTTGAATTTTCATTTTTGGGTGAACTATCCCTTTGCGTTATACTATGCATAAATGTCATCATTTGTCTGAAGCAGTTAGTGTCTGTCAAACAAAGCTGCCCAAAGGCTTTGAGCATTTGGCTGACAGATGAGAAAATTGCCCAATTTGATCTGTGGCAGACAATGGCGCATACTGACAGTGATGTAACCAAAGTATTATCCAGACACAAAAGAAGCCAACAGGCAGACAAAAGCTCTCCTTTAGCCTCTCTCTGCTTGTTTAATGAGCTCTAATTAGAGAGATGAGTCTGATCAAGAACCTGGACCCCCAGCGGACCCTCTTGAAATACTCAGGCAGCAAGTATAATAATAAAACTATTAACCCTAACTTGTTGTATAGCTTTCCATATTAACAAATGCACAAAATACACTCTTCACAAAAATATGACTGCTGTAAGGATCCAAATTCCAGATCCTTGCAAAACATTTACTTAGGGTTTTTGCGGTTTTCAAGTGGCTTTAAAGAGAATTTTTGTGGAGTTTCTGTGCACTTGCAATCACATTGATTGTTGGGTATCAAACAGGTCTCAACACAGCCTTGATGCCTCAAAGGAGCAAGATATGATGTTTGTACATGAGGGAACTGAAGACCAGGCAGCAGGAGAACTGGAGAGACTCCACCAAATACAGTAATTGTGGTTGGTGTGTGCAGAGGGTTCAGATGATGCCTAATATAAGGAACAACATCTCTCTTATATATCTGTGTCTGTCGGATGAGATCCTGGATCTTCCCAGCCTGAACCAGACGTATATGGTACAATTGCTGGGCGGTTTGAAGTGATTCCATAAAATCTGTCAGCAGCAGTTTTCCCTCACTGAATGTTTCCCAAATAGTCTGCAATATAAAAGACAAACATTAAAATGGGACAATATGCATAAGTCTTTTTAATCAGTTTACAAATGCACCTTTGATTGCCTTATTGATTCACTTATCTTCTCTTTATGAAGCATGTGAATCACTTGAAGGTTGAATCTTTTCTGTAGGGTTTCTGCATATGACACTAGAAATGTCAACTCTAAGACGTGTAATTACATGAATAACATGAAATAAAACAGTTTAATCTTATCAAATCTAGATCTTACCCAGTGTTTTTTGTTTGTGCCGAATAGATGAGACCAGTTGACGCATATCCTGGTGTTTTTCAGCTAACAGTAATTTGGTTTTGGTCAGATATGGCTGGTATGTTAAATTCTGCTTTGCAAGCCAATAGTTGGAGTCCAGCAGGATTACTTTAGATCTCTGAACACCCCGTAACTACAAATAAAACCTCGTATGTTAGCAAATATCATTCACAATAACAAACACATACCATAGAAAGTCACCCTTCATAATGTCACATCAAGTAATTGATGTACAATCCATATCTATATTAAATCGACCAGATCTAAAACACTGTTTATTTTTGTGTTAAGTATATAAAAAAGGTTTAAATCGATATTTTAAAAAAATCATGAACATGTATTAAATCGTACTGAGGAAGTTCTTAACTCGCTGTAATTTTACCTTTAAATTGACAATGTCGCGTATCGTGTCGTCGTCCTCCAAGAGATCCAGCAGTTGAGCGCTGTTTAAACATTTCAAATAGCCCAAATTTGGCGTCGACTCCCATTCACGATACATCGCATCACGTTTACAAAGTCTTGACTGCATTGATGTGAGGTCGTGGTGCACGAAACACGATCACTGGCTCCAAAGAGACTGATTACGTAAAGATTTCCAGACTTCCATGGGGACAAACTCTCACCCCATACCGACAAACATCAATACATTACATGAAGATGTGAATAAAGCTTCAGCACCTTGGACAGCTCTGAAAGAATGAACCCGAACCTGATGAAACGTATATTGTTAATAAAGCTAATATTGTTTTAGTATTATTAGTTTTATGTATATACACTACCTACCATTCAAAAGTTTAGGATCACAATAAAAGTAAAACGTTTCTCTTGATCTTGCAAACCTTCGAGGCATATGCTTTTGTGTCTATTTAGTTTTGTAGACAAAAATATAATTGTTCAAACATACACATTTCTTTCGTTAAAAAACTAAAATTGTATTTAATGTAAATATTTTTTAAATGGATGACTTGTATACCAAATAAAGCAGCCCAGAATAGATGGGAACGATTAGTTTGGTAAGTTTTTTTAGGCAAAGAGTGACTCAACTAAAAATGCTAAAATATAACAAGCTTTGATTGATTTTGTAATTATTTTAGTCACTTTATAATTCTCATAGTTACATTTGTGTTATAGATGGGAAATAAAGTAGGTGACCCTAAATTATAAAACCTGTTGTAAAATGGCATTTTACAATACATAAATGTAAAAACAAATATTGCAAACCCAAATCTGCAGATACAAATCTTGCATCTGTACATTTAAAAGCAACTTGGTTTGAATCCAGCCTCATTGTATAGCAGCATGTCCCTTAGGAGATTTCGTAACACTTGATCTTCCTTCTCAAATGAGTTTGATACTTTCACCCCAAATTGGGCATCCTGTTAAACTTTGACATCAAAAGATTTAAGAACGTAAACCCTTATCCAGTCATTTTCTCACCGCGCTGCATTAGAAATACTTGTAAACTTAACACATAGTATTTATGTACCACATGGTGACATACCCACCAGCTCATTGATCAGTGTTTGAATCCTTTCACTGAATGCATCCAGTTAATGTAAACAGACTCTGGCTACAGATATAGCTACAGTGGACTAAATGTGCCCATACCAGTTAATCCTCTTTGGCTCAGTGATCCCTCAGTACTGAGTTCTTGTGAGACACAAAGGGTTTTGTGCCTGATGAGCAGAAGAAAGGACTATGCAAAACTATGGCTGGAAATACACACACTTGCTGCTCTGTGTAAGTAATTTACATTTACATCATTCCTGTAAGAAACCTGTAAAAGGAATAGCAAATAATGTTGCCTTGATTGAGATGTCAATCTCTTATGCAACGCTTCATCTCTGTGGTTGCGTAACAGTTTGTTGCTTATTCCTGTAAGAATTTAATATTTTATAACCAAATGTGTTTGCTTTTTAATATTTAACAGACATGATGTTATAAAGTTGTTGTATTGTTTCTTTACCAATGTGAGGTTTTATGTGAAAATGTTATTACAAATTCAATCTTTTTTATCTTTGTGTATATATATATTTATTTAAGAGATGAAATACTGTACAGATGGTGCCATTATGGTTTGTGTGCATTGGTACGTCCTTGAAATATGTCTTAAAATGTTATTCAACTCCACAACTTTTGTTGTCAAAAAGAAAACAATGTCACAAGTTTAAGCAGATTGTACTGTTTCCAATCAAATAGCTGTGAATGTGCATGTTATTGCTTCAGTTATTGTTAAATCCTTCTCTGATATTAAAGATTCTCATGGACCCTCTGAATAACACTGAAAACCGTGAAGTCCATTGAGATGTTTACTGTGATATAAGCAGCTCAGACCGAAGCAGGACAGATATGAGTGCTGACACAGCCAACCGACTGGATCTGGACCCCGATTACCATGCAGAACTGTCCGACATGGTGGCAGCCATGAATGTGGCCGCCAACCGGCTGACCCCACCCAACGGCTACAGGACCACTCCACATCGCCTCAATCTCTCGGATCGCAAGTTGTCGTTGCAGGAGCGATCGAGTTTCCCGAGGATAGCCAGGAGACCCACTATTGAATCCAAGCGGGTGTCTATATCTGATGGTGATGTGAGTTGGACATGAGATTTTATACATCAGTAGGTTAATTCATCATTAAGGTGATGTCAGTTCAGACCATCAATAGGCAGTATCCAGCAAAACCACGGTAAGCTTGTGGCATTAATGTCTGTCTCTCTCCACAGGACTGTGTTCAGCTCAACCAGTATAAATTAAAGAATGAGATAGGGAAGGTGAGTGTTTGTACTTACAAATTCAAATAGTTTCATTTATTTTGATTGGTCGGTTTGTATGTGATTGATTGGCACCCTTTCTTCGTTTACCCAGGGTTCATACGGTGTGGTCAAATTAGCATATAATGAAGATGATGACCAATACTATGTAAGCAAATATTTACAGAAATGAAAATTTCTTAATTTTCTAACATAACATACTGTATGAAACATCATAATATAATATTTATTATAGGCTATGAAGCTGGTATCCAAAAAGAAGCTAATGAAGCAGTTTGGATTCACAAGTAAACAATAAGCATACAGTGTATCAGTATTGTTAATGATTTTGCTTATTTGCAACTGAAGTTAATGTTGTGTAATGGCTTTGTAGGGCGTCCTCCTTCTAGAGAATCTAATGGATCACAAGAGAATCTTTTAAAGCCTTTTGGCCTATTGGACCGAATATATCAAGAAATTGCTATCTTGAAGAAACTTGACCATCTTAATGTTGTTAAATTAGTTGAGGTAAGCGCTATACAGTCCATAAAGGAATAATTCACTCATCAATGAAAATTCCTTCATCATTTATTCACCCTCATGTGATCCCAAACCTGTATGACTTCTGCAGAACACAAAAAAAGATATTTTGAACAACACTGACCCCCATTGACTTCCATTGTATGGACACAAAGAGACATTTCTCAGAATATCTTCTGTTGTGTTACAAAAGTCATATACAGATTTTGAACGACATAAGGGTAAATAAATGATTACAGACTTTTTGGGGTGAACTATCCCTTTAACAAAACATTACTGTAAGTATTGATGTAATGTGCATCATGACATTATCTGATTACTGATATTTACCTGAAGGTTCTTGATGATCCTGCAGAGGATAACCTGCACTTGGGTAAGTCATTCTAATAATCAGAAAATTATATACTACAGCTATTATATACTGTTTTTTACCATGCGGTTTTTATTTTTCTGTTTATTCTGTGATTTCTTTCAGTCTTTGAGTTGGTACAAAAAGGGTGAGTATTTGTAGCTTGACCATTACTATACTCATTCAGTTTTTCTTTAGTGTGTTTTTAGTCATAATTTTTGCTTGGTCCTAGTCCAGTAATGGAGATCCCTACAGACAATCCTCTAATAGAAGACATGGCCCGTTTCTACTTCAGAGATGTGATACTGGGAATTGAATACTGTAAGTTACTGTATTGAAGGATATTTTAAGAAGTTGCTTCATAGAAAGACATGCAGCTAATTTATCCATGTTTTTTTTAGTGCACTATCATAAAATTATTCACAGAGACATAAAACCTTCCAATCTGTTGCTGGGGGATGATGGGCACATAAAGATAGCAGATTTTGGTGTCAGTAATGAGTTTGAGGGTCGTGACGCCCTCCTGTCGAATAGCGCAGGAACACCAGCCTTCATGGCCCCTGAAACTCTGACTGACCAGGAGCAGAGATTCAGCGGCAGGGTAGGAGAATCCCTGAAACACTAACAACATTCTTGGTAATAAAATGATGAAGATGTTGATTCTTTTAGATATGACCAGTTTTTCAATTCTCATTGGTTTCAGGCTTTAGACATATGGGCAATGGGAGTAACGTTATTCTGTTTCATCTTCGGAAAGGTGAGACCTTTTAAAAATAAAATGTGGTTTTACAGGCATCTGTGTAACTAAGTACAACTTTATTAATATTTTGTTGTGCAGTGTCCCTTTCGTGATGATTACATCTTAGGCCTGCATGAGAAGATCAGGACAATGCC
The DNA here is from genome assembly GCA_019155185.1 of Beaufortia kweichowensis. NCBI lineage: Eukaryota > Metazoa > Chordata > Actinopteri > Cypriniformes > Gastromyzontidae > Beaufortia > Beaufortia kweichowensis. The sequence goes on from CM032811.1 coordinate 6,188,744, forward strand.
AGTGGAGTTCCCAGACAAGTGAGTCATCAATTATTCCAGAGCGCAGTGTAATACATCACAAAAACACCAAGATTATTACAGTACAAACAAACAAACAAATAAACAAAAACACAATTTTTCTTCATATTTTTAAAAATTCATTTGCACATTATTAAACACACTTGAAATTACTTGACAAGTGCAGTTGTCAAGTTTGTGCATTACAAAGACATTAATGGTCTTATTTACATAATTGCATAATATACAGTATACAGTATATAATGTTCATAAAGAATTTATTTTTTCTTTTGTATTGTTTTCTCAGGCCAGAGATCAATGAGGGACTGAAAGATCTCATCATTAGAATGCTGGATAAAGTCCCTGAAACCAGAATCACACTACCAGAAATAAAGGTGAAATGACAATGTTGAGAAGAGTGTGTTATTGTCGCATGTAACTTTATAAAAGGTTTCAATAAGTCTTTGTATTCCTGCCAGTTGCATTCATGGGTAACATTGGATGGTACTGATCTATTGCCTCTGGAAGAGGAACATTGTACAGTGGTGGAGGTCACAGCAGAAGACGTCAAGAACTCTGTGAAACTCGTTCCTAGTCTGTCCACTGTGGTGAGTAACTCTCAAAATCACTTCCCAGTAATATGACCAGTTTCAAATGATTATTCACCAAATCCAAAATGTCCCAAAGTTTTGGTAAGGCAGCTTAAACAATTCTTGCTCAATATGTTATGAATCAGCAACACATCAAATGTTTTAGTAACAAGAGGGTTACGTACATGAATAACAAGAGGAATTTTATTAGTGAATGAACTATTCTTTTAACTCAGTTCTATTCTATTCTACCATACAACAAAAAATAACTGTGACAACGAAAACAGCAGAAAATAAAGCAGAAAACAACAAAACAATAAAAAAAATCCTACAGTATAACAGTAACATTATAATTTATTTATGCTGCAATACATGATAAGAGCCGGCAAACTTTTAACAAATTCTCTAATATAAAACTTTGTTCAGTTTTATTGTTTTATTATACACTGTATTTCTATACCTGTTAAGATCCTGGTGAAATCCATGTTGCGAAAGCGTTCCTTCAGTAACCCTTTTGAGGGTCGCAGACAGGGCAGGTCCATGTCGGCCCCTGGAGGTCTGACTCTGTAAGTCAAGAATACAAACTCACTGCCTCCACTTTATCCTGCTGTATGCTGATGTTTATAATATCTGATATTTTGCTCTTTATCATCTTCTCTCTCAATCATTTCTTCAGGGATATGTCAATGTTTCGACCATTAAGGTAACTGTTAATATTCAGTTCATAATAATCAATGAAGTATTATAAATGACTGGTGATTTTGTATTGTGTGTGATAGATGTTTATATGATGTTGGTTTATCGGTCCTACAGCAGGGGAAGTAACAGTGTTGGCAGCAGAGAAGGAGAACTGGAGAATCTTATCGAGGATGAAACGTTTTCATGAGTTTGCAAATACTTGTATAAATGGGTCCAATTGTACGATTGAGAAATTGTTTGTATGTGCATCTGCAATGGATTGCGTTGGATATTGCCATGCTGTGTTAACATTAAATGCTATAAACATAGACATTTTAAAGCATCTCTAAAAAACACGGAGCATCCAAAACAAAAACTTGAAAGTTGTGTTTTATGGCAGTTAAGTTAAGTTTGCATTTTAGTGCCAAATGTAAAGTCTGCAATGTAAGACATTTTGGTTTAAGATATTTTGACAGGATATAGAGTTGTCCTAATAGACATCTGTGCCCATTATGACAAGCAACACTGGCAACAAACAACAATCACTATAATAATGCATTAGCTGTTTAAAGTCTGCTGTATTTAATGATGTACAAAAGATGTACTTATATTTTTGCTGTTTTGTGCGTTTTCTGTGCAGTTTATTTTCTCCTCTGGATAACAGAATGTTCTGTTTGTAGCAAGAGTCCTTAAATATTTAATGTTGTTTTGCACTATTCTGTGGGTTTCTCATTCTTTCATTTTCATTCTATTAAAATGATAGAGTTGGTAATGTCATTCTAAAAGAAAAATTAAATATTTAGAAGAAAGTGATAGTGTTGACAGATTTTTTTTCATTCCAAAAGAAACAACCTTATATTTGCACTACAGTGACCCCCTGAGGATGCTCTGTGAATAACACAAACAACCCCAAGTCATTTGTATTTATAACTTATAGTATTACAGAATTAGAGCTCCATTATAACCTTATATTATATAACAGACATGTCTACATAGTGAAGTTCACTGTTATTTATGTTATAATGACTTCACTTTGAATATATGGTCAATAATCTTAATATAATTAGAAATGCATTTTCAGATAACATTACAGTAGCAATCGTATTATTGTCAGTTGACTCTAACAGCATTGTTCTGAAAGTAAATTATATCAGGCATCTAAAGTGTTTATATCTGCTATGGTGCATTAATTGTCAGTAAAATATTCAGTGGATATATTAGACTATATAAAGCTACGTAACACAACAGAACAATTTATGGCACAGATTCATGATTTACAGTTACGGTAAATGTAAATAAATGATGAGTAAATAAATGTAAGTAAATAAGTAAGTAAATAAATGTAGATAAAGGACAAATTAGTCATTTGCAGATATACACTTACTTTATATTACTAGAATTTGTTCACTTTTTCATTCACATTAAATGTATTCAATGTTTCATTGGTTGTGACTGTCACAGGAGTTGCAGGTATGTTCTCTAAATCTGAATCTGAGAGGAGGTTTAGGATTGGAGTGGATAATGAAAGAAAATGGGCCATTGGATTTTACAATGTGGCTTTTTATATCAGCCTCATGGGTAATTCAGGACGCAGGATGCAAGCACTTTTTTTTCATATTTACACTCCTGCTTTGTGGTATCTCTAGTATTGAGTATTCTTGAGTATCAAAAAACTCGAAATACACAACATCAAAACTTAAAAAAAGATGTCGAAAACCTTTCTTAGATATTTTTGCATATTTAGTGTTTATATAATAATATCAATTTTATATGTGCATTGGCTTGTTTCTGGCCCTGGGCCTGTTTGTCCAGTGTAATCCATCCTTACATCTATGATGGGCAACTTATATAATGTCATTTGAAATTTCAGCCTAACAGGTTTATTTGTCAATGGCAGAACACTAGTAAAATCTTATGTAAATAAGCATATGGTAAGCATTCATGTGCTTCCCTGCTGTCATTATTTACTGGGTGGACACCAAGTTAGCATTGGCTCAATGGCAACAACTGGTAATAACCGCAATAACCAGCATATTTTCCCTTCGAACTAATTCTATTTATGTAATATTTAGGGAATAAGGGCAGGATTAAGATCAATAATCTCACCTGAAGTGTGAAATATACAAATGTCAGTTGGGTCTTACAGTAAAATTGATATATCATGGTAACAGTGGCATGTGTAATGATCCCTGTCCGTGTCTCTCTGGTCCCTGTCTTGTCCCTGCTCCCTCTTCTAGACATTTTCATCTTTGAACTCAATTTCCTATAATCCTTTGCATTGTCTCATTGCCTACTCCTGTGTCTTGTTACCCCTGATTGTCTTCCCTTGTTATCATTTGTATAAATAGCCCTCGTGTGTTAGTTCTGTTTTGTTGGCCGTTGAATGTTCAGTGTAGTATGTTTTCCTGGTTTCCTGGTCCTCGTAGATTTGCTAATTAAAACCATTGTTTGCTGCATTTGGATCCTCTCTGCCTCTTCACTCCTGCACATCACTACAGCATGGGTCAATCCTTATAATTACACCAAAGTACCTGTTATGAATGCACACTTTCATTCATAGTAAGTAATAGACACAACATGTTTAAATGTATTGAGGGGTTGTATATCAGTTTATTGAACAATGAATAAGTGCTGTCAGGAAACAAGGTATCAGGAACTAATCAAATTTTCATTTTATTTGTTTAATTCTGAATTTACTACATGGTATATGTTGCTATACGAATGATTTTTTTTTTACGAATGATTTAGCCATCATAATCAATGTGGTTTATGGAGACATATGAAGACATTTTGGTTTTATTTCACATAAATTCTTCATATTTAGATAATGATGTCTGTGTTAACCCTTCTAGAAAAACCGTATGTATTGCACAATTGCACAATATAAATTTCACATGTGATCAGGTTTTTTGCAGATGTGAATTTAATGTAGCTTTTCTGTAAGGGAATTAATATTCTTTCTTTATCCATCGACAATTAAACTATTATATGTGAGCAGAGAAAGGTATGTATTACATCTTATACTTTCAATACCCAACCGTACTTTCAATATATTCACTATAAATACATTCATTTAAATATAAATTCATCATCTGAATAGAAATCAATGTTGTTGCATATACAAATTGCATTGTGATCTACACTGGTGAATCTTTAGTTAGGTAACCTTATCTTAATATTGTATCCAGGGCAAAGGTATTATAAATATGATCAATATAATAAAGCTTTATCTTGCATCCGATGATAATGTAGCAGAAAATGAAGGTTTGCTGTTGGTGTCTACATGATAAAGTCCCAGTGTGAACAGGGAGAGACAGGTTTCCCTTGAATTTTAATGCCGTCTCTGGTGCTGTACTGATGTTTATCTCTTTGCAGGTTGTTCTAGATGTCTGAACAGTGTCAATAGGAAAGGGATAGGATGCTTTTCTCGAGCCCTAGCAACATGCACAGGATTGGTGGATATGACAGTTTACTGTGCCTGCTATTGGCTGCTGCTGTGGACCATTTTGAGCACAGAAATTCATCTCTTGCTCTACTGGGTATAGGTTGCCGTAGTAATCTGCAGCAGAATGCTAAGAGATCTTGCATTTTTGCATCTACAGTGCATCTGTCTGATTTTACAGATAATCAAATGATAGAAAAGCTAAATGTAAATGCAAAAGTTTGTAGTTTTAGATATTACTCATGCAATGCTTCTTGCAATGCATTTGGCAAATGGTTACATAATTACTCACGCACATATAGATAATTAATTTAGATGGATGAAAGGCATGCAGAATAGTCACATGACCTTCAAATGAAGAAAGTCAACCATTTCTTTCTGCTAACCTACATATCAAGGCATTTCTGGAACGCATGCATATACTCAAAGCCAATAATACTAGTCTTATCGAGTCACATTTCTTCTAGCAAGCACTTTATTATATGGTAGAGAGGCAAGTTGTGCAATGCAGTGGTGAACACTGATCACAGATTGTAGGTGCACTGCAGAGAAAGACCATTTGGTCTTCTTGAATTCACCATGGGGTGTGAAACCTGTTGACAGGTTTGTGCTTTTATAGAAAGCAATTGACAAGAAAATACAATGAAATAAACCTCGCCAATACAGAGCTGAGTTTAATTCAGCATTTTCTTTGTCGAATTAAATAATGGCAGAACAATACACATGACCAACACGGACACCATGCATCTATGACTACTTGAGATCTTTTTTTCTTTTTATTGTTATAATTATTTTGGCTCTTGTGCAACTGCTACATAATTATTCACATTCAAGATAGTTGTCACCCAGGAGACAGCTGAAAGTAAAAAAGAAAAGAAACAAAAGGCAAGTAATTGAATTGAAAAATACTGCCGATAACAATTTATGGTCCATGTTCTGAATCTGTAACAGAAACACTGATTCGGTAACTTCAACCACATGTGTTCAATGTGCATAATATGACAAGCACTCATATATTGTTCAGAGAGCAAAAACGTTGCTTAACAATGTCATGGTTACAGTTTACCAAGAAAAACACTAGTACATTAATCGATCAGTAGTGTTTTCCCCAAGTCAGTTTATAAAGCTAAAGAAAGAAACATTCCACGTCACAACAGCGACGCCCATAACAGATCAATTTATTGTTAACAATCACAATTTTGGAATAGCAAATCGAAACAAAACCTGATAAATTATAAATAAACAATATGAAGCCAGTTTACTTTTCAATGATAGTAATACATAACATCCAAGATATAAGTTAATAAAGTCAAGCTATTGTATAAATACATCACCAGCATGCACAATATTGAATCATTGATAGTATCATTGTAATTATCTTACACTGACAAAACAGTATACTTGGCAAGTGCAAAAATAAATTAAACACAGAAGTAAACCACAAACTTTGAAGCTGCAATATTTTTCCTATTTTCTTTTTTTCATTTTTTTAACAGACCTGTTTCTTCTCTTTTAATCTGTTCTTGAAAAACTGAATGGTTCCAGTATTATCGGGGTACGATTATATTCATTTTGTTAAAGCATCTGCACTTTATTTAGTTCACATTTATTTGTATAGCGCTTTTCACAATACTTATTGTTTCAAATCAGCTTGGCGGAAGATGCATATTTCTACATTATATTTAATAGAACTTTATTAAATAATTTTTTTAATTGATCGTGGGTTATAAGCCTTAATGTAGAATTGTGTTTACTTACCAAATACAGGAAAATTTTACTGAATCAATGCTTGCCTAATACTGGAACCATTCCAAACTAAATGTTCTCTTTCCAATGCCGTTTATACGCACCTACCCCTCTTTTTAAAATGCTTTTCTACTACCCGAAACATAAATAAGCAGCATCTCTTTGAAATACATCAGTCCATATGCCAGTGTGAGGCTGCCATTCCAAACCAACAACGACCACTTCCGGCTCATTGACTGACATTTCAGTGCTTTTGGCAAATGTCAAAGATAACCAAGAAGAGGGAGGCCCATTCAACTATATATATTTCTGTATATATTCAAACTAGGACTTCAGCCCCCCCTTTACCACCCTTGATATTTTTTCTTTTAACTCGTGGAAAAATAAAGAACTGCTGCCGCAGAGGAAACCATGGCAAAAGCCGCTGCCAAAGTCCACCAGCCATTTTGTGTTTCTAAATAGAGAGGTCTGCGTTTAATTGTTGCCCTCCCCGCCGTCGTCGTCTTGCTGGTCACTCGTCCACAGTGTTAAGTTGTCTCGGAGGAGTTGCATGATGAGGGTTGAGTCTTTGTAGGAGTCCTCGTTGAGGGTGTCGAGCTCGGCGATGGCGTCGTCGAAGGCCGTCTTGGCGAGGTGACAGGCTTGCTCCGGGGCGTTCTGGATCTCGTAGTAGAAGACCGAGTAGTTGAGGGCCAATCCCAGTCGGATGGGATGGGTGGGCTGCATGTGCTCCTTGCTGATCTCGTGAGCCTCGTTGTAGGCCTTTTCCGAAGACTCCACCACGGTGGACCGTTTCTCGCCCGTGGCCACCTCGGCCAGGTAGCGGTAATAGTCTCCCTTCATCTTCAGGTAGAAGACCTTGCTCTCGTGCTGGGTCTCGCTGCAGTTCTTGATCAGGAAGTTATCCAGTAGGTTGAGCACGTCTTGACAGACGGCCTCCAGCTCCTTCTCGATCTTCTCGCGGTAGGCCCTCACCATCTCGATTTTCTTCTCGTTGCCGTCGGCGGAGGTCTTCTGCTCGATGCTGGAGATGACTCTCCAAGACGAGCGGCGAGCGCCTACCACGTTCTTGTAGGCGACGGACAACAGGTTTCTCTCTTCGTTGGACAAGGCCTCGTTCAGCTCGGTTACCTATAAAGACAGGGCAAACAGAATGGCATTTGAAAAAAAATACTCCAGTTGCATAACGATATCCACACAAAGCTTCATCGGCTGCCTGAACGCATTGTGCAGCCATGGGGATGAGAAAGAGCTTTATTCCGAGTGCTGTTTCCATGGCAATCGTCTCATTTTGTACAGTAGTCCAACTCTATCTAACAAGACGACTGCTTCACCACTAATACACAATACACACGAGGAGAAATCACTTTGGCGATACGCAGGGTGGGGGGAGGGTGAAGAGAGCTGGCAGGGGTGGGACGCAAAATGTTCCCACATACCCGACGGGGCAGCTGCAGTGTAAGTTAAGACGACCGCTGTGCGTCACTTCATGTGTTGGGTTGGCCTTTTTGTTGACCTTTTCTTCTGCCAAACTTGCAAGACCGTACAACCCATTTGCCTACGGTATGTCTGAATAAATCACAATTTGAATTCATATTTAATACAAAAGAAGCTAATAGAAATTGCTTAACTACACAGATCGTTGTGGTTCTTATATTAACCTTTGTGGTGTGGTACAAATATGATATTAGGGGTTTTTGTGATGCAATGAATCATGACATGCAGACAAGTATCTGGTTTTAGCCACAAGATCTAAAATGATTGCATCAAAAACCCCTTTCTAAGAAAACAAAAGATGAGCTGATTTGAAGACAGCTTAGATCAATCAATAAAGACCAGAATACTGAAAAATAAACAGGACAGAACTCATAACAAAAACCAAGAAAAAGTTTATGAATGGTTTAATTTTAAAATATAAATAAATGAATATCTATGTACATCAATCTTGGTTTTGTGGATAGATGTGATAACCATGTTACCATTATAGCCATGATGCAATCAGACACAAACATATAGAGATGTACTGTACATACTGTAATCTAAAATCTAAATAACCAGTCTGATGATCCCTCTCATCCTGAAGTTTTCAGCTTGGCCAATGGCTGCTCATCTCTTTAAGCCAAACACATCAGGATAATGGAGACACCCATAGGCACTTTCCCATCATGTCTATAGCTAAATGGGCTTTTATCTGGGACTGAAGCAACTTTAGAGTTAAACTGCTTTTAAATCTCACCCAACGATCCATGAAGCTAAAAGGGCCTGTCCAGCATTAGATACGAAACAATCCCTTCAAGGATATGAACTTTCCGTTTTAATAGTCAGCTGGGAATCAGACCAAGCTAATATGTTTGTAATCCACTTTAACAAAATTGATTTTGTGGATCTTGTCTGTAGATACACTAAAACAGCTAATGACGGCTAACGCATCTGGTCCATATTACACATTTAAAAGATATGTCAAATACATTTTGACTTGCTGAAAAAGAATTGCAAAATCGCTGGTTGGGTAACGTGTGGACAAATCAAATCGTTGGCTTGAGTTAACCTAAAAAATATCACGTAATGTAAACCCACAGTTGTGTTTGTCCATATTTTAACCAACGTAGGGTTAAAGCAACCCAATATTTTCTAGTTTTATCACAATTCAATATCCACATAATTTAGTTGTATCTAAATCCATGTTGCATTTAAATAGTCACATCCTCCTGTCATTGAAGTCAGCGATGCATTGCAACAACATTCCAGAAACATTTAAGAAACATTCAATCACTCAGGACATAAGCGGTGACTCCTCCCCCCTAAAAAAGCATGATGTCAACACTTGACAAAGCAGAAATAAGGAAGCTCTCCTTAATGCCCCCAAACCTCATGCAGATGGGGCATTAGAGCTTTAAATGCAGATGTTTCCCTTTCACCCTTCATAAAAAGGCCTTGATTTTATTACAGATATCATACAAAGTCCTGTATGGTCACTTTTTCAATATTGTTCAAATATTCACTGTAGATATAAACTGTGTATTGAGATACACTGTAATTCACTGTGATTGATGTAAAATATCTAAGGATGAGGGTTTGGATGTTAAGTGTAATGTGAATCGTAGACCCTGCTGCAATATGACAAGGATGGAAGATTCCAGAAGGAATTCTGCTGCCTCTAACGTTGGTTTAGAGGAAATATCTTAATAACAGCCATATGTGGGAATGAAATAAAATACAAGATATAACACAAATATAAGCATGCGCTAGACAAACAGAGAACTTGGAGAATTAAAAGAATTTAAAGAATAAAGTGTTTATGGCAATGCACAATGCATGCGTAATGAACAGCAATGATTTAAAAAAAAACGTGAAATGAAATAATAGACACGCTGCGTTTGTGACAATGAATAAACAACATGTCATGCATTAAAGAAAAATATATAAAGTGCATATTTATATTAAATCAAAGTGAAAAGTGACGCTGAAACTGATTTTTAGGCATTTGTGATGTGTCGTCTCATTCATTTCAATGAGGATTCGGGTAAGACAGCAGGCACCGCCCAAGATCCAGACTGTCTACACCCAATCCTCTGCACTGTCATTAATAAAGCACTGATTTATCATAGATTAAACACAACAACATCTTAAAGACGCCCATCAAATGTCTTATTTTATTACTGATCAAGCTTGAATCATCTTTTAAACGACCCATTTACAATCATACAACCTATAACATCTACCTATAAATGACACTCGTTGTTTCAGGATAATAAACACTTTTAGCGATCTAAAATATAATACACATTAAGCCCAAGGGTACATTGACTTACCGACTTCATGGCTGCAGCCATATCGTCGTATCTCTCTGCCTGCTCAGCCAGCCGGGCTTTCTGAACCAGCTGCTCGCGGTCAACCATGTTGGATGGTTACGGTTTATACGATCGTGTGTGTTTTTCGGGGAGAAATGTTGGTTTTGTGTGAGCTAGCGGTGTAATTCAATGAAGGAGAGCCGTTCCTCTGCAGCTGTTCCTCGCTGTCTGCGCTCGTGCCGACGGGCCGCCCTCGCCCCTCCTCGCGCTCTGGTGGGCTACGTCACTATTCTATAAACGTGGGCGCCTCACGCGTGATGTAACAGTCCTTATATGGGTGTCCAGAGGCCACATATGAGGGGTGATAGTGATACATCAGAGGTCTTGAAAAGAACAAATGCAGGATGGGAGAGTGAGTCAGACCCTATTACTGCATATGCGTGTAGTCTATGGAGGGCTGGCTTTTGAGGGCGCACTGTTTAGTTAACATGCTAGCATTATGTCATTTACTGTATGTGGGCATGCTCAGAAAGGATAAAACTGATAAACAAGTTTGATCTTTATATACATTTAATTTGTGTCCATCGTATATATATTTTCTTGCTTTCAAAGTGAGCTGCAGCCTTAATGTTGTGGCATCAATGTAGGTACATCAATGTGCAAAAGAAGATACATTTTTAAGATGAATTATGATTAGATTACAATCACTGTATATTTCATTTGGAGCAAGGCTGTTGTTTTACCCTATTAATACACAGTACTGATTGAACCAATTCTTCTCCTTTGACCTGGTTTACCCTGCTGCAACTTTTGTTGTCCACAATTGACTGCCTTGAAAAGCTGAAAGGGACATACAGGGTTAGATCCTTGATGGTAACGGTTAACAGCTTGCTCTACTTGGCACAGTTCAGAACGGATGGCTCAGCCGATCAGAGACGCTGTGGATCAAATCCACTGTCGAGCATTATTTCTGTTCCTTAAAGCTTATTGCAAGTCTGTGGTTTCTCTTGCACATTATGCAGCATTTATTCATTCTTTAAAAACAACTTTATTTACTGTTAAAGATGTTAAGAAGAAGTTTCAAGATGGGACATTATTTAAAATTTTCCATTTCCGCCAATAGGATTAGTCTCTAATAGAAGATTAGCTTGGTCATCTCTCTCAATGTAAATGCATCACAACACGGATAGAGTACAGACAGTAACAACCTGTCCTCTTCTTGAAGGGACATCAACTCGGACAGTTGCGAACATTAAAGAAGAAGACTGGAATGATCGGGCTGGATGTGTATCTATATCCAGATGGTCTCAGGGTGGCTACACCTGAAGATATAGAGAGATGGGAATCTGAGAGGGAAATGTTTGACCAGAATGTGCGTCTCTTTGTGGCTCTTTTCTCTTACAATCCTGCCGTGATGTCTCCAAACCCTGAAACAATGGAAGAGGAATTGCCTTTCGAACAAGGACAGATTATTAAAGTAAAGACGATTTTGTTTTATTGTAATTCTCAATGATTCCAAAGTTTAACATGTATGACCAAATCCCATGTCATGATTGTTGTCCTACATACGACCCATGTTTTTTTTTGTAGATTTATGGAGATAAAGATGCTGATGGTTTTTACACTGGGGAGTCAGGTGGTCGCTTTGGTTTTGTGCCAAGCAACATGGTATCTGAGATTCCTGTGGAAGATGGAGAGCTTAAACATCAACTATTACAACAGGGATTTTTACCAGAGGAGACACCATCTATAGGCAAATATTTTCTCATTTATTTCTCTTTTGTTGGATGAAGTAACCCGATATTCAGTACATTATTAAACATTGCGACCCACCCACCGCTCATTTGATCAACTTTGTACTATTAAATGTAGCACCTAGCGAATCGTCTTGTGTGCCAGATGATGTGAAGGTCCACAGGATGGTTGCTATCTTTGATTATGACCCTTGGGAAAGTTCTCCAAATATGGACATTGAGGTGATTGATATGATTTCCTTTGACTTGATTTCCTTACATTAAAAACTCTGAATGATAAAATATCAAATGTTTGTTGTAAATAATTGTTTTGCTGCTGATTTTTTCACACAGGAAGAGCTTCCCTTCCGTGCAGGTGATATAATATATGTTTTTGGAGAAATGGACAGAGACGGGTTTTATTATGTGAGCATTATTTTCCTGATACAAGAAAGACTGGGGTGGTTGTTACACTTTTTCTAATAAATGTTTCTCTATATTTGTATAGACACATATAGGTTTATCTTATGAATTAAAATTGTATTGTCTTATATTGTTTCAGGGAGATCTACATGGCTATCGAGGTCTTCTGCCATCAAATTTTTTGCAGCCATTGCCTTGGGATTAAAGAAACTGAATAATCAATGAATAATCATCAACATGAGCATGACATGAGATTGTGATTATAATCCATTCATTTATTATTAAAGTGAATTCATTTCTTATTAATCCGAGCTAACATATTATAGCCTTAAAGGACTGATAATGGACATTTAAAGATTATCAGCTTTAATATCAGAATGTGTCTTCATTACATGAAGATATTTATCTATATGCAGTAACTGCATTGGTATTATTTTACTAATTTTAGTTCGCTGTGTCAATGAAGTAATTTTTTTCAAGATTACTTTATTTGATTTAATATTTAATGCTTTTAATGCATTGAAACATGATGTACACACACTGATAAACTGTTTCTGTTGTTGCATTACAACCATCATTCAACACAAAAGCATAAAACAACCTTTATTATTATTTTTCAAAAATAAGACATTTAAAGAGGCTTCAGTTTCTCGACAAGATTGTGATTGTCCATCGCAGCTAACAGTACACTCATCCATAAAGTAGGAAACACTACACTGTGTAGTAACCTTTAGTAGTGCTGTCTACTTTATGAGTGACTGCACTGTACCTCTGAAGTTCCCGCCTTTTTCTCTTTGTGGTCCAATCGTCGCTGTGCATCCACTTCCTCTTACCTCCATGTGCTCCAAATGTTCATTTCACAGCAGTTTGTTCAACCTGTAAGAAAATAAATGAAATTGCTTTAATGCAATTCAAATAATGTTTATATAGGGTTGGATGTTCGGCAGCATTGTGTTTTAAAACTGTTCACTATTCAAACTACGTCACTGTGAGCCACAAAGGATTACAATCTTAAATTTTATTCTTTGTGTTATATGTTAAAGAAAAGTTAAAGAATGCATGTGTAATATCTAACATAATTAACCATTGCATTATGTACACTACCTTTAGTTTTTCTGCTTCAAATAGAAATATATGCACTTTAAAATTGATCAAATAAGATTAAGATAAGATTTATAGGAAAATACATATTGCTATTGGTATTGCTTTTTACAGCTACAAACAATAAAGAATATTCATTGTAATAAAAAATGTGTTTATTTCTTTACTTTAGGTTTAATTGTACACAATATTTCACAGTGAGCAGGTTATGGTCTCATACAAGCAAATTCATATGAATATAAACAAGTCAATCATAATATTCAGGCAAAAATTTTGTTTCAAATCAAAGAGCAGTAACTCACCCGTTCTCTGCCTGCTCGATCCCGGAAACAACAGAGAAAAGAGACAGAAGTTGTCGCCTTTTAACACTTTTTAAGCCACATGGTACAAACCACAGGAAGAGGCCCTATAGATTCTGTCTTAAAGATGCACAAATGCACGCCTACTGGACTACAGAAAGTTTCGTTCTGTGTAAGTCTGAAAGCTATTGCCTTTTAAGGACATTCTAACTGATAAAAGGTACAGAATTGAAATGAGAGAAGATCATTTCAAGATCCCCAGGTCTTTAGCATGCATAAAAATCAGACAGAAAATAAAGAGGAAGTTTAGTTACCATGTGATCAGATTGCATCAGGCTTCCACATAGTCTGGATCTGATCTAATATTCAATATTCAGTTTGCTTAAATATATGCTGGACAGTGCTAATAGTATATATCATTATTGATATTGATATGATATTTTATGCACCATTATAAAAAAGGCTTTAGGCATTTTCATGTTGGAACCACTTGTAGAGCACTTTAGTTCTCGGGGGGAGGGGTGGTTGTTACATTGTGTAAAACCACACAGTTTCATCAGCACATTATGTGTACTTTGTGTCAAATATGCCGGCATAGTACGTACTACAGATATGTGCAGTGTAATTATAATTTAGACTTTATTTTTACCCCAGACTCCCCTGAGCATACGATACTTTGATAAGCAGAAATCATCTCATCTCTCTGCAGAATTTCCCTGAACATGATGTGCACAAAATGGACTTGGTTGTCTAGACAACCCAAACCTCAAACTCTTGTTTGACACACAGAGAAGGAAGTGGTGGGGTGCAGGGACTTCTCTGTAATGCATAATAATAATATGTAAAAACAGGTCAAACATGATTTTCAGAGATCCCACAGATATTACTGTAACTGACATGCTGTGTGCTTCTTTAATGATGCAAACCTTATATCCTGTGAACATTTAGAAAATACACTTTCTTAAAACACAACGTCTATAGCTATAGACATGCATCACAGTGGAATTGTCATTTTTTATTGTATTTATAAAATACAATGAGTGTTTCTGTCACATTATAGATTGTGTGTTGTGTTTGATGTGAAGATATTTAGACGTGTTTGGGATAAAATGGCTGACTTCTTTATCTTGTTGAGCTGGCACTTTTTAACATTTTAATATCTTACAAACATAAAATGTTCATATGTTTTGGCTAATTTTGAATTGCAAACAATAAATATATTCTTTTTATAATTGTTATTTAGCTTAATTTTTGTTTTGTTTTATCCACATACATTTGTCAGCAGTGTAATTAAGGACACTAACATCTGATAAAACATTATCAGGCAAAGGTGTTAACTGAAGGTCAGACAAATTTGATAAAAGTGATAAATAATTTTCACACTATGAATATAAAAATGGTTCATGGTTATTTTTCCCTTTGTTTCCAAGCATCAAAGGCAGTTTTAATGTGATGTTTAAATAACAAAAATTAAATTAAATATCTGGTGCCTAAAGTTAAAGAAACACCAACCAAGTAAACTATCAATACATATACTAATATTAGCATATTCTTTAAATTTACCTGGTGCATTGTCATCAGAGCTTATGAAAGAAGCTTGAAGATTGAATCTAAAGGTCAAATCCATGTTTGTCTTCTTTTTATCTGAGACACAAAACGCCCATTGAGTCATTCGCTGGGGTGAATAGAGTTGTTATCTCTTCCATGAACTTTATCTTGCAACTTTTTTACAGCATTTACAATGTTTGTAAATTGGGTTTGCATCATACAGCTTAATTTGCACAATACTGGATTCACTCCAGAAATAAACACCACATAAACACAGCATATAGTCTTCAGCAATTATGGTACATAAAAGATTTGTGTTAGCAAGACAGGTTTAGATCAGGGTTCATTAAATTATCCTCTTTTTCTTTAATGTGCAAAAGGATAACATTAAATACTTCCTAAATCACTTTTTTAGACAATAATGAGATATATTTGGAAAATTATATATTTTTTTTATATTTTTTTATTAAACAGCAAAAATTGTAAAAATCGACAAATATTTAGAATATAGTCTATTAATTAAACAATAAAAGTTATCATAAAGTATTGTTTCTGAACAGCAATCTGGACATCACCTTCTGTATTTGGCTATATTCTGTATATCTGGACTTGCATGACCTCAGATAATTCCATCAAGAAACCACTAGGTGGCAAAAGTTGGACATGATATTATAGGCAAAGATTTGTGACATTATGCTGCTTATCAACTTTAAGAATATTTGTAATCATGACTATTATTAGAGATATAACCATTCTCTGATCTTATATGTATTTATTAGTTTTATTATTAGTATTTATTATGTATTTATGTATTATGTAATAATTCAACAATACTACTTTTAGAATATTTATTAGAATATTAGAATAATGTTTAAGAATATTTGTAATCGTGACTATTATTAGAGATATAACTATTCTCTGATCTTATATGTATTTATATGTATTTATTATACCACTTTTACAATACCAACATTTGATTTATGTCAAATATAGAAATCACATACAGTAAGAAATACATAAATATTACTTTTAGTAAATTTTTAGTTTTTTAGTAAAAAAACAGATAACTTTTTTGTTGCATTTTTTATAGCCGTAGAATTCTATATTATATATATTATATTAAATATATCTTCCATGAATGGCACATAAAGTTCGGTATGGTAAACAATATGGTTTTTAAACTTAAAACCTACATTTGCATAATACCAACTCAGTGAACAGACAAAACAGAACAAAAACAAAATGTATGCTTTATTATGTCCATCAGCACTTTTCAAACTGATCCCACATCACATCATTCCCCAATGAAATATTTGGTGACAGAGTTTCAAATCTACATTGCTGAATGATTTTTAATAAATAAGCCATAATTAACCGGTATCTGCATGGTACACTCCAAAACAAACACCGGTTTTATGATCACAAGGTTTAATGCATCACTGCAGTGGTCTATAAAACATGAAAGGAGGGGTCATCAATAAAACTGATATAAAAATACACCACCAAGGTTTACAATCATGAAACGTTTCTAAGGTGAAGCCGTTCAGGTTGAATATTTTACTCCAGACGAGCGATTAAGGATAAAAATGTTACACTTTTTCATTCTACTTGCTATTTTATGCAGGGTTGCTACAAGTTCAGGTAGGTGGACAAAATTTGATATTATTTACTGTTGGATATACAACTGCTTAAGACTATATTTATTTTATTTTAGATTGGTGCTATCAGTCTCAGGTATTTTGCAACAACACATGCAAAGGTAAGTAATGTTCCTCATTTAAAACTATATATATATATATATGTGTGTGTGTGTGTGTGTGTGTGTGTGTGTGTGTGTGTGTGTGTGATGATATATTATAAAAGTAAAATGATTTATACTGGAATAACATGAATAAATCTTTGTATAGGACCAGATAAATGGGCAACAATATCTTCAGAGTGTGGAAATAAAAAACAATCACCTATCAACATTGTAACCAATCAAGTTCTTCAAGACCATCGTCTGATCCCAGTACAGTTTAAAGGCTACCAAGAGACATTCAGAAGTGTAATTACAAACAATGGACACACAGGTAAATGTAAATATAATATATATTGTAAATTGTGTATTTCAAAACCATTTCTTTTTAGAAAGTGATATGTTAATTTAATTTTATTAAACATTTACCAGCTCTATTTAGTCCACTGTGATAAGGTTTTATTATGCTTTTTAGAGTTTGTCTAAATCTGTTGAATTGTCATATTTTTGTCCTTTTCAGTGCAAGTTAATCTGCATAACAGTGCAGTAATAAAAGGGGCTGATTTAGGAGCTGCTTACAAAGCCCATCAATGTCACCTGCATTGGGGTAAAAATGGTGGACCTGGATCAGAGCATACTATTGATGGAGAGCAATATCCAATGGAGGTATAAGCCTACTTATGTTGAGATATTGGCTAATTTAAATGTGTAATAAATTATAAAGAACTAAGCCTACATCTAATTCTTGCAGCTGCACATTGTCCATATAAAAGAAAATTACAATTCTGTGGAAGATGCTGTCAGTGACCCTTCTGGTGTGGCAGTTCTTGGATTTTTTTATGAGGTAAAATTTTTACACACCTTTTTACAGTTACCTATTTATTTAGTTGTTACAGCTAACCATTTTGTATAGTTTCTTAGTATTTGGTAATATTTTACAGGAATCAGAAAGTGACAATAAAAAATATGAAGCCATCATAAATTCTCTGAATAATATTACACTCCCTGGTAAGATTTCTTTATTAACCTACTTTCAGCGTTTAACCTGTTAACTGTCACCGTTTCTCAGGAGGAACGGTGCAACTATAAATTAATGAAAATGTATAAGACTCAAGAGGAAATATTTGACAAATTTTCATAACAATAAACATAAACAAAAAATAATAATAAAATGTAACTGTAATTTATAAAAAACCCTCAAAAATGGTTAAAAAATCTAATATCTAAAAAGTGAAAATTTAATTTAATTAATTACATGTGGTGACAGTTATCAGGTTAAAATCTACTATTTTATCTCATATGGTTAAGGTGTTATATATTATAGTGTTTAACATTGTCAAACGGGTCACAATATAAGGGTTGGTTATTTTATATTGTGTACTATAATAAAAGAAGAAATAAATCAAATAAAGAGGAACTTCATAACAACATATGAATTGTTTATTTAGGCACCAATGCAACACTTGAAGCTATATCAATAGATATGCTCATTCCTTCCCATGATACCTTGGGGGAATACTTTCGCTACCAGGGGTCTCTCACAACACCAGGCTGTTCTGAAGCTGTTGTGTGGACAATATTTCAGCAAACCATACCACTCAGCAAAGACCAGGTACTTTATGATACGTATAAAAGACCACATCTGGAGCATGCATGAATGACATTGTTTGTCGTCTGATCTTTGTCTTCCAGCTTTCTGCATTTTCAAATCTGCAGTTTGACAATCAGACTGCCATGATAAACACATACCGACCCATTCAGCCGAGGTATGGACGTAAGGTGTATCGCTCTGAGGGTTGTATTTTCAGTGTTAGCACTGTGTTATTGGTCAGCTCTGTTTTTACAACCATTTCTGTTCTTACTGCCTGATAATTCTAGATCAGGTACATGTTATATATTTATTTCGGGGTTTGCATTCAAAGTACGTGAGCAAGTTATATCATTCATGGATTAATCAAGCCAAATCTAATTTCATCAGACAATCCTGGTATTGTATTTACTTTACAGATAACGTCAAAAGGGATATTGTGTAACATTATGTTATAGTTATATAACTGTCTGTGTAAGTGTCTGACTAAAATTATGAGACAATACAAATTTTTTGTTTTGTTTTGTGTTGGTCTGTTTTATTTTGGTTTGTTGTATTCTTTTTCTGTATTAAAAAAAACATATTAGTCTAAATTAAACTGATTTATGAAATAAATACTGCAAAATATACTGTAGCTCATAAAAACAAAAAGAAGAAAGGAGAGAAACACAAAAACACTTGATATTTGGACATGACAGCAACAGGTATGCAACATAATGGGGAATTCCAGTGTTATGCGTGTTACACTTTTAGTCAAAACTTGAAATATAAATTCTCACATAATGTATTATTTATTAACAGAATATTGTCCAGACATCAGAAAAATATTGTTATTTTATATGTGTTATGGATGTGACAAAAAAGAACAAACGTTTTTGAGAGGCAACATACTTCTGTGAATTAAAATGCACAAACCAGAAGCATTAATACCCAACAAATGAAGAAAAAAACATACAGTTTATTTTATGTTTATTTTCATGTGCTCATTTATGAGGGATGTGGACTGTTATGGGTGTGACAGTTCTAAAAATAGAACTTTATCTGACTATTAAAAACATACTTTAAATGCTTTAAAACTTTTTTATAGAGACCTCACATTTTGAGGTCTCTTTATTTAAACCACCAAACAGGCTACTGACACCTGAGCTATGAGCAAGTACATGAGCAAGTTATATCATTCATGGATTAATCAAGCCAAATCAAATTTCATCAGACAATCCTGGTATTGTATTTACTTTACAGATAACGTCAAAAGGGATATTGTGTAACATTATGTTATAGTTATATAACTGTCTGTGTAAGTGTCTGACTAAAATTATGAGACAATACAAATTTTGTTTTGTTTTGTGTTGGTCTGTTTTATTTTGGTTTGTTGTATTCTTTTTCTGTATTCTTATTTGTTGTAACCATCAAGAGAAAACTTGTCAAGCATTAATACCCAACAAATGAAGAAAAAAACATACAGTTTATTTTATGTTTATTTTCATGTGCTCATTTATGAGGGATGTGGACTGTTATGGGTGTGACAGTTCTAAAAATAGAACTTTATCTGACTATTAAAAACATACTTTAAATGCTTTAAAACTTTTTTTATAGAGACCTCACATTTTGAGGTCTCTTTATTTAAAACACCTGAGCTATCAGTAAGGTGAAAAACATTTTTTTCATGATGAAGTTTGCCTGGAATTGCTCTGTGATAAAAATATTCTTACAAATGTGAACTCATATGACTGTCCACGTGAGAAGCGCATTTCCGGGTCCGAAGGATTACAAACACACACCTCCGCCGTCACGTGAACGTTATCATCGAGGAGACATGCTGATTTATTTTTTACAGATGATTCATTGAGAGTTAACATAGTACAGTCAAAAGGTCGCCACAAAAACATTCAGCTGTATTTGTTTTGCGAATATAGCTTGTGTTATGGATCGTTGGAAAGGCAGAGTTACTCTCGTCACTGGTGCTTCTGTAGGAATAGGAGCTGCGATAGCAAAGTCTCTTGTCCAGCATGGCATGAAAGTGATTGGCTGTGCCAGAAGCGTGCAACAAATAGAGGTGATTATGCAAAGTGAGAGAAAATGACTTTATAGTTACATGAGACTTCAAGTTTTTGTTCTCCTGCAGGAATTAGCATCAGAATGTGTCAAGTGTGGATTCAGTGGCACTTTGATTCCATACAAATGTGATCTGTCTGTAGAGGAGGAAATCTTGTCCATGTTTGCCTGGATCAAAGATCAACATCATGGCATTGACGTGTGCATTAATAACGCTGGCTTGGCAATGCCAGAACCTCTATTAAATGGTAAAACAAGTGGCTGGAAGACTATGGTGGATGTAAGTATCTCACACAGATAGCACCTGCCTAACCAGATACTATGCCAAAGCCTTTCATAACACATAAGACAGTCGTGTAGTTCCAGTATGGGTCGCTAGTAGGGTAAAAGTTTAGAATTAGATTCAGAGAAAGTTAATAAATGAAAGTATTTATTAACGTCTTTATGGTATTGCAAACAATAAAATGGCTTTTTATTGTAGTGAGGATTGTCATGTGCACATTTAAGCAAACCTTTTTGATATCTGGCCTTAATAGTCATATAAATATATATATATATTTAATTTTCCATTGTTTAATCTTGATAAGATGTAATGTATACAAATATAAAATATCTTAAACTATGAAACTCAACGTTTTCCTTCTTGTCAAATTACAGATAACAAATGATTATAACTATTTAACATTTTTCAGGTGAATGTGATTGGACTGTCAGTGTGCACCCGTGAGGCTTACCAATCCATGAAAGAAAGAAATGTTGATGATGGCCATATCATTAACATTAACAGGTACATTAATTTTTATATTCATGCCTGTGTCCAGGCAAAAAAAGCATTAAATATCTTACAATATGTGTTTTAGCATGTGTGGACACCGAATTGTACACAATGCTGACATACACTTCTACACCGCTACCAAATATGCTGTGACTGCTCTCACCGAAGGTTTACGACAGGAGTTACGGGAGGCTAAGACCCATATACGGGCCACGGTAAGAAAAAGCTAATGAAAAGAAAGACTTTTGCATGATTGTTCGTAGTAGGACATATTTAAAGACTATAGTGGCTTTGTGCTCTTTCTTTAACAGTGCATATCTCCTGGTTTGGTGGAGACAGAGTTTGCCTACCGGCTCTTTAAACACGAGCCAGAAAGGGCTGAGGCTACTTATAAAAGTATAAAGGTATAGACAAATCTTGCTTCTTTTTTATTAAACACACTGTAAGTCATGGTTAACTTTATATTAAAATATTGTATTTACAGTGCCTGACAGCTGATGACATCGCCAACGCCGTGGTGTATGTTCTGAGTGCTCCTCCACATGTTCAGGTTAGCAGCGGTCATTAATGTGTTTGTGTCTGTAGATATGCAGATATCACTACAGAATTACACCGTTTAAATGATTCTTGGCTTTTTGCAGAGAAATAAAGCAAAGTGGTTTTATTATACAGAATTTCACTTCTGTAAATGGCATGGACTTTACATATGTGTGCAGTCTGATAATCCATGCTATCACTGGGGTTTATTTCCAGGTTAATATTAGATTTTCAAGATTTTCAATGTGGACTTCTGAACTTCATTGTAGAATGATTTAATGATTACATTTTATTTATAACTGTGTGTCCTTTCATCCTCTTCAGATCGGTGACATCCAGATGAGGCCTGTGGAACAGTTGACGTAACCAAAACAAATAACAAAGTTATACATTTATCATCATATTAAATATTACCATATAAACTATTTAGAAGTTCATTTGTATTAAATGCTTTGTCTCATCTTAAAATTTACAGTTTAGGAATTATTGTGAAACTAATTTTTCTTTTAAGTGTACATGATGTTCTGTTTAAATGCAGAATGTAGTTACTGTATCATGGCTGTTGCAAGAAATGACACAAAAATCAGTTTAGTACAATTAATGATTAGCAGTGGCAATGGTTTAATATCTTACCACAAGTTTGGTATTGGTATTGCAATTAAACTTACTTCTTTTATACAATGACAAAGAAAAATAAAAACTGAACTTCACTAAATGAAAATCATTTTGTTTCTTTCCCATATTTTCTTTTTTTTATTATTTATATTTTAAAATAAATTTTTTTTGTACAGTTACAGTATGCATTTTGCCATACGTATTTATTAGTAGAAGTGACTTAATTGTTTTGGTAAATCAGAGACTTTTATAGGAAGTGCATTGCTATTGGTTGGCAGTCAGGCAGAGGAGGTATTGCAGTATAAACCAGCACAGACTCTCAGCTGTGCCACTGTGATAGTGATGGATCGATGGAGGAACAGAGTTGCTCTCGTCACTGGTGCTTCAGTGGGAATTGGAGCAGCGATCGCTAAAACATTAGTCCAGCATGGCATGAAAGTGGTTGGCTGTGCCAGAAACCTGGAACAAATAGAGGTAGTCCAACTTTTTTCTTATAAACAAGTTACAATGTTAAAGTGAAACTAGTTGCAAGTGCAAGTAAATTTGTTTATTGGTACCATGACTACTAGGTCATGGCATTGCGCTCTCTAGCCTTTGTACAATACAATACACTGTAACTTGCACGTTGGATAGGTAAACATACAGAAACTACACTTGAAAAGTAAGGTATATAATAAAATAAGCATACAGTTTAAAAAGAAAAAACTTTTAAAAATGGTTGGTTAAAATGTATATGCTGCAAACAAAAATGTCTGCTTGAGTCTATTTTATTTTTATTTTTGTTGGTCAGAACAATAAATTGAACATTTTAAGCACAATTCAGCCATTTTAGTAATTGTTTTGTTCATAGCTATTTTACTATTTGCATTTGATTGCTGAACTTCCATCATGACAGTTAAATCTCTGTTGGGGCATGTTGTCACAAACAGTGCGCAGCAAAAAAAAAATAACACATCAATTTCACGTGTCATGAAAGAGTTTATGACATCAAAAGTGCTGTTAATAAGTATCTTATGATTGCTCTGAGAGATCTTATTTGTCAACATTGTATTGCAATATCTTTCGTGTTATTCCACAAAAAACAATACAGCATCATGATGAAATCCTAATATCTTAATATGCAGGACAGACTTTTTCTTTTGCTACAAATAGTGTCTGACTTAATGTGCCATTAAATCCCTTTTCTAAATAGCAATAAACCATTGGTTAAATGGATTTCACACATTTTCTTATACGCTCTCTCATTGCTTGGTTTTCTCCTGGCAGTGGTTTCAAGCTGAAATGTTTCTTTTTCCACAGAAATTAGCATCAGAATGTGTCAAGTGTGGATTCAGTGGCACTCTGATTCCATACAAATGTGATCTGTCCGTAGAGGAGGAAATCTTGTCCATGTTTGACTGGATCAAAGATCATTATCATGGGGTTGACGTGTGCATTAATAATGCTGGTTTGGCTTTCCCAGAGCCTCTATTACGTGGCAAAACAAGTTACTGGAGGTCTATGTTGGATGTAAGTATATCACACGATAGATAGATAAATCAAGTATTTTTGATATGCAACGTGTGAAAACAAAATGTACTTTGCAGGTGAATGTGATTGGACTGTCAGTATGCACCCGTGAGGCTTACCAATCCATGAAAGAAAGAAATGTTGATGATGGTCATATTATTAACATTAACAGGTACAAGAATGTCATTTGAAATTTTTACATCAATTTCCTGGCACCAAAGCATCTTAATGTATCTTACTGTGTTTTAGCTTGTGTGGACACAAGGTCATGCATCACGCTGACATACACTTCTACACGGCTACCAAATACGCTGTGACCGCTCTCACCGAAGGTTTACGGCAGGAGTTACGGGAAACCAAGAGCCACATACGTGCCACGGTCAGAGCAAGCTTATCATCATCTACAGTATTAATGATATGTAGCACTGATTTACTGACTTAAATTTATGTTATATAATTATCGTCCAAAGACTGATTACACTAATATTGTTTATTCTTTGACAGAGTATATCTCCTGGTTTAGTGGAGACGATGTTTACCACCCGGCTCTACAGTGACAAGCCAGAAATCGCAGCTGCGGCCTATGGAAGCATAACGGTATAGAAAATAAAAGAAACAAATCATGTTTTAAGTATAGAAGATAAAGATCTGTATTTTAAATTATTTATTGTAATTTTTACAGTGTCTACAGGCAGAAGATGTAGCTAGTGCAGTGATTTATGCTCTAAGTGCTCCCGCTCATGTTCAGGTAAGTGTGGTCTATCTGGAGAAGATATGGGTTTTTGCTGTGCTCCTAATGTAATTGAATATTTTTGGCATGACCAATGAGCCAAAAACAAGAACTGTAACATAAGAAATCTCTTATTGTTCAGTGTTCATTTTGGTTTACGGTATAGAATCACTTAAAATATGCTTTTGGGGGAAATGAAAAGTTCAGTGATATTAAGTGATGGTAAGTTGTTGGTAAGTATTGTTTTGTTTTTTCTTCTGTAGGTTGGAGAACTTCAGGTTATGCCTCTGGAACAGATGTGTTTGTAACAAAACAAAACAGCAGCATTTCTAAAATATTGGCTAGGGATCTAAGTGTCTAACAGTCATAAAATAACAAACTTTGGGCACAAATGCACCTAAAATTCAAAATGTGAGGGGACAGAGATTTTTTCTTAGTGATAGCCATCAATATCATCGATAATGAAATAGAATATAAATAAATTAAATCCTAATTAATTTGTGAATGCTGATACTATTTAGATTATTCAAAATTATTTAGATTATTCAAAATTATTCAAATTAATTACTTAAAAAAAATAATTGATTCTACATACAGAAGCACAGTATAATTTAGACACGTAAATGTCAAAAATGACCTTTAATATCAACTACATGGGGAAAATCATGTAAAATCCTAATGTAAAAGCTTATTTCTGACACCAATTGCTAGTGTTTAGCATGTTTATATCACAAATGACAATCATTTAAAAAAAAATGTAATTATAGTATATTAAATAATGATAAGATCTGACAGTTGTTTTCTTGCATGGTTCAAGAAAATTCATTAGCAACTAGAAAAGTTCAGAGAAGCGTATAAAATGTGTTCTTCCAAGTAAGGGAAGCATGACGTGTCCATTGTTTCGTTGTTCCAGCATGCCAATAAAACAACGTGAGAATAAAAAATAAATACCATTAACCCAACATTAGACCTTCCTCCAAATCTTTAGCCATTCCTTTAAATATTTAGTTATTTAGATTGTTCAGTTGTTTAGAAAATACCTACCAAATGTAATCTTATTACCTCCAGTCCATTAATTCTGGTTTTACAGCAGTTTTTAGGCAACCTCTTACTTCTTCAGACACGCAGTTACTCAGCAAATGTCTCTCGCTCTCATGGGAACAGAGACTCTCCGCCCTCTTAACCTCATTTCCATGACCGTAACAGCATGAAACACGGTGTAATCAATTGTGAATTGTCCTTGTGCTTTGAAAGTGATACTATTGTACTGTTTGGGAATGTGTATTATTTCATAACGTCTACACCCTCTCAATGCTAGATTGTTATTACATGTCTGGGAACCAGAGAACTGGTGTGAGACTCTACATTGTTTTAATAGATCTGCTGACTACAGCAGGGGTCATGGAGACGGAAGTAAGTGTGATGTAAAATGGTGTGATGTTCGGCATGGACTGTAATATGAATACATTTGGGTGGTTCATCATTTGAATAATGTAAATCCCTTGTAATTCCACACCTCACTTTGGTTTAACCAACTAAAGTGTATTGCAGTTTTATATGGAATTAATGTAGAACTTGAAAAAGTGTTAGACCCAATATTACTATTTTTTGTATATATGTGATAAAAAATATTTTTGATAATTTTCTGTAGTACTTTTAAAAAGGCGAACTTTTGAGGTCCATTTTACACAATCTAACATTTTTGTTTTAAGATTTTTTTTAAACAAAACACTAAATGTTTTTTTGAAATGTATTTATATGTAATTCTATAATAAAAGGATAAATAACGACAGTATGTACAGTATGTTGTATCAATGTTCCATCTAAACAACAAACCCCCATAATTTGCATTCTGTTTGAACATAGTTATCCAAACTATTAAAAATATGTATAACCATTAAATTATGAATATTCAAAAATCATCTACTTAATTTGCATAATAATAACACTTGACTCTGTGGATTAACCTGATAACTGTCACTGTACATATTGTGCATACACATGAATAATGTGTACATGAATGCATTATACGAACTACATTTTTTATTTATATTTTAATTTTTACATGCTCCGCAACACTCTGCTTTTATTATACATTTTATTTTTTTAAATCTTATTATTTCTTTAATTTTAGGTATTTTTAAAAACATTAAATAATTTTTGTGTATGTTTATTGTTGGGTTTTTCTTATGAATATATTTATTCTTGAGTCTTATACCTTTCCATCAATATATAGTTATATAATTAGATTAGAATTCAACTATGAAATATTAAACTAAGTTGTGAAATAATAAGTGTTCCTCCTGCGGAACGGTGACAGTTAACAGGTTAAAACATATGATATATTTAATGTTTTTTGATAATATTTCCTGCTCACTTACAGTGTGCATACTTTAAACTTGTTCTGAAAAGGGCTCAATTTTTCACAAGAGCATGTGAGGGTCAGCTGATGGAAGATTTAAGTGTGCACCTAAACCAGATTATCCTTGATGAGGAATGTGACCCGATTCCACTCAGAGCCCTGGCAAAGACCTAACAGAACCAAAATCTCCCTGCTAGAACAAAGACCATCATAAATGTACCTAAAGGCTTGCTTTACAGTAACCTACAGGAGGGAAATACAATAATTTATCAGGTTACCTTTAAGTACACAAAACAATTTCACAGGGTTTAATAAAAACTAAACCCCATACTGTGGAGCACAGGAATGTTTTTGTAAACCATGTTACAGGAGAGCCGACACTGCTTTTATTTACTTTATTCAGAAATCATGTTGAGGAACATATGCTTAATAAAACTGATCTGGCTGCCAATCTACCATCATCAGATCTAAAAAAAACAAAGTAGTTAAAAACATGCTGCTTATTAAAACAACCTAAATCACAGCAGACCATGTGGAGACTATCAAATATCACTCTTTCTTAGCTTTTCCTCTTTTTTTCCTAGTTCTTCGATCCTTGGTTCCCTTCATCTTCAGATTCCGAGTCACCACGGACGGAGTGCTAGTCTGTTCGAGGGGAAACGTTGGAGTTGTACTAATCTCAGGATCTGCTGACTGAATCACCGTGTTCTCTTGATTTAAAGCGGGAGGTGGTGTCGTGTCTGTTTCGGCGGGCAAAATGACTTCATAACATATTTTGACTACACGCCTACCATTGGGCAGGTTGGAGAGTTCTTCTTTAAATTTCCGTCTTCCCTTAAAGTCCTTTAAACTATGTTGTTCATTCTTTGGAGTTCCAAAAGGTGCACTTGATGTTGCTGTTGCAAATCCCTCCAAGCTTTCAAGCCGGTCTAAACCTAATCTTTCTAGTACATGAGTTTCCCCGACTCTTGTCTCAGAATCTGGGCTTAGTTGGGAATCTCCTGAGATGGGATCTTGAGGGGGCTCTTCTGTAAAGGCAGCAAAGACTTTCTTCATTCTCTTTCTTCCTTCCCTCTGCCTTGAATTTGACTTTTTGCTTTTCACAATGGGTGTATTTTGCTCAGTGGATATGGCGACTACAGGTCTTTTTTCTTCCTTGTGCTCTGTACTGTGTGGCATGTCTTTTCTTACCTCAATAATGGGACTCTCTGTTGTTGACGCTGTCAGGCTGACGCCATCAGATGGACTCGCTGAAAGCGTCTCTTCCTTCGAATATGTCTGAGTGGGTAAAGAGGGGGGAATATTTTTCCTAGTTTTTTTCCTGTGTCTCATCTTTCGGGTTACGAGCTTGTCACTTGTAGTTGGGACGATGTGAGATGTAGGTGTAAAAGATTCTGTGTTATTTGCTTCTAGTTCTTTCTTACTTGCTGAAGTGGACACAACCTCCTGACTTTCATTACCTGTCCTCTGAGGGTCGTCTCTCATCATCTTATTAGACAACGCCCCGTTACCTACGGCGTCAAGCTCAGTGTTCATAAAATTATTATCCTTTGTCCTCGATTTGTCAATCTTTGCATGAGCGTCCATGAAACTGTTCTTACCCATGACCTCCTCTGCTTGACTGGTAGAAGCTGCACTTGGTGTTCCTTCATCAACCTTCAACACAGCATCAAGTTTTCGGTTTTTCTTCCTGCCTTTCCCCTTTCTCTTTTTGTTCTCTTTTTTCTTTTTGCCCAATTTTTTCTTTCTCTTGCTTTCCGACGTCTGCGTTTCTCCTTTTCCTGCCTCTGCGGATGAGCTTTGTGAAGTGGAGACCGTGGCGAGCACTTTGATGAAATCCTCTGCTGCCGTCACTACGTTTGTGAGCGAGGGCTCCTCGGGGGTGGTGGTCTTTGATTCGGACAACGTCGACTGTGTTGTGCTCTCTGCACCCAGAGTCTCATCCTGCTTTTCTTCTTCTGAGACCTTCCCTTTAGGAGGCGCTATAGTCAATATGTCAATAACATCAATGCCCCCGAAGTCATAGGGGATTGATTCTCGAATGACTGCAACGGGAACTCTGTCATATTTTTTACACCTTTAGTAAAAGGAGTAAACATCACATGTATTTAGTCAATGTAGCATATTTTTTGATCCAAAAGAAGCAAAACGTTATTAAAAAAATAATTTAATACTTACAGGCCATACCAGTGGCGCTCCACACACTGTTCTTCAAATGAAAACTCAAAACAAGGCACTTCAATCACGTTAAAGAAAGCTTGTCCAACCACTCGGGATGAAGTGTCATTGACTTGTCTCAGGCATTCTTTTAACCTGTATGATACATGTGTGCTCATTAATTTTTCATAAAATATTACTGGTGACAATTGATTAATAAATTAATTGTTAGATTAATTTAGTCTTTTACACAGAATGTTAACTGACAGTGAATTTGTCTCTTTAGTCAATTTCAACTGTCCATCCTGTATCACTTTACTTTCCAAACAATACATGTGATACAGAAGGTTCTTTGCGGTGATGTCATAGAAGAACTGTCCCAAAGAACGCTAAACGTTCCTTAAAGAACCAATTTTTCCTTACATTTTATAGTCTATTTTATAGTCTCTTGTGAAACAGAAAGGTTCTTTGAACGTTAAAGGTTCTTCATGAAACCATTTAGACCGTGTTTTATGTGACAGTAACATTCAATATTAAAATTAATATTACAATTTTAGATTTAAATGCCCTTTTCAGAGAAAGTGTATATTTAAGGTACAGTATTTTTTTTATTTCACCATTAAATAACCTTTTAACCTTTTTCCCTTCACTCCTGCAGTGTGACAGATGAATTTTCACTCAGAGACATGCAGTGTCTTAATTAATATCACAACATGTACCAATGATTTAAGAATGAGAAAAATGTTGTTTAACGGAGTTTTTAGATGAAATATAGCCCGTCACGCAGCAGGGCGCGTCTGTCAGCATCACACACATATCTGGACTACGTCACTTACGCACTAAACTTACGCGTTGTCGCAGTCGCAGTGGCTGAGCGAGTGCCATTTAAAATTGGTGTATCCATAGTTGGAGGAGAATGCATGAATGACGTAAGGACAGTGATCGTGAACGCGGCAGCATTTGTCGGTTTCTGCGAATTCACCTGTGGGAAAATACCGACGTACATACAGTTACATTGTGCACAAATAAAATCTGTATTGAACTTTACTTAAATGTAAAACTAGATTTAAACTATATTCAAACTCACCCAGTTGATCATAATGTTCCGCAATGTTTCCTGCACCACACCAAAGTGTCCCGGGATAGGTGAAGCCTCGCTTGGATCGACGGAGCGCGTTCTTATTGTCTGCAGCATCCGAGTTCGCTTCTTTTGGTCGCTTTGTCGTCACGATCACGTTTCTCTCGCCTTTAGATTTCAACTTATTACAATTCGCCTTGGCTTCAGACACCCCGGTCAAACTCCGCTTCAAATCAGAGTTCACTTTCTGCTCTCTTAAACCAAGTCTGCAAACGTGCATGAAGGATTTGACTTGCATTTCGTTTCGAATCACAGAGCAGTCCACCAAACGGCCCTGAGAGTCATGCACCGAGTGGACTTCTTCAACCCCATCAGTTACCTGATGGAGATGATAGTCTCCTTCGATTGAACTTTTGGCGCAGAGGGTGTTGTTGAGCATGTAAAACAGCTCTTTGCTCTCTTTTTCTGCATCTAAAGAGCTTAAGAATTCACCCTTGACAAAGTTTCTGTCTAGGTAAGACAGAAAGACGAAAAACACGGACCACATCGCGACGGGCGGCACTTTCAGCACCACGAAGTCTCAGACAGCACCACAGCCTCTCCAGCCCGGCGAGTACCGGCTCCTTACAACCTCTGATGTCTGTTGGTATTAATATATTGCCGGTCAATAATGGGAGGGGTCTGTTATTTGTTTAACCCTTTCCTTAACGGATGAACTGGAGTAGCCCGTGTACATCTGTTCTCTCGTTCGGTCGTTTTGTGGCACGTGAACAATGTGCAGTGATTTCCAATGGCACCTTTATGTGTGAATCATGCGCATCCGATATTTCAACTACATTTGCAAAAGGCAAATTCATCTTCCTCCTATTTGCAAGAGGCAAATATTGCAGGAAAAAAACAAAAACTTAATTTTAAAAAGTTACATTTATTGGGTAAATCTTGCTTTTTGTGATTACCACACCTTTACCTATTTTATTGCTTTATATCATTTTATTTTAATAAGTATTATTCTAATCGTAATACAATACATAAAACACAAGCATTATATATAAAAAACACAGAACTTAACGTCTTTAAAATACATCAGGCCAAAATAGTTTAAAGGTAGTATTTGGAGTAAAAAATATTTCATTTGCATTTTTTAGACATTTGTACATGCACGTGCACCGAGAGACTTAATTCTGCATAATGGATGTAGGGTGTAATGGATATTCGTGTTGTGACCGCAAGTAACCCCCATCGCTCCCAACACTTCGAGATTTACTTTGGTGACGCGGCAAGGAGGAGGTTCCTGTCGCGCTTTCCATAGTAACAAGAGATGGGGTGATTCTTCCGACCCAACGAGATTGGGCATTCTAATTGCACAAAGGGAATGGGTAGTGACCTAATTTGGAACAGTGGGCTTTTCAATGGAGACGAATGAAGATCTCAATGCAGTTACATTTGTTGTGCACATCAGTCAGTGTCTTCATCTTTTCCTATGGTTACATGGACCTTTACTTAAGGATCTTTTAAAGAAGACTTTAATAATGTCTTAGGCGCCACCAACATCAAAAGAGTCACGCGAGGAGAGACTGCACGTTTGTCCACATTCAAATAGATTTATTTACATATTTAACTAAAAAGAGAGACTTATTTAAATGTGCATTCTGCACGTGATGGGAAAAAATTGTCTTCTACTTCTGGTGAAAGAAAAAAAAAATACCTATAATTTTTTTAGGTCTAGATGATATTTTAATTTTTTATGTAGCTAATGGTTATAATTGCTCACACAAACTAAGAATATTAACCACATGGATGGGAAAATGTCCAAATGCAAAATGTTTACGGTCGGCTTTTAAAGATCACCCATTAAGACCCACACTTGGCAAAGAAATCCATTTGATGGGGGTGGAAACAAATGGTGTAAAATCACCAGAGGCAACATGCGACAATGTTAGAAAATCCGCTCGATGTATTATTAATGTAATGCTCATTAAAAGTTTTGCCAGGATATTAATCGCAGTGTGTTCCACATATCTACAGACTTTAAAACGTCTTCAACATTAAAATATGATTGCAACCCATACGAAAGGTCCAAACGTATATGAAATGCATAAATGTGTTGTTTTTATAGAGTACTGCGTGTATTTGAGCAATTTTGTTCGTCACTTGGGCGGGATAAAGTTCTTTTCTAAATAAAGATACTTTTAAAGATACTAAAATTGCTTTAATTTAATCTTAACAATATCTCCAAACAGTGAAACGTAAGGTAATTTCATTTTCGTTCTTTCGTTCTTTCTTTGTGTTTGTAAACACTTATGAAAATGCCCTTATTTATAATTATAAATGCATTTACAATATAAATGCCCAAATATAAATAAATGCCCTCATATCTTATATTTTTTAATAAAGGTAATAATTATTAGATTTGTTTAAAAACATGTATTACAGTTAGCTGGCATTTGCTTGTAGCTGCATTCATCCTGTGCTATCATCAGATTTTTCATCCAATATACTAATGTGAGTATATTTACCAAATACAAAATGTGTTTATTAAATATGGTAACTAAAGATGACTTTGGTTTTTGCTCAGTAAACAGTAACACTGGATTACAGGAGTCCTGCAGCTAATGGTTAAGCGATAAGTCTCAGACAGAGGAACAGACACGCCCACTTTGGACTAGCTGAACTTTACGCCACATACATCCCGTTACCGAGGTTAGTTTTACTCAGTCTAACTGTCCTTCCAAGATGGATGTTTTAGCTGTTCCTCAAAAGAGACAACAAGGCTGGTATTTGTCACTTATGGCTCCAAACACAAAAGGACCAAAGTTTGCCTGGCTTGATCCATCAAGACTCTACTGTAATTCACAGGTACTGTAGCTGTCACACACGCGAACTTTTTGTTATGTAACCCATGTGCCACGTTAAATGGATGTTATTGAATAATCTAGCATGCCTACTAGCACCATTTATTGTAAAGTATGGAAGATAAAACAAGAAATGGTACACTGTGTTGACTATCTCTGATCACAGTTTTAATGTATGACTGATCCAGGCACTGTCAGATTGTGTGAAGGACCTTCTCGGACCATTCCAGAATGAGACGATTGACCTGGTGGCTGGAATAGACGCCATGGGATTTATTCTGGGTATATAGTGCAGTACAAGAGTTTGAACTAGTGACAACATTTTTAGCTATGTTCATGTTACAGTATATGTTACATAAAGTAAATTTAACTCCTGGGCAAAGATGCTAAATATAGAGCAGGATATACTTTTGGACCTGACCTATTTTTTAACTACACTAACCTAAAAAGGCTACAATAACTGTTCTGCATACCATATTTTGTTGCCACCCTTGCTTTAAACAATAACAGTATTCAGATAATGATCTTCCAAGAGTCTCGTGATGCTTGAGATTATGAGGTTAATAAATACTGAAACATTGATTTCCAATTATTTTAACTAACTTCTTCACATTTTCAGGGTCCGCTGTGGCCACAAAATTAGGAAAGGGATTTTTGGCTATCCGAAAAGCAGGACACTTATGTGTTCACACTCATACTCAAGAGTATGTTGATTACTCCGGACGGGAGAAGCTCATGGAAGTGCGTGTTGATGTGTTAAAGTCAGGTACTTATATGTAATTACTGTACGTGCTACTTATATTTTGTAAATACAGGTTGTTTCAATTTCACACCTATATAATTGTTTATGATGTTTTGAAGCTTCCAAAAGGTCCATTTTTTTTATTCTGACAAAGTCATATTGATCTATATGAACTATGTAAGGATGTAAGGTACATTTCAGTTCTTACACATTCTGGTTATTAATACAAATATTAAGAACCATGGCATATGATAAGTTATGTTTTACAGGTCATCGGGTTCTTTTGGTAGACCAGTGGATTGAGACTGGAGGAACTATGAGAGCAGCTATTAAACTGGTTGAGAGTCAAGGAGCTACGGTTGTAGGTAAGCCTAAAACATCTAGTATAATTAAAGCAAAGAGATGTTTTAAAACATGGTGCCAACCATCTGCTTCCCCTCTCCATCTTATTTATGAGGTTTTTGATTCTCCCTTATCGAACCACCGTCAAAATAAACGATGCAACTAAAATATGCCTGATGTGGAGTTTATTGACATTTCACGTAAGGTTATTGACACACATTTATGCATGCAAAATACAACACAAAAGATTTGAACAGCTGGCTTCTGTGAAGAGATCTTAAATAGCTATTGGAAACAATAATCAATAGTGTGGACTGACTGTTTTAAGAGTCCTATTATTTCTCTGTTCTTTATAGGCATTGCTGCTGTGGCCATTGAGAACAGTGACGGGGGAACGTGGCTAAAGGAAAATTATAAGTATTCTCACTGCATTCCAAATGAGCTTCAAGCTCAGATAGACAAGCAATACCTGAAATCATTTAAGAGCTTCAGTAGCTAAACATTTGGAAATCAGGAACAGAGGAACATAAGGAATGTGAAATCAGCCAATAAATCTTTTGCAGCAACTAGGTCTAGAAAATTATTCAGAGGTTGCTTATAGATAGATTATGAGATAGGTATGGCAGTTTGATTTTGTTTGTAAGCTTAAAATGATTGGTTTTTTTTTGGTTTTAAGTATTCATTTGTTCACCCTTTTAAAGCCGGTATATGACTTATTCTTCTGTAAAACACAAAAAAGTTATTTTGAGAAATGTCTCGGTGGTGAAATGTTTTGTGTCCATACAATGGAAGTCAATTGGGGTTAATGTTGTTTGGTTACGAACATTCTTCAAAACATCTTCTTTTGTGTTCTGCAGAATAAAAAAAGTCAAACAGATTTAGAATGACATGAGGGAGAATAAATGATGGAAAAATATTTCTTGAGTTTCCTTCAAGTCTTGCTGGTCATATGTAGTCTATGACTGATGGTTGTTACACTGAAATGACCACTAGAGGTCACTGTCAGATTTCATTACTAACTAAATTTATTACTAATCTGAAAAAAACTTTTTTAAAAGGTATTAATAGATTTTCTACTTGTTTAATTTATTATGAAAGGTTTGATTTTAAAATAAATGCAACAGAAATACTGAAATTATTTTATTTAGAATAAAAAAATGTCAAGCACAGTAAACTATTCATACAGCTGTAAAGTTCTAATACTTAAAGGTTTCTTTACCCTTTTTAATATGAGTTTTGATATAGAAAAATACGATTGTTGTATTTTGTGCAACTCATGCATAATCCTCTTGTGTACCTTTTAAAATCACTGCTGACTATTCAATAATGCAAATAACAAAGTACAATAATCACTGATAAGGAAAATACATTTGGAGATAATGCAAAAATTGTGCATAGAGTGCACTTGTGAAAAGAGTATCGTAACAAAGGAATGTTTTCTTTCATCCAGAAGAAAATCAGCTCCACCCTAATGATAATAAACCACGCTGTTCACTGTACATTCCTGTAGATGAAATATGTCAGTCTCACTTTTCTTTTCCCATAGATTCTCCCTGTGTACGTACATGTACGTTTGCATGTTTTGCTTTGGTACCGTAACAAATCAGTGCAATTTTTTTGCATTTCCACATGATAAGTCTTTACTGACAACAGTTGGACTGCTTCTTCTTGGAAGTTGCATATAAGTTGTTTGGGTTACTGTTGATTTCTGTGGAAAAAAGCAATGTATTGGTTTAATCTGAATGAACATTGGTCATATTTACTTAATTAATAAATGTCTTAATGTGCATGACTCATCAAAATGTTTCAAAATCTTTAACGTCATAACTTTATTTGCAAATGAAATCTGATGTAACCAAATTCTTCAGGCTGGGTACGTATTATAATCACAAATGTAACAGCCCTGTATAAGCCAATCAAATCCTGAAAAATGTCCTTACATTACTAATATATAGAATATTTACATAGATTTTGCTTTTTTTACTCCTATACATGCAGAAATGTATCTCATTTCAGACATTACTTGCAGACGATAGTCCATACAGCTTTTAAAACATTATGACATGAGCCAATGAGAGAGAACAGACAACCCTTTGTTTCTGCAGCACTGAAAACTGTGTTATGAAAATAAGCTCACTACTTACTAACAACTTCTCCAATACGTCTGGATCCACTTTTCTCTAGTTCTGCCATTACATTTGCTTCAAATGTTAAAGATGCCACTCGGAAGAAAAACTCTCTCACGTTCTCACCTACATCACAATGGTAAAAAGTAATTAAACAATGTAAAATTAATACAACAATAATATCTATCTAAGGTATCCCAAAAAAATACATATGAACAGAATGACTCTCTTAATGCAAAACATTTGATTAAAATACACTGAACCACTTCTGAAGTTCACTCATCTAGTAACAACTGACCAGTTAAAGCGGACAGAGCCCAGTACTCTGCTTTCATCTGATCCGCTATTTTAATGGCATCTTGCTCAAAGAGAGCATACTGGGCAGGAGACTGAGGAAAGACACATTACTGTTACAGACAGGAGACAGTATACAAAAACATTTATGAATATATCTACAGTGTATAAACGGATGAAATACAGAACAGTTTCCATGTAATTTTATAATGATTTACGTTGAAACTGACACTCACACTTAAATCTTTCTTTGTGCCAACCAAAAATAGTTGTACACTTGTAGGATCGTTCTCTTTCATTGCATCCTCTAGCCATTGCCTGCAAAAGAGAACGATACTGATTTCATTGACTCTTACAAGTCACGTTGAATAAAAGCTAAATGCCTAAATGTAATGTAATATATAATTGTTAATCCAGAGGGTGGGATTAAACGGGAGTGACGATGCCATTTACCTTGTGTGCTCCAATGAAGCCACATCAGTCAAATCAAACACAATGATTACAGCTGAAAACAGAACGGAAAAAAATAAATTTGGGCTCTATCAAAAATTGAGGTATGAAGTATTAAAATAAGGTAAAATAAGCTTTATTAATTAGATTTAGCTATCATGTTATTATATTTATTATACATTAAATAAAATCAAAATATATCAGTCAATATTATTTCTATATATAATATTATTTTTATTCCTTACCCTGAGCTCCTCTGTAGTATGTAGATGCAATGCATTTAAACCTCTCCTGACCTGCAGTGTCCCACCTGACGAATGAAAACAAACATTACTCACCTGTTCTAATAACCAGTGTGATATAAACTAAAATAAAACGTATGTCATACTCACAACTGGAGGCTGAAGGGAACCCCAAGAACTTCAAACCTCTCCATCTCAAAATCCACACCAATGGTGGCTTTGTAATTCTTGTCGAACGCATCTTTACAAAATCTAGAGTAAAAATGACCATTAAATGAGTGTGTAGCTCTTCCCTTAACCATTCTCCCCCATTACACATTACTCACCTATTAATTAAACAGGTTTTCCCTACAGCCAGATCACCAACTACGATGACCTTGGAGATCTTAAACCTACTGGTCAAACAAGAGAAAGAGTTAGAGATAAAGCAGTGCTTTACACCAATCCAGGCAGTCTGTAATATGTAAAATGCTCATGCGGTGAACACAGAATGGATGTAAGCCGTTAAGTTCATATCTCACCCTACTGTTCCTGTCCTCTGCTGTTGACAAGCCGTCTTCACCTTGCTGTGAAATTCATCTTCGGTGTGCAAAGCAGCACTTTTGTTGAAGCACTGTAACAGAGGTGAACATCTAAATTCATGATATCTGGGAGGAGTCACGTGACATAAAACGCACAGGAAATGGTACACAGGAAAACAATGGATCATTTACGTATGAATGTATTGTATGTAAAGCACGTACTTTAGGAAGCTGGCCGATTATGCGGTCTTTTCTCACCGGGGGCAGCACACTCATGATGGGGTTACTGCAGGAGACGAAACCACAAAGTTATGAATCACAGCTTGAAGTTTTGTAACATGGCAACTCTGAACGGGATAAATGAGTAATGTCTGGTTAGATCTGATTTTTGTGGCTCCAGGGGTAAACTTGCTCTGTTCACATTTCAATAAAACTATAATAAAATATGGCTTTCATAGCCGAGTTTAAAAACTTGATGAGAATAAAACTATGTAGGAATAAGTAAGTTAAGGTTTAGGCCACAATATGGATGAAGACTCACTAATCTGTATTTCGTTAATCCTCAAGTAAATCTGAGAACAAAGAAAACCTGCTAATCTGATACGTTTAACTTATTTGAGGTTTTTGTCTTTTCATGTTTTTTATTTTATAGCCTACTGGTGCGTTATTGGAATACCGCTACACGCTTATTGTAACACCGTTTACGGTTTTAGTTTTTTGTGATTATGCATAAACATTTTATAAGAATGAACGCAAACAAAACGTCAATCCATTCTTCCTAGTTACATCGCACTTCGTAACATTGTTATAAAGCAGGAACACTGTTGCTACAAACAAACGTGTGCTTACCTCTGCACGCCAAGATGTTCATATGATTGAAGCGCTGACTTTCTGAGACGTGTCCGTTTTAAATCGCTTTTATCGACGCATGGAAAGAAAAAGAAGGAAGGATAAAAAAACAAAACAAACGATGGGCTTTAACGTTCATCCATCGCGTACAGTTCTCAAGTTTCCTAAAGAAAACTGCAGGACACTCCAACCCACGGAAGTGAATGGTACTGCATACAAAATGCATTTCTCCAGCAATCCCGCTTTCTTCCTACTTAAAGTGGGAAAGACGGGAGCAAACGCTCCCTACCGCCCCCTAGCGTTATCATGTCATTTACATGATTATTACTGTCTTACAGAACACAATGATTTTTCATTTATATATATGGTATTTATGTCTTGAGTTATAAAAATTATGATGCACAATAAATATAAAACACAATTGATCTGATGCTTCAGGATCTGTCCCACACCACTACTGAAATGGTTCGCTCTTAAAACTTTTAATAATGCTGTAAAAATTAAACATTCCTTACACCAAAAAATGTATTGAATAAAATAAAATGTAAAACTATGCTTCTGCTTAATGCATACACTTGTATTAATGACCAGATTAAAATGAACAGTTTGTGTCTTGTTTCTGATCGGCCACAAGAGGGCGCCATATAGTTTAATACAAAACTTCCCAAACTTAAAAGGTCCCCTAAAGACATAACAAAAGCTTTAAGGCCCTCATATTCCTTTTCTGCTTGGTAGTAAAATATATAGAGGCCTACATGACAAAATAATTCTCTTTAAATTATTAACTTTTTATTACCAGTTTGTAAAGGTAGTTATGTGAATGATGTGCTTTCTTATGTGCTTTTCTTATTATGTGCTTTCTTACATTAAAAATACTGTAGTATTTTTAAAGTATAGTAAATGTAGTAAACTTTCTACATACTATAGTGTTTTTAATTACTATAGTAAGAATGCTGCATTATATAATACATATTCTGCAGTTTACCAATGTACTACTGTTAATCCTACAGAATCCAATAGTCCTACCGTATTTTTTAGCTGAGCTATCACAACATTTAATAATCATAATTGGTAAAGCTAATCCATAACATTGCATATTATTTAAAAATGTCAAATCAAAAAGTGTGTAACAAAAGCTACATAGTCAGTTCACAAACACTTTGCAGTAAAATTCATATTTTATGATTTTTTTATAAAAATATACAAATTGTTATGAAGCATATCTAGTCATCACTGTTTAGTAAATACATGTGTGTAATGCTAACAGTGAGCTTTTAAACAACACATTTAGCATATTTTGTTGGATCTTAACCTTTCCCAATAAATATTCCCAATAAAATATTATAAAGCATATTGGTATAACTAGAAAGATGTATAGTCGGTATAAAAATATCCAAACACTAAGAAATGTTTTTGGATTTATGTTGTTTTTGTTAATTTTATGCTTGTTTTGTATCATTTTAAGTCATCTGAAGTCTGTTGAAGGGTCCCAGCCCCCTGAATGAGAAACACTGGTTTAAATATGTATTTTCCTGAATTCCACAGTAAACAAAATGCTTTTAACATCTACCACCAGAGGGCAGCTCATACAAAGAGAAAACATACCAGGTTGAAACAGGGTCAAAAGAGCATCACATTTCCTGTGCACACTTTACTTGATAAGGTCCTGTATGTTAAAGTAGTTAATCCCATAATTTGTTTGCATTAGGTTACCACAAACTAACAATGAAAATGCTTCCATAAAATCTTAACGCATGTCATTCTTCGATTCTTTATTGTAATGATGTGTGAAGCAGTGCATAGGCGTACTGTAGGAGTTTTAATCCCTAGTCTTTTAACACATCAAGGCGAGGTTGAGCTGAATGAAAAAATATAGAGTAAACCTGAGTTTAAGGAAATACCACTCGTCTACGCTCACACCAGATGACTCACACCTGAGTTTATGCCAATAGAGAAAACAAGATGCCTTATGATACAGTCAGAAACATCCAGACAAAACAACACAATAAATCAAAAATATACTGTCACAGAAGTACAGATATTATCTTGAATGTGCAGCAGTATGGTATTTTACACAACTATTGCAAAATCTGCTTTGTATCCTCAGATTTCTCTTTCAGCTTGTATGAAGTAAGTATGTCTGTGTATGATGAAATATAATGGTAGTGTTGTGTATATGCAATAATATTAATACGATGGGATATGGAGGGTAGCTCAGGCTACTTTCCACATGTTTAACATCTCTAGGTTAATAAAAAAGGGTATTGCGTGTCCATATGAATTATTATTGTTAACTTTTCAATTACAGAAGCATTTTATGTTTTCTTGTTACCCGTTGCTATTAATTTCTCTAATGCTTATATTACAAGCATTAGAGTGTCTTTGTTGGTTTATCTGTGATCTGTTTATATACCATCACTACAATGTTTATGAATAAATACATCAGGGAAGACCATCATGCATACTAAATTTTATAATGTTTTTATAATGGCAATGTTTTAAACAATAACACCTATACAAGTTCTTGCTGAATTAGGGAGTTAATTCGTTGTAGACTTTATTTGGATTAACAGAATATTAGGCTTTATGTAAATGCAGTCACTGTGTTTGTAATTAAACCTAAATGATCTTATTAGAAAAATCATTTAGCGATTTGTGTAAATCTGTATGACTTTGTATTTTATGACTGCTTCTTTCTCACTAGAGCATTGGAACTGGGAAGTTGTTATGAAGAGAAACTAGTGGGATTATAGTCATTTTGTAGTCATTTTGTTTCAGGACAGTGTGTACCTTTACTTCACACTACTCAGTGATTTTTAAGTTCTTCCTAAGGCTGTTTGTACTCCTTAGCACAATTATGCTATGGTTCAGATAATCCCTACAATAAAATTATAAACCACATGAATAAAGAATCTTCATTATATTTGGCTATAATATATTTTTCTATACAAAAAGTTTACTTTCACTGTCGAAACTCGAATATCTTTCAAGAACCAGCTCGGTTGCATATTTGGTTTATCCCATAAACCACATTCTAGTTCATGTGTGAATTGTTTCATATGTCCACTGTATATTCTCAGAATGTGACAGTCAGTGATTAGGAATGTGCTGTGTTCATACACAGCAGAACTAATGACGGGGCGGAAGGACAGTGAGAAAACTCATAAGAAGACATTGTTGGTTCTCTTTGAAAAATTATTGTACATTATTACATGCATCTTAAAGGTATGCCTTGAGATCATTTATAAATATCCGTTGACATTATATAGTGTAATCATGGGTCAGTCTCAATATGAGATTGAGTAAATGATGACAGAATTGTAATTTTAAGGTGACCTATTTATTTTAAAAAACATCAAAGGGACCTAAAACAATTATAAATATCATGTGACTGGGTGGTAAGGAAGAGATCACTTTAAAACAAAAGACTCTTTTTGTGTTCATGCTCTGAGATCAGCTCAGATCCTATCACTTCTAATGACTGCAAAGGTATCATTAAAGAAAATAACATGTTTGGTGGACACAGCATCTCAAAAGAAAAAAAACACATCACCAATGAACAATCTTCTCATAGAGTCACATTAGTTTAAAGTAATATAATTATAAGATTCATAAACGATTCATAAAAATGACAAAAATATAAGTGATGCCATATTCAATCTAAATTTTTAGATTTCAATTGGTTACATTCTGTATTTAAGCCTATTGTTGTAAAGGGAAATTGTATTCATCATGTTTTAACTTTCCTATTAAAGGGAAATTGTATTCATCATGTTTGTTTAACTCTATAAAGGAAAGTTAAAACATGATGAATACAATTTCCCTTTAATAGGAAAGTTAAAACATGATGAATACAATTTCCCTTTAGTTGAAACAAATCTGTAATGATTACTGTAGTATACTTTAGCATTACTATAGTAAACTGAGAATTGAGATGAAGATTTGGGGTATGATCTATTGATCTGTTGGTCTAAATAGGCAAAGCAGAGCATAATGGCTAGTTAACCGAGCAAAAGCTGAGAAGAGGATTTGTTTTGAGGGACAGCTTTCCAAATTGTCCATTCACCCTCAATAGGCTGGATTGCTACCTGCCAGCTAAACATAAAAAGAAACTTTTAAGAAAATAAACACTCTTAGTGTCCACTATGTCAACTGTAAAAAAAAGACAATTACATCCCAAACACCTAATCCAGATGAAGTGGTCTGTGTATTCAACATTCAGTTAATGAGGAGAATTAACCCCGTTGAAACGTGAGGTGAGAGTTTGGTGAATTTTGTCCGCTCGTGAGCTCTGTAGGGGTACAGGAAGTGTTGCCTAGTGACGGCTGAGTTTACGAAGCGCTAGCAAAGATGGAGAAGTACGAGAAGATTAAAGTGGTCGGGAGAGGAGCTTTCGGGTAAATAGTTTGGTTTGTTAGTTTGCAAAAGTAGCTTAGTGATGTACACTTTTGTTCGTATGAAACAGTCTACGTGTAATAAACGCGATTTAAGTTTCGTATTTAAGTTGAGAAACTGTTGTCAGAAAGTTTAGATCTGTAGCGCTGCGCTCATCATTAGAGGCGGTTAGCGGATCATCGTGAACGCGCGTTTCCGCATAACATCAGTTTATTTATACTCTTACACAGACATTACTGCGCCATTTAATGCTTTATTATTAACACTACAAGTCTGAAGTATTGCCGTTTTTGAGGGAAAATAACTGTTGTGGATTTTCTCTTTTATAATTCTCTTGTGGATAAAATCTCAACGGGATATGTAGCCTACATAACTCCTACAGTTATTGGTATTGGTACAATGTCAAATGCTTGTGTGA
This sequence comes from Beaufortia kweichowensis, assembly GCA_019155185.1. Taxonomy (NCBI): domain Eukaryota; kingdom Metazoa; phylum Chordata; class Actinopteri; order Cypriniformes; family Gastromyzontidae; genus Beaufortia; species Beaufortia kweichowensis. Next base: position 6,232,467 of record CM032811.1, read on the forward strand.
ACGTATAAAAAATAGCAATTTTTTTGTACTTAATAAGAAGTAAACATTTTCCCAAAGCTTTTGAAATAAACTAATGAAATCAAGAGACGGAAGATTTTCTCATTCAAGTAACTTTGATGCACAGTAAAGCAACAAGAATGTTTTTAATGGCTATATCTTATAAAAAAATGCATCAAGGGAAATATTTGACTTATTATCTATATATAGACAGGAGAAAAAACTGAATATATGAAACAAAACATAATAAGATCGAACATAATAAGAAAATAATTCACATCATGATGACCACTGAAATATAGTATTTATATCTAATAAACCTGAAAGAATTATAAGGTGTTAAATGTAAAATTTTATCCTTATAAATGAATTTGAGTAGAAGTACAAGTGTTCAGTTTTAATATTACTTATGTATAGTAAAAAACATAATCATCTTCACACACACACATGGAATGTACACTGTATACAGTCCTGTGTATTCACCATGTATTTTGCATACTGTTAAAAGAGATCCTCGTGTCTTTATCTGTTACAGTATAGTGCATCTGTGTCGCAGACGCACTGATGGTGCGCTGGTGATCTTGAAGGAGATCCCAGTAGAGCAGATGACACGTGATGAACGTCTCGCAGCTCAGAATGAATGCCAAGTTCTGAAGTTACTCAACCACCCCAACATAATCGAGTATTATGAAAACTTCCTCGAGGACAAGGCACTGATGATTGCAATGGAATACGCTCCAGGCAAAAACATTTTCTCACTGTGTTTTGACTAGTATATAAATGTGTACATGAGGCACACAATGCCTTTGGGTAAATCTTATAAAGAACATGTCACATTTCACCCTGAAATCTGACTGTATACCTGATTGCTGCAATGTAAAAATAAATAACATATTTTTTTATACATTTTAATATTATTTGCTGGCATTAAATTATCCAACATGGACTTTTTCATATCTTTTGATTCAAGAGTAATTAAGTGACATGTTTATGTGAGGCTTTGTGACATGCATTTTAGATTATGGTTTGGCACAATGTGATTATGATCCTTTGTGATTACTGTAGGTGGAACCCTGGCAGATTACATACAGAAGCGTTGCAACTCCCTGTTAGATGAAGACACCATATTACATTTCTTTGTACAGATCTTACTTGCTCTTTACCATGTGCACAATAAACTCATCCTACATCGAGACCTCAAAACCCAGAACATACTACTAGACAAGCATCAAATGATAGTCAAAATAGGTGACTTTGGAATCTCAAAAATTCTCGTGAGCAAAAGCAAAGCTTACACTGTAAGTATCATGTAAGACTATATGTGTGACTATAAGCAATAGTTTCAATTTCACATGTCGTTCAACTCAAGTTCTCTTGTGACAGGTTGTGGGGACGCCGTGTTATATATCTCCAGAACTGTGTGAAGGAAAGCCATACAACCAGAAGAGTGACATTTGGGCCCTAGGCTGTGTTCTTTATGAGCTTGCTAGTCTCAAGAGAGCTTTTGAGGCAGCAGTAAGATATATTTTTATTGATTTCCTTGTGTCTCTTGATTTTAAATCCTCAAAAGACATGTTATATCGTATAGCTGTTTCTGAAAAAGCATATACTACTCGCTATCTCTGCAGTATACATGTATATTTTGCTAAGATATGAATGCCAAAATGTGCGATATACAACATGTATTGTATCCCACAATGCATTGCATTCACTTTCAGTGTGACAAACTAACCAGAAGTAGTAGACCAATAGATTAATTTGTCAATAAATGTGTTCTCAGAACCTGCCAGCCTTGGTGCTAAAGATCATGAGTGGCACATTTGCGCCCATTTCAGACCGTTACAGCCCAGAGTTGAGACAGTTAATCCTCAACATGTTAAATCTGGATCCATCCAAGCGGCCTCAACTCAATGAGATAATGGCACATCCCATTTGCATCAGGCCATTGCTGAATCTCTACACTGACATAGGCAACGTCAAAATGCGCAGGTAGGATAGTGTGTCTACACTAATCTCTAATCCACGTTAATTGTCTTTATAACACTATTTAATTAATCCCTGGGCATTAATATGTAGTATAATGTTTCTTTTTTTAGAATCGAAAAGCCACTGTCTACTGTACAGGCCGGTTCTAATGGAAGAGCAGGTGGAAGGGGAACCGGTACCAGAACCAGAGGTGAGACGTTGTATTTAAGATCTTTTTTACTTATGGTTTTATTGTGTGTAATTGAAGATTTTCTATTCCACAAATAGTAATGAGTTGTAAATCAATTTTTTTGTTGTCATTTGTTCAATCCCTTTTACTTCACTAGGTGGGCTGTCCAGTTTAACCTCCACAAAGATGATGCATCCATTGCCCTTATCTTCAGTGTACACCTGGGGCAGTGGCATTTCCGCTCCTCTGCGTCTACCCATGTTAAACACTGAGGTTATTCAAGTCTCCCTGGGACGCACCCAAAAGATGGGTGTCACCAAATCTGGCAGGCTCATCACTTGGGAGGTGTGTGGATGTTTTTCCCTGATATAAATCTCATGTAAATCATATTTAATGCAGGCAGTTCATGTTCTCACAGGGCACGTGGGTGGTTTCTTGTGGCAGCTTTAACAGTACACGTTTTGCTGTGCAAATGCATCTTAGAGTCACGTATGGGTCTTTAAGAGTGGTCTTGTGTGATTCTATGACAGGCCCCCTCGGTCGGATCTGGTGAGCCTGGTTTGCCTGGTTCTCTCGAGCAGATGCAGCCGCAGTTCATCTCCGTTTCCTGGAGGGTCAGTCTGGTGTCACCATCAAATCTGTATCATGTGGCGATCTCTTCACCACTTGCCTGACAGGTATACTGCCTTCTACAGGATTGTGTATCTCAGCCTTAGTCAGCCTGATGCATACCACAATCAAAAATTACGTTTGCTTGCCATCAGATTACCAGGGTGCACAGATTTTAAAATGTAGTTAAAATGTAGTTTTGCAGGTTAAGGTAAGTAGACGGCTTTAGACACAAATTTTTATTTCTGTTTAACCAAGTAATTGTAACACATTGCAACTTTAAACATTTAAGATAAAGTTTAGAAAGGATTTAAGGAGGATGCAATCACATCTTTTAACTACGCTGCTTGTACCAGAGCTCATTAAACCCCATTTGTTCGCTGTGAAAAAGCTAATCTCTTGTCTTCTGGCATTGTAGCACAGCGGTATACATTTGTCTGCTCTGAAGTAAAGGATACAGTGTTGGCATTCATCTCGGCAGGGTATCATTAGTCCTGTGTCACAAGCACAAACTGGAATCAAGAGCCTCACTTTGGCGCAGTTGCTTTTGTCATGCAACACTTGACAGAAAAATGATTCCTGTTTAATCCTGTGTTCTGGATTAAACCTTTTCTCTGTGCATTTTATGCTCATCAGCAATAGCATCTATAATCCTTTTGGTTTTCTTTTATTTTGTAGACCGGGGTATAATCATGACATTTGGCAGTGGAAGCAATGGTTGTCTTGGTCATGGCAATTTCAACGATGTGACACAGGTAAATCTATCATTTTGATAGTCTAAACACTTCCAGCATTGTGGCTATGAGGTATTTATATTATTTCACAAAACGCTATACAAAACTGGTTTGTATTTCAACAGCCCAAGATAGTGGAGGCTCTCCTGGGTTATGAGCTGGTTCAGGTGTCCTGTGGAGCATCTCACGTGCTGGCTGTGACCAATGAGCGAGAGGTTTTCTCCTGGGGGAGAGGAGACAATGGTAAATGAGTGCCGTCGTTTGTCAGTTGAATGGTTTGTTTCATTGGATTTCAGACAGAAGTGCCTCCGGGCAGACCTGCCGTTTTCTGCTCCGTTGTTCTCTCTCTCTCACTCGCATCTCTCTATCTGACAGGTCGACTGGGTTTGGGCACTCAAGACTGTCACCACTCCCCCCAACAAGTGAGTTTGCCAGATGATTTTGAAGCCCATCGTGTGCTGTGTGGGATGGACTGCTCTATGGTTATAAGCACACAACACCAGATTCTGGCCTGTGGGAACAACAGGTACTTAAAAAGCACTTTTGAATGTATCTTATTATTTATTTATTTGATAAAGAAAAGCAATTCACATAAAGTTGAGTGAAAAATCACATTTTCATTACAATCTCTTAGGGTTACTTATGGATGTTGTAACTATGATTATGAATTAGAAAGCTTATTTGGCAGAAATACAAAGTTAAGAGCAAAAATTACAAAATATGGTCATTCCGATATGACTTGAAAGCATCATGATTCACTATAGATATTAGTAAAAGTATAAAAGTAACTCTATATATGGCCATTTTTCAGTTGTCTTGCTGATGTTGGGCAGTTTTTTCACAGATTGCCAAACCAGTTTAGGGAGTTAACACTCCTCATTCTTGCTTTAGTATTTAGTATAAAGAATAAGGTAATTTCATCACAGGAAATCATGTCCATATTTTAATATTTACTAAGTCACACCCTGTGTACTCTTTTGGTGCTTTAATCTGATTATCTCAATCTGATTTAAGACCATACAAATATTTTCAATATGTTAGTTGTTTCTGCTAGAAAGCAAGTAGAGGAATGAGCCAATTTAGACTTTTGTCTCCTGTTTCTCACATTTTCCATTAATTTGTGCCTTTTTGTAAGTTATATACTAATATACTTGTAATTAAATGTCAGAGATTTAAATACACACTCAAACAGCCCTCATCAAATTCAAAAGCAATGTTTTATAACCTATATTTTGTTTCTATAACCTATCAATTTGTTTCAAAAAGTAAACGTTACACTACATTCAGATTCAGAGAAGTAGATAATTAACCTCTAATCTTTAACCTAATCTTTAATGCAGATTTAACAAGCTGGGTTTGGACAAGATCTCTGACACAGAAGAGCCCCAATCTCACTGTCAGGTGGAGGAGGTCCAGATGTTTCAGCCCGTCCAGTCAGCTCCTCTAAATGTTGAGAAGATTGTTTACGTCGACATTGGAACAGCACATTCTGTTGCAGTCACAGGTTACAATACTCATCCTTTAGTTAAATTACATCATTTACATTAAAGCTCAAATAAATAAAACCAGCTGACCTACATGATCATATGCTGTATATACAGAGAAAGGTCAGTGTTTCACCTTTGGCAGTAACCAGCATGGGCAGCTTGGCTATAGTTCCCGGAGAGCCACTCGAGTGCCCTATCAGGTACCAGGACTGCAAGGGGATCACCATGGCAGCTTGTGGCGATGCCTTTACTCTGGCAATTGGTACAGGTAAGACTATTTTAAGATGAGTATTCAACTTCTTTTTGTCAATAACTTCTTCAATCACAGTATGTGCATTAGTGGGGGCAGGTAGGTTAATTAACGTGACATGTGGGTAGAGGTCAGTATGCAACCCCAACTGTGTCCTGCAGGCTAAGACTCTGAAGATCTTTATTGTTTCATGTTGTCTTTGTTCATTCATGATTCTCACAGGACCTGACATCCACAGAAACAGATGGACAAAGATGTCATTCAGCCTTGTTGTGTGTAAATGGTGTTTAGAACTATGAGTAAATTTTCTGCTCCTTCCTTCTGTAGAGGGGGAGGTGTACACCTGGGGTAAAGGGGCACGTGGTCGACTCGGAAGAAAAGAAGAGGATTCTGGGAAGCCAAAAGCTGTGCAGCTCGACGAGAGCCATCCCTTCACTGTCACATCAGTGGCCTGTTGCCATGGAAACACACTCTTGGCTGTAAAACGTAATGTGCAGCTATACCCACTTATTACTTGCAAATATCAACAAATCTTGAATCTAGACATTTAATTAAATGTATTCATTGTTGATTCTGCAATTTTATTAATTAGGTCAGGGTATGTTTAACTGGATTGTTGATCAGGACAAGCAACAATCTGATTCTTGCTCATCATTTCTTTCCTCAGCGTTTTTTGAAGATCCTGTTCCAAAGTAATGACTCAGTTGTTCAGCACACTCAAGAGAAGAGGCACAGGGTCTTGTTCATAAGGATTGAATGATTGTTTGTTGGAGATGCAGTGTTTGTACAACATATCATGATAACAGAACTGTTCATCTTTTGTACAGACCATTAGACTGAATCAGAATGGCAGGTTATGTAGCATTGTATATATTTTGCAGTATTAAAAAGTGTTTACAAGAAGAAAAGGGAAAAGGTTGGTCATAGATGAGCTGGAAGAGACTTCTGTGACCTTAATACCTGGAAGTAAAACTAAAGAAAAATGAAGATAAAGAAAGTGCTGCTTAGGGTTTTAGACACTAACTGTGAACCACAAATGTAATTTTTTTATGTGAAATACCACATGAGAGTACATTTTGACAATTCATGTCACAGTCATTTATAGCCAAAAAACATGAAAGTATTAGAAAGTGATAAAGGGAACCTTCAGGAAATCACATAAATAATTCTTTATGTACCACAAGTATTATTTTTATTATTATATTATCTAGAACAATTATTGCATAATTGTATGCTCTTGCATGTTAATGCATCATGCATAAAAAGCAGTGTCATATTTATTCTCAAAGGAATACCATCAACATGGCAAGATGCACACAAAGCTCACGGATACGTCATGCTATGATGTAATTCTTGTGCAATACGTGATGCTCAGCGCGTGTCTGTGTCCAGTGAACGCGCTTGTTCATGCACTACATATTTAACGACGGTCAGCAAAGCCAATTCAAACAATACTGAATGTTTAATGAAACTGAACTATTAAAATGACACAAAAACATTGTTTGAGTCGTTTTCTTCTGAGTCGTAATGTCTGAGCCTGCAGGTATCTGTGTATGTCGCTCACCGATAGAGGGAGTCATTTCCCTTACATATAATATCCCTTAGAAATTCCTTGCAACCTTTTGTTTCCAGTAATCGAGTTGTTGTCTTTATATGCATGCTTTCGTTACTAGACACTAGACTTTATTCAACGAAGAATAATCATTGTCGCTATTATTGGGGTTAAAGATTTTTCTCTGTTCACTGTTTACAAAATAAATACACATTTAGAAAATGAACGAAAATAACGTGTTTAATTACAGGAATAAAACGCTAATGCAGCTATATTATAACACTCACGTTACTGTAAATAACTGTAAATAATCTTCCCTTTCTGATCTCCTCAAGCAGAGAGATTTAAATTAGGCTCCTCCCTCGTGGGCGGGGCGTTATATACCTAAACAGATGGGATTCGAGCTTTGTCTCCAGGCTGTCAGTGTTATCTCGACAGACAGACAAGAGAGAGACGCGCTGTGAATGTTTCTCTTTCAGCTCATCGTCTCGCTTCATCCGTAGCGTTGTATTGACGGACTCATCGTGCAAACACATCTTGAGATTCAGACTGTCATCCCGCTCCTGGAAAGAGCCGCGGTGCTCGAGAGAGGAAACCGAGACGGAACAATACCGACCGCTGAAGGAGAGCGCTCTTGTGTATCGTCGGCAAGTGAATATCAGTTTTCACCCGTGCGCTTTAAGGACTCAGACTGTGACAGCGCGTAAACGAGCGTTTTTATACAGAAAAAACGACCGTCAGTTTTGATAGACGTTTGTTATTTAAAAACAGCGATGCCGGGGTTTGATTACAAGTTCCTGGAGAAACCCAAAAGACGCTTTCAGTGTCCTCTGTGTAGCAAAGCGATGAGGGAACCCGTCCAAGTTTCCACATGTGGACACCGATTCTGCGACACCTGTCTGCAGGAATTTCTCAGGTGAGCGATCATAGCAACATATGAATTTCACGTAAGGAATGGCGCGTGATAAAAGCAGGGTAATGCATAAATAAACCTTATCCGACTTTGTGATTTATAGCTGTGAGGGTGGATGTTTAAAGTGGGGTAAAGTAATAAACTGTTTCGTCACTTCAGTTTCGACACATGACTGTCAATCATTTGCGGTACAGTTGACGTTTTTATAGGCGCCCGAAGGCCTTGTGTTGATCCGGCAGCCAATAGGAAAACGGGAATGTTGTGCGTATGGAAATATCGTGCAAATAAACTTAGTTTCTGTAGCGTCAGACAATAAATACAGAGCAGCTGTGTGTTTACACGAAAGAAAATGAGACATCTTTTATTTTAGGAAAAAAAAAGATTATTGGGTAAACAAAATTGGGTGTCTTTACATTGTGACAGCTCTTCCTACTTTTCTGTCTAAGAACAGTTTTCATTGTTGTATTATCCTATGGTTTAGCACTGAAGTTGTCACAGATCCATAAGAAACGTAAGGCAATAGCGAAGAGTCAATGTTTTCAGTGTTTTCCACCCAACCTGTCAATTTGTGGTGGTGTAATTATGAAAGACACGTGGGCAACCTTTTCAGACATGTTTGGCATGTGTGTCTACAGGTTTAGTTTCTAGCCAGGGATACATACTGCACATACAGTATCAGTCAAAGGTTTAGACACAATTGACAAAAATGTTACCATTATTTTCTTTTATTATTTTATTTCAATGCTTACTGCGAGCAAATAATGAATAAAAAGCAGCCAATAAGTGTTGTTTAAAAAGTTCTCATGCTGAAATCTGAAGAAGCTGGATGATAAAATGTCAAAAGTATGATACTGAAATTCTAGACAAAGGGTGACTACTATTTTGGATGCTTTTAGTCACAGCATAATTCCCACAGTTACAGTTATTTCATGGTTTAAGTTTACTACTCTTTCTACTCTTAAAATTTGGAAAACATTTCTGTTTAGTTGAGTTCAGGCAATAGAGACCATCAGCTCTGGCCTTGTCTGTCATTTTGACCAGGAGCTCTGCAGGACTCCTGGGTGGGAGGGGCTTTTGAGGGTTGTCTCACAGATAGGATTAGGAAGGGATTAGGAACACTGATAGGAATAAGGGAAGAAGTATGACAGAAGTTTGGTGGATCATTCATATAGAACTAAATTGTGTTGCCGTTACTTCAACAACTTTTAGTTGTACTGTTTGTGTACGATATGCAAAAATGCAGGGAATCTTGCACCTTAGCATGAAAGACCACATCATTCCAGGCTAAATAATTTGGCATTCAGCATTTATTCACTAGCATGTCATTCATAGCCTGTATGATTTTTTTCTTCTTCTGTGGAACACAAAAGAAGATATTTTGAGAAATGTATTATTGGTGATTTGGAAAGTCAGCGAGGGTTGAAGTTGTTTGGTTACAAACATTCTTAAAATATATTGTGTGCTGCAAAAGAAAGAAAGTCATACAGGTTTGAAATGATATGAGGGTGAATAAATAACGAAATAATTTTGTTAACCCCGACAAAGCAAAATGTGATGGCTGCACGAAACAGCAATTTGAAAACAGGACAAAGATCTTATCTACTTTTCCCACATATCTAAACAGGTTTTGTTGTTTCCTGTCTGCATGTTGTGGAGTATAAACACTGAACTTCTGCTGATGCTTCAGTAAAAGATAAGAAGTCTCATGGCAAGATGGTATTTAGCTCCAGTGCATGCAGGTCCATTATGGTCACACAATGTTGTGATAGAAACATTAAAGAACTTTCTCAGAAATGTATACAGATGGAAACGTGTGATGGATTTTGCCTGTGGGTGACTTTATATTCTATTCTCAGAAGTTGCTTAAAGTAAACATCTTTTCTCTCACGCCTACATTTGACAGGGATTATTCCAGAATCTTGCAGCAATTTACAGCTGAAAAATCCATGAGAAAATAAGAATAAAAGAAGTGTCACATAGGACTAAACAAAGCCAGACAACGCTCATGAGTCATCAGGTCATTAGTGTGTCAGAGAATATGTGATCTACTGTTCTTTCAAAGTAGACAACTTTTTCTTTGTCCAACTTTTGTCACCAACGAATGAGTAACTTATTTTAACACTTAGGTGTAGCTTTAAATACATACAAAACTATGTAGATTATTACTGTGCTTTCAAGCATTTGCCCTAAATAGAAAACTGAGTCAGTGCTTTTGAGCAAATCTCTGTCTACACAAGGTTTCATTGATTTACTGGAGTGGTTCGCATTAATACTTCAATAAACCGAGCTGACACATTATGTTGAATTGATTTTAATCACTAGATTTATTATTACCTGTTGAGTTAATGTTTAATATTATACGTCTCTCTCAAAACCTTGGGAATGGTTGGTCATTTGCAGCATTGTATGGTCAAGTATGGGGTCATGGTTTTCTTCTTCTTAAATGATCAAATAACTTAAGCTCAAATCTCTATTTTATGTCTATTTAGTTTTTATTTTTGTGCTAAATTACAAGCAGGAAAAGTACAGTCAATCAGCAATAATTGCAAACTAAACCTCGTCAGCATGACAGGGTTGCTTATATTGTCAGTGTTTATTTTGCTGTTATTAACTAGCCAACTGTATGTCTTTCTTCTATAGTAATGCTGGTTTTTAAAGCAACATTTGGAGTTGATACTAAATCTCAAGACCTATATCTTGAATAGTTTTAAGAGGCAAAAGCAAATACGTGCATTATCATGAAAATTAGTCTAGGCTTTATTGACATTTCCTGATAACCGATTTCATGATATTCATGGTTGTGTACAGTACACATTAAGTTTTTCTTCAACCGTTATTACAGTCAGTCTGTGATCAGTTCAGACCTGCCACTGCAATGGGATTTTTTGCCATATGCGCGAGGGTTTACATCTGCTATGCTCTTGCACAACAGAACCCAACTATGAATCACCATCTGCTGCGTTTTAGCCATTATTATAAAAGTGCCTCCAGCGATTTTTAATTCTCACGCTACATGCACACCTATAGTCTCACCCTTCTAAAACGTCAAATTCAAATTTATGCCTGAATCATCTCACTTATCCATGAGATTTTGGATTTTGTCCCACATAACTGCATGCCGTGAGGCTGTGACTTTGGTGTTCCGATAGTTTATTTGCATTGTAAATGGAGTGTGTTTCCGCTGAGAGAAGGCGGTTATCTCAGAAGGCCTAATCAGAGGCGGGAGGGTCAGGAGGGGCGACCCTTAGGGCTTATCGCTCTGGCAATCAACTCAGTCATGGGATCAGAGTAGGCAAACCTTGGCTGAGGGCATTTGGTTCATTGCCATTACACAATAAAGATTCTCATGGGTTAACGCTTCTGAACACTCATATGAAGGTGATAAACTTTGAGGCCAGAAAAGTAAAACACATACATAAGTTCTTGTCTTTTGAGCTTATCTTTCTGCATTCTCTTAGGAGATGATAGTGTGCAACACATGTGCTGGGTTTTAATGTAGTGGGAATAGAAAGATTGACTTTTTTTAGCCAAGGCCATCTGTGTGAACAACATCTTCTTTACATTAAAGCTCAAATGAATTGCTCTCTGTTCTTGGAGAGAAGAGAGGAGCTTCTTTGGCCCGTCACAGCCCTTCAGAGGAATAGATGCTTTAGAGAGGAAGCATTGGTGCCCGGTGCTGAGAGGAAGCCAGGGTGGGTTGGACAGCTGGAAGTCAGTGTCTCTCTCAGAACTCGTGCCATTGAGACTGATGAATGCTCAATAGACGTCCTCTCTTACTTCCTGATTCATCTCTTGAAGAACCGCACAGGTGGTGTGGACCAAACTAGCTGTATATCTTAGCTGTTATTCAGTTGTGTTTTTGCCAACACATAGTGGAGAAAAAGTCACAACAGTGTACTATTGATTGCCTTCTTGAAATAGACTGTGGATCGGCAAGTTCAGCCTCAGATCTCTTAGTGTGATCACAACTTTTAGATAGCGGTCCAACAAATGAAACAGCCTCGGGTGCTACACTGTCCCAATCCATAAATATATTTCCACAACTACGGCTAAGTTGAAACGCTCATTAGTCACGTCAAGTAAGCTCAAAGCAATTCATGTAAGAAAACAAAAAACGTTTGTCAAAATCACACAGATGCATGATCTTCGAAATGGCTGGGCAATGTACCAAGTCGACTTGTAAAAGTTACCACAGCTATAAGGTTTCGCTGCGGTCAAGGTTACAAAAAATGCATTGTGAACTGTGCATTTTCACAGCTGAACAACTTTGTTTTGGTGTGAAAGAACTGAGATCATATTTTTGTTGAATGATGTCATTGAGAGGAGACTTCGGCGAGGTTGTTGTGAAAGTTGTAGACCCTACTGTAACTCCAGCTGTGAACGGGACATTATTGAGTGAAAGTTCTTCATCCGTTTCACACAGCTGCAGTGCATTCCCTGCCGGCGTTGGGTGAGGCTGTTGAGAACGGCTCTTGGTTTTGTTGAATTTAAATGTTTTGCATCAACGGTTCTTTGGTTTGAAGTGCCAAGAGGGTCTGTTTTAATTCTCATTGTAGCGGGTGTTATTAGGAGCTTGTTCAATGAGGGTGACACAAAAAGTGGGTGAGCTCTTAACATTCCTGACTGGATTTTCTAACCCCATTCAGATGTCCAAGTGCATAGACAGCATTCCTGTGTAAATGACTGTGGTGATTCTCTGTCTCGAACCCTCATGATACCACCATGTTGTACAAAAGGGGTTTATTAAACTGTTAGTGGGAATTCAGGGCTTGCCAGGACATGTTATACCTAAAGATAAATTATATAATCATATCTTTCCTCTCCTTTGTATCTGCACCCAAGGGAACTATTTTAGTTATGCAGTGAAGCACTTTGTCATTCACGCTTTGCATGCTGAGGCCAGGTTGCTTTAACCTACATTTATCGGAAGTGCTTTATCAGCTGACATATATCAAGAATAGGCAAGTGTAAGCAATACATTTTTAGTGGTCCTAAAATAAAGCGAGCTGTAGTGCATTTAAAGCTACAATCTGTTTTTTTTATTAAAAATAAACAAAAATCAGTTATTGAGCAAGTACATAAAACGAGTGTTCAAAACGGTCTCCTGACTCTGATACACAATGGTAAGCTTATAATAATGACTTATAAGTGATTTTGTATACAATTTGTAGAAAAACTGACATTGACCCGCGTAAAGATAAATATGTAAAGTAGCCTGCAATTTATTTATTTATATTAAAACATGTTGATATGGAAGCAAAAGTTACGAATTGCAGCTTTAAGATATAAATTTTTCTCTGTATCTGTGGTGCTAGAGAATTGAACCCACGACCTTGCAGCTGTAAGTGCCTTTCTTCAGGAACTAGTTGAGAAATGATATTTACATAGCAATTACAAGATAATGTACTCACTATATTTTATGTTAATGTAGATATTTGACATCATGAATGCTGTATTTCATGTTACATCCCTGTAACAAACAGTTTAAGGTCATCCAGATGCAATTAGTTTTTCTCCGCTGAATTATTCTCGCTAATGTAAAACTTCAGTCTCTGTGAGCTCGGCACAAGTCCCTTCACATCCTCTTCTGCTCACCCACATTACACGCAGCTAAACGTTTGTGTATTTTTCATTTTCCTGTAACTCAGCATCTTATGTTCGTCCAACACATGATGTAGTTTAATCAAAAACAACTGTATTTTCATGGTCCCTAAAGGAAACTGGAGGCTTAGACAGCTGAGGGACCAAGGGTGCGAAACGCTATCCGTTGTATGGCTGACAGGCGGCATTTGAAGAATCTGCTGGTGATGGGAGCAGCTGGGGTGGCCAGATCTTGAGGAAGGAGCGTTTGCGCTCTTTAGGCACCTGTCTTAATGAAAGGCTCTCTTATAGAGCCCAACAGGTGTTGGCAGAGCACTTAAGCTCTTCGGGTTAAAGCGTACACTCATTCGGCCTTATTGACTGTCAATTCCGGAGGCAGACCGGATTGAAGGTCACAGCCATTGGTTCCTCTCTGTGAAAGAGGCCCTGTGAGCGCTTCCTTCCTGCCTACCCTATGCAGATCCGTTCTGTGTAATGGCTTAAAGGCGCCCTTTCAGGTCCAGCGTGGCACGTTATTCGGAGATCGGTCAGAACAACACAAACTCAGACTTTCGTGTCCTGCCCCGACTTAAAACGGATCCAGTGAAAGAGAACAGAGAAAGACATTTTCTTAAGTTGATATTTCCATCTGCTAGTGATAAAGTAGTTGTTAAAGATCTTGCTAAACTTTTAGTGAATTTCTTGTTTATTTCTTAAATGTTATCACATTTTAACTGATACATATTTTTGCCTCTCTATTGCATCTCTGTTAAAACATACACTCTAACATAAATGCTGGGCTGTTTAGTTTCAACCCATGGATCTGGGCAGGAAGGACAAACCCAACCATTGCGGTATAATAAACCTATGCTGGGTTGTTTTAGCCAAAAATGGTGGGTTGTTTCAATCCATGGTTGGGTCAAATATGGCCATTATTCAGGTTAATGTACCCACATGGTTGGGTTTGTCCCTTTGTGACCCAACCTTGGGTTGAAAACTACCCACAACCCACACGGAGAGTAAAATTGTAGGTTACTTTGCATACATCTTTACAAAAGTCAAAGAACGTCATTACATTTTCCCCAGAATCATAGCCGACAGCTGACATTTATACATGGGGATATGGTTATAAGACAGTTGCTAACCATTTTTTATGTAATGTTCTTGTTTGATAACTGATAAAAAGTGCAGCTTTAAACAAAACGTTGTGATTTTTTTTCATACCATTTGATACCACCGTATCTTTCTTTAGTTAAAGCTCCACAAAAATGTACTGTATGTCTAATAGATACATTACTCCGTGACAACTAGCACAACTATTGCTCCGTGACCGAGTCTGTGTGGGAGATCGGAGTGTGTTGAGAGAATTGTGTTTTGTTAATGTCTCTTCTGCATGCGCTGTGGGTTGATGGAAAGCACAGGGGTTCGAACATGTTTTTATTAGATACATGAGCACACATCATGCCCATCTCTCCTTTACACACACATACACACCTCTCTGGCGTAACAAGCCTCACCTTCATCCCGTTACCATGGTTCCGGCCCAGCCAATGGGTGTCACCTCTGAGGAGCAATGCACCTCTGGCTCACACACACAGCATCACTGATGAAGTGCTGATGATGATCCTTCCCCTGTTTTTTTTCAGTGAACTGATGTCGAAATCGCATTTAAATTACATAATCCTCCCCCATGGTGATTAACTGGCTTCAACTTTAGTTTTAAACGTTTTTGAAGTCAGGGAACTTGAAGAAAAAACTCAGGAGGTGTTTTCTCTGGGTGACTCACACCGTATTTGTGGTTGGTATCCACCAGCCACGCGGTGAGTCAGCCAGCCAGCTGCGCAACAGCCCGATAATGAGAGTAAAATCCTTAACTTTTACACTCACTTTTGCAGTACTTACTTTTACAGAGATGACTCAACAGCAGCATAAAACTCAATGTGGCACGTCGATGGACAGTTAGTGGATGTTCTAAGCCGTGTGCTTTTCAGTCACACGAGGAAGTGGATGGTATAATTAGACGGTGGAGCTGCGCTATCGGGTGTGGTTGAGGTTTTTTCCTGGAGTGTCTGTGGAATAGAGCTAAATCTGGCATCCCACACAACACACATATTAGCTTATTCTCATAGCACCTGGTACTGTAGATGTAAGGACACACAATAAAGTGCTTTGTCAGTCTGGCGTGTCAGTGTCAAGCAACAATTTAAGACTCACCCATGCTGGCGCTGGAGGCTCACGAAGTTAATTTAGAGTTTATTCAAGCCATATTTAGTGAAGCTTTTGTGTTGATTCTTACAATACATTGACTCACTGGGTGACAAAGAGGTCTGTGTTTTTTTTTTCACTCGCAATGAGGGAAATACAAGTCATTAATTGTCCTTGGAGCTGATGATAAGCTTAATGTGTTAGACGCCATTAATAGATATCAAAATAGATAAATATTTGCTTAGGCTTTGTTCACTTGTACTCGCTCTTGTGGCTGACCTCAATATGTTGTACCAAGGGATTTATGGGTACACAAAGATCTGTTTGCTTGACACGTTTTTTCAGTCTGTCGTCTCACAAACCGGTTTTTACTCTGCAAGACACAAAATTAACTTAATTTGTGTAACTTGTTCATTATGCATAAACATTTGACCTCTGACAGTGATTAACCAATCAAAATTGAGTATCCCAGAGTACCGTGACATTAAGTCCATGATATTGGACTAAGACGGTCCAATAAACACATAAGTAAACAATTAAACAAGTAAAATGTATTCAAGTAAAATGATTCTTTTTGTACTTAACATTGATTATATAACATTGAAATTGCTCTAGAAATGTATCATTATGGTGCTTTTCAACCAAATACAGCTCCCAGTTTACTTGTATGTTATTGCCCTGTCCAATATGGCGGCAGTTCCAACATTTCAGTTCAGTGATGAATGCACATCTACATGTATGTCTATGCTGACCACACGTGCAGGCTAATGACGGACATCTTTGCCTGATACTTATTTGTTGGTTGGAATTATCTGTCCGTTCTGTCATGGTTAAACCGCTATGCGAATCACATGACAATCAGCATAATCCACCGGTTCTCAGGATTAGCCAGCTGCTAATTTATGTTCTTCGAGGCGTCAGTTTTATCTCACCTTTTTTCAGTACAGAAGCTTGACTGTCTAGCAGGGCGTGAGGTGCTGGTAAGATAACAGAAACTGTAACTGATCGCAATACCTGCATTTTACGGTACACTTGCTGTTTTTAAAGTAGATCAAGTGGGAGAGTTAAAAGCAATCGATGAGGAACATTTGATATTCACCCTTATGTCTGATGGCATTGCTTATCAGATTATATTTGTAAGATCATACCACCAATTTATGTTAGCCTCGGGTACCTTTTAGACCTAATAATAAAAAAGTAAAGAACATTACCCCATAAGCTTTCTACTGTACATCCATACAGTTTTAAAGTTGTTTGAAGGCTCTGACTTACTTTTCTCCTGAAAGAAACCCTCAGAGTTTATCAAGCCGTTGCAGGATTATCCGAGAGCCATTATTAGCTTGTTCTTAGATCTTCTCATTTTAATGAATTATGTATTTATCTCAGTATGCTTTTTGAAAGCTTATTCTTCTGCAGCTTGGCCCATAGCCATCTTTTACACTGAGATCTTTCTCAACATCTCCTACACACTAACCGCAAGGGACGAGGAGCCCTCAAAAAAACTAACAAACATCTAATCTTAGAAGTTTCCCGTATAATTTCCACATCACTCAACACGCACTATTTATAATGTTAAGAAGCTTTTTCTTTTAGGTTAACTTTGTGTTCGCGATCTGCGTTTTGGCAGTTTGAAAACTTGTGATGTCAATATTCTTTTAATTTTTGTTATATTTTAGAAGGTCTGTACCTTTTATTCATGGATGTGTCTTCTTTCATTTCACCTCAGTCCTATAACTCAAATGGTGGAGTGGATGCTGCACAATTTTAATAAACAGAAAAATAAAAAAAATTAAAAACTGACCATGCCTTTATTATAGTAAAAGTAAAGTAACCATGTGTTTTGGTGTATTGATTACCATTTGTATTACTATACTTTTACTACAAAACACATGGTTAAACTATTGTTTCTGAGTGAGATCACAGTAAATTTGCGGTTACTGTGGTTTTACAATAAACAAAAACATATGATAACTGTAGTAAAACCATTGTTCATTTTTATAGTTGTTTTATTTGTATCCAATAAAATTTTACTCTTGCAATTTGCTCTTGACTAAGGTAATGACTTTTCATAGGTCTTGTCATAAAACCAGAATGACGTGGAGTGATTTCCTAGTATCAACAGTATGTTTTTACATTAGTATCATGACAGAGTGAGTTAAAAAAAATCATCATGATGTCATCATCTCTATAATGTAAGAAATTTCATATTCTCCATGCACTTAATCTTGGATTATGAAATCACTCCAGTCTTGTATTGCAAAAGACTAAAAGCCTTCATCATATGTCCTCAGTAGAACCTTAGTCTTCCATTCTCTTAAATCTTAGGATTAGTTAAAAACTGAGTCACGCATCAGATGTGCTGGTTATCCATCCTCTCAGTCCTCAGGATTAGTGTAACACCTCCAAAATGGCTTTAATATCTTCTCTTATTTTTAGAGCCTGAATTTTCTGACCCCTTCAGATTGTCAGTGCCCCATCTTACCTCATCATGATAGATGCCCTTTGTCATCATTAAAGAGGGGGATCACTTAGACAGATCAAAGCACATTGGTGCGTATGGACAGCGTCTCTTTTAATAAAGCTGTCAGCGCGGAGGAGCTCGCAGATCTGCTCCGTCGTGTGCCTGCATTCCTCAGGACTCCTATGGCGACGCTGTCACCCCTCAAAGCCTACGCCTCCACATGGGTGAACGTTCTGCAAACATCTGCCCTTTACAGAGACGGCTAAATTTAGACCTGCCGTCTGTAATTAAACTGTAAAATCGGCCCGTCAGAGGACCGACTTTCCATTCATGCCAGTTTTTGACGATTTGTGTACGTATGCACGCGTGGATATGTGGGAGAGCAGAAGAAAGGTGACTGGCATTCAGAGTGAACATCAAAGCGGAGGCGTTAGCAGTTTCACATATGCGTTTTACTGCGGCTTTTAGCACCTCCGCACAGACCAGTGTCTCCTTCTCACATGTGTGCCAAATCTAATGAAGAAACGCACTTCGGCTACTTAGAACGTTCACATTTCAAACGATCTGTTCCTGATTTGCTTTTAAGACTTCATCAAAGCTCACCAACAACTATTGTACTTGTGATATTATATCTAGTTCTTTGATGCAACAAGGCTTTTATTTTATAGCCTGTGATTTTAAGGGTTACCCGAAAATAAAAATTGTCACCACTTATTCATCCTCATGTCGATCAAAGCCTGTATATGACTCTGTGAAACAGAAAAGAAGATATTTTGAGAAATTTCTTAATGGTTTTGTGTCAATACAATGAAAGTCTTTAATTTTGAAAAAAAAACATATTTTTAAAAACATATTCTTTTGTGTTCTGCAGAAGAAGGAAAGTCAAGCAGATGGTTGAGATGGATGTTAATACCAGGTGTAGTCAGGGTCTTGGTGCTGATGTTGTGCTTGGCCAGCAGATATGGATATGGATCTTGTGGACTCGGCTTTGATGTGATGCTGACATGGGGCGTGAACAAACCTCCATCAGGGCTCATGGCAGGCGCTTGGCTCGGTGTAGACCAGTTAATGAAATGAAATTGATTTTCTTCCTTGCCTCCCACAAGCATCTGTACTCAACCAGTTGCATGAAAGACTCCCTGAGTGAGTTACTGCTTCATGGTTAGGATACCACAAGACGAGGTTTTTTCAGAGTGAATTTGATTGAATTTTCATTCACATTTATTCAGAATTTACTAATTGAATTAATGTTATTGATGCTGATGTAATTGTAAGTACAGTGTAGATTGTAAAGGTGGGCCCAAATCAAAGATGATATTAAAGTTTCCATTTCTAGCCTCTATCGATGAAAACATTACACATCCAACACTTTTTCAGGTACCCGACAGATATTTACAATAAAAAACAGTTGGTGCTTCGCAATAGAATAGAATCAGTTGAGTTTCTATCATGATTGAAATACTTTTATCAAATTCCCTTGACATCTAACGTCTTTTACTGTTTAACGTTGAGTGTTTCCTCTAGACATCCACATAAATGCTGATGGATGAAGTATACTGCAGAGTTTTTGACATCAAAAACCTTCACATTAAAAAGATTTTGACGTGTACTGTACCTATTCTGTCTCTTGCCATTAGTATAAATTTGGTATACTACCACATTAGCAAGACGTCTTTATTGATGTAATATTATTTTGTGACCAGATTTATAACTTGCACCCAGTAATCAACCATCTAGTTATCACCCCAGAAACACCCCAGAAACCTCACAGCAACACCCAAAAAACACTGGGAATACTTTAGCAACCACAAGAACGTCCTGCGGGAACCACCCACACATTGTAATTATATACAATTAACAATAATAACCTTTTGTATCTTTAAACTTTATAATAATCTTGGTGATGCTTGTAGTAATATGACATTTCTAAAATGCTGATTATTTTAATGTTTTTGCTAACCTTCGAGTAGGAACTCAATCGCAGATGGTTCGCCTCTCAAATGTCAGCAGAGAGAGATAGAAATGGGAGATGTAGAGAAAAACTCAAATGTTTTGCGTAAGTGTGAACTCCTGTGACCCACGATGCCGCTTGTGTCAGCGCAAACTCACACAGATCTTAACAGATCTTTGCCCACAATCTTGATTCTAGAGTCATCTGAGCACGTCATCATAAATTAACTGTTGATTCAGCATCACTTTGAGCAGTGTTAAGACACTCGGGCATAAGTAGGTAGCGGTGAGTAAGGCACGTTAAGTATTAAGTGCTCGGCTCCTGCACTTTTCTCAACCAGTAGGCATGGTAGATTTATGATGGTCAAGCCCTCGCAATCTAACAACAGTCACGGTGTTGTGCTGACCTGAGACTGCCTGCGGAGGTTTGTGATCTTTACTGTTAGGTGGGTGAGGCAATCTCATACACCGTTATCTAGCCTGAAAGCTAAGTCAGAGATTTTACTGCTCTCGTAGTTGTAAATCAGATGTCACAGGTTGGAACTGAACCTGTATCTCTTGCATGAGCACCACAGCAGTCTGCTAACCATTGGTCTGAACGCAAACAGTTTCTAGTTAGACAAAATTGATTTTGATATTGAGAAATATGTGATTTATGTCAGCTTATTGAATAATGCGATGCTACAATAATGCTTTAATTTATTTGAATTATATTAAATTTCATTTGAAAATTACATAATCGACATGTTTTATATTCTTTCTTAATAAAGAAAGCATCATTACAACTTCTGAAAATGAACAGTCATGTAAAATACATGTACATATTTCAAACCGTATTTGCAATATTTTGATAACTTTGTTTTATTATGTACAGTATGTTTCGCACGAACGTAGTAAAATGTCATTTTGACTGTAAACAATAGTGCAGTTTTCAAGGGCAGATGTTCTTTTAGCCACCGCTGTTCTCAAGTGCACTTACTGTTCATATCTTGTGAATCGATAGCTTTACACCTCCATACAAATCTGAGTCAGAAAGGAAGAGATACATCTTCCACAAAGAAGCATTCAGAGATCCTTTGTTGAGCATTCTCTGCTCTGATTGGTCACTTCCCCGGTGGCCTTCTTGTCAAAGGCTTTGTCGAAGGTGCGAGTACAGTGTTGTGACGCCTGTCTTCATCTATATCACATAGCAAACGGATGACTCGCTAATCTGACCTAAGGGCACGTCAGAGAATTTTAAGAAGCTTGGGAAGCAATCAAGAATCATTGATGATCTGGAATGAAGTGTACACGCTCCCTGTTAAAACTACATAGCTGACCCTAATGTGCCTGCAGGGTGTAGAAGACGGCCAAACTAGATGTCGGAGGACGAGATCGGAGGGCTGTAGCTCTTGACACTGTTTTAGGTGAAGGGGGACAGACATGAATATGTAATTAGCCTTCAGGCGTTCTCATCCGTCCTGCTGTTACAGCACACGGGCCTTCGCCTCGATTGGTCATATTTGGAACGGAGCAGCTGTCACGCCTGTCTGCTTGTTGAGGAAACTGAGATTTTACTTTATTTAATTTAACTATTGTTTGGTTGGGGGAGTTTCGGGCATATATTTAAACCTTGAAATAACAAATAAGTGCTTTTGAAGAGGTAGTACACATTAAACTTGTATGATGCATCATCTGTACAACAGAAAAGACCAGGGACTCCACAAAAGACTAAAATATTAAACCCGATAGCAATCTTTGTCTTTAACATTAAGTTTGAATATGTGCAAGTGTGAATGAGATGTTTGCAAAACATGATTTTACAAATGATTGATTTTCGGACGAGCAAGTCCTTTATTTCAGATCTCTCAAATTAAACTGTTGTTCTTGTTAAAAGAAAGCCAAATGAAGAGTTTCCCACTTGCAAGGCTTTCAGACCTCTTCAATGATCAAAAAAAGGAGCCAAACATCAAGGGTTTTGAAGTGTCACAAGAGGGAATGCCTTTGCTAATACTGACATCCTTATGCTAATAAATCAGCCCTTAAACATGAGTCTCGATCATAGCCGTGAGTCTTCAAGCTCTAAAACAGATAAATATATGGTTCTTCCTCTAAGGACAGAATAGGTTTGCCAGTGTCTGATAACAAATGGAAGTCTGTGCACTCGGCGGACATGTTTACAACACCTTCGGGCAGCTACTTCAGTCATAGCAAGACCACAGTCCTATCTGCTTGACTGGGGGAATACTCATATCTTGAAAACTGCTTGTATATACGATTGGCTCGTTTCACTGAAAGGCGAAACTCCCTTTTCCTCAGACTCTTCTGCTTCAATTCACATTGTTCATCAGTCAAGGGGGCAGTACTTGGTCGTAAATCAGAACCCAATCTTAAAAGCTGATTGGTCCCAGTGGAACCGTATTGATGGTCTAGTAATACAGTCCAGCGGCATACATCGGACACAGCTTTGCTGAGTGGGCCTGTCTCTAAAAAGTAATTGATTGACTTTCTTTTATTATAGCTTGTTGTGTTAACTGTAGTCCCACTGACACACTAACCTTAATGGATGGAAGTGGCGAGTGGGTGTCATCTCCTCAGGCGTTAAAGTCTCCAAATCTCCATCTGGCCCCTGTGTAGCTGGGGGACCGGGGGTCTTTTTCCACCCTGGTCCATCCTGTCCCACGTCATGTGATGCTTTTTCTTTCTTTACATTAGGGCCGTTTTAGAAATCAATGGGGACGTTGTGGCTTAGCTTTGACTTCGGTTGTGTTTTTATGTTACAGCTTATTATTTGCATAGAGACGGAAAGTCCATACATTATTGCCTTGTTTTTCAATTACGTGTCTCGTGATACTGCAAACTTTTCTCAGCCCTCTGGCAAAAAATGCATTTTTATTACCCTTTCACCATAGATAATGATGACCGCTGTTGCTTTCTTCCTCGTGGATAAATGCCGTCACTGTATGCATATATGCATTATACCGGGTCACATTCATGAGTACTCTTTAACTGCCTCTGCGTTTTTATAGAGAGCTTCTATATATCAGGCAGTAACAGGATATTTACACATCTCTTGGGAGCATTTCCACAGATGGTTCTTTGGAAGGATTCTCTTTATGTAAATAACATTGGTGTACAGTAGGACACACACACATACACGCACACCTCCCCCATACTCCTGTCACTACTGTCTACAGTCACTTCTATTATTTACCACAGTGAATATTTAATGGTGACATCAGTGGTCTGGACAGCCCATGCGGATGCCCGAGGGGTCCTTCTAACAAGGCACGACACCATCTCAGCTGGTCGCCTTACAGCCATGCCAAATCTCATGTCTTTCCTTTATGTTGCACAGTGTCTTTTGTCTTAGCCCTGTTCTGCTTTGTTGTTAGGGGTTCGAAACCAGGGTACATAATTAACCTTCATCCTTGTAAAAAAAGGCAAACAAGGACCCTCTATCCCCAATTTGGACACTCCTTAAGTTGATTTTTAGTGTTGCTTGCTAAAGGCATGAATTGTTATTTGCATACTATTGCTCATACTTAGGAATGTGAACAAACCCATGAAAGTACATACTATTTATTAAATTAAATTGAAGGTGGGACCTGAGCTATATCTTTGGAATAAACCTTTGACATATGGAAGTTAGAAACTACATAGCAGCCATTCCAGAACACATAAGCATCGTGGTAATGAGTTTTCCACAAGCAAGCACCTCCCAGTGAATCGAGTTTGACTCCTGCCATGTAATCTCACTAACTAAATCTACCAGTCGTACGCTTATGACAACCCAGAGCTAAATCAGTTATTTGTGTCTGATTATTTTTCTACTGCTCAACAATATATTCAACAATATATCCTCTCTTCCTTCTGTTCACAGTGAGGGCGTCTTCAAGTGCCCAGAGGACCAGCTCCCACTGGATTATGCCAAGGTAATACACTCAACACTAATCTGTCCTGCATTCTGTTGTAGTGCGGATTACAACTCAATCTCTCACAGTCATTTACATTCATGGAATAGAGTTAAAGGTGACTAGCTCTCTGCCTTTATTTTCTTGAGTTGTTCTTCGAGAGTGGACAAAATGCTAAAGTGTCAACAATCACGGGCCACGTTTGTGTCGAGGGTCCTGTACCGCCCCAGGCACTTACCCCGTGTCTACGCTTCTCAAACAGCACGAGTAATCGCAGTAATGAACTCCCACGGGTCACTCATGTCCCTGCGAATGTCGAATGAATTAACAGAAGAATGAAAGAAAGAGATATGACTCGTAGTTTAGTTGCTTATTTAAAATGAGTTCTACTGTTTTACAGAAAATGAAACTTTATAAAGAAATAGTTAACCCAAAATGGTTTTCCAAACAAGTGTGACTTTTTTCTAAGTTAAACGTAAGAAAAAAATGTCCTTAAATGTTATATGGTAACACTTGACAATAAGTTTGTATTTGTTAACATTATGTATTAATGTGTTTTTAACATAAACTAACAGTGCACAATACTTTTACAGCATTTATTATTCTTAGTTTATATTAATTTACTAATACATTTTTAAAATTAGCAATTTGTTATTAACAATTGTATTAACTTACATAAACAAATATTACTAAATGCTAAAAAACTATATGTTCATTCTTAGTTCATGTTTGCCAGTGCATTTAATAACGTTAACAAATACAACCTTAATGTTAAGTGTTACCAAGTTTCACCAAATCTTTAATTAAAATATAGTTTAATTTTCATTGTGCACTTAACATAATTAATCATGTTGAGCTGGAAAAAAGTGCCAGAAGAGTCAGTGTTCATCATTAAATGCCCCTGAGAGTGAGATTATGAAACGCACTCCTCCAACAATGATGAACAGACTTTGAATTTAACAACATCCACGGCGGCAGGCCTGATTTCAGAGCTGCTATAAAGTTCCCTCGTACCGCGAGTTTTTCAACCTAACTGTTGTACATCTGAGTCATCTTCTCATGCGGCGCTTGACACACTTCTGGAAGGGCACATGCAGGAAGTTAAACCTGTTGTGTGTTTCAAAGAGCTTTAGCGCAGTAATCCGTTGAAAGACGAGGGGATAACTCTAGTCATTCTGGAAACCCTCTCACGTTTTGCAGGAGGAGTGTCTGATGCTCATGAGACACATTATTACACAAGCAGTAATTTAAAAGCTCTAACAATCGGCCATAAACTACCCATCCACCTCCGTAGGGCCGTTTGCCTGTTTGTGGTTTGGTTTATTGTGCGTCTTCTGTCTCATTTAATACACCTACTCTTTCAAAACTACAAAGTGAATATATATTGATGTTGAACCTGTTTTCTTACAAAGCTCAGTTTTAAGCATAAGTGAAGAGTGAAAAGACTTTTTCTTTGCAGAGAAAAAGTTTTTGTTGCTAGCCTTTGTTGTTAATGCAGAATAGCACAGTTGGGAGAGTTTATCTTGGCGTGCCAGAAAATCTGTCAATGAAAATGAATATGTGTGTGTGGTTGGGATGGTGGGGTTATGGGCTCCATATGGGACTACATGGGTGGCGAACAGCAGCGTCTCACGTGCCATCCTAACACACAGTAGATCTGTGTCTATGTTAATCCTCTAGGCAGCGGATTTGGACTGATTGGATGAAGCATCAACTCATCCTTCATCAAGTTTACGGATGAAGGGAGGACGCAGTATCCTCTGGGTGTAGCATATATATATATATATACACCCGCGATACACATGAGGTCATCCATCTTCACGAAATTTCATTCGATCCTACTGCAGTATATTTGTGTATCTATTAGACATAATATAATTTTTTTCCAGTCTTGCAAAATTAGTTTTTAGCCTTTGTGGGCTTTTCATAGTGTTGCATCAACTTTATGTCATCTATAAAAGTTGTATGAAAGCATTAAAGACTTTAATTAAAGAAAATTAGTTTTGTGTTTTTAGTCTACATGCATGTACACACATTTGAAATACATAGTTTATTTCCTTTTAAGAAAAACAAACTTAGCACATTGATGACTTATCATGTACACACAGAATCCAATCAAATGCTTTTTAGAAAAAGCATAAAATGTCAGTTTTTTTAGTAATTTGTGATTGCGTATTAGATGGACGTCTTTGGTCATTGCATTTCATTTTTAAGTTTCATCCCAGCACGTCGCTCTAAAATTTTAGCTTTAAAAACATTAAAAAAACATAAAATTACACCCCATGACTCCATTTAGTTGTGCCCATCTAGCTGTGTCCATCTTAAAAGTCAAATTAATGTAAATTGCTGTCTTTCACAATGAAAATTACTGCCTAATGACATGATCCCAGAAATATATTTTTTGGCATATTTGTGTATAACTGTGTACATTTCATTAAATTTCACATTGTACAAAATCAAGTAACCCAGTTATCAACTTTTCAAGATTGATGATTACTGTCATTTCTGAGTACTCGAGCCCATCCCTGTGAACGGCGTGACGTTAGTGTTATTATATCAACAAACAATCCTCTTTATCCGTGGGACAAGCCGCAGGCGTGTGCTGTGTCACAGATAATAAGTGAGCGATTAAGTCCAGGCCTGTGCCCTGTCCTTGATTGGTTAATGTATGAGCGTGTGTGTGTTTTAGAAGAGGAGACAGGCTTGATTAATGTGTCCTTGGTGTAATGGTGTGTTGTAGATCTACCCCGACCCTGAGCTGGAACAGCAGATACTGGCGCTGGCCATCCGCTGCATTCATAGTGAAGAGGGCTGCCGCTGGACTGGACAGATGAAACAACTACAGGTAAATAACATTTCAACATTTACTGTTATCCAAAGCAGCCATGCATTTTAAGGGATCGTTTACCCAAAATGTCAAATGTTGTTGTGGAAAACAAAAGAAATGTCTCAGTGGTTTTGTTTCCATACAATGGAAGTCAATGGGGGTCAGTGTTGTTTGGTAGCAAACATTCTTCAAAATATCTTCCTTTGTGTTCTGCAAAAGAAAGAAAGTCATACAGGTTTGTAACGACCTAAGGGTGAATAAATAATAAAAGATTTCTTTCTCAGGGCCACTTCTCCACCTGCGCCTTCAACGTGATCCCCTGCCCCAACCGCTGCGCCGTCAAGCTGACGCGCCGAGACCTGCCCGATCACCTGCAACACGACTGCCCCAAACGCAAGGTCAAGTGCGAGTTCTGCGGCAGCGAGTTCACGGGAGAGGCCTTTGAGGTACGCTGACCGATTGTTATCATTTAGCATTTCAGCATTATGAGCATGTTGGTGTTTTATCTAAACAATATTAGCCAGTTTTCAACCATGTGTGTATCTCACTGTGGTGTAATTCACAAGACGTGCGAATTTGTTATTAGCAAATTGGCAGCTAGATGTTGTAGTATCACAGGAGCCGTGGTTGTTTGCTAATGTAGTGCCACTCCTATTTTTACACTTCCAATATCAAACCCACAGTCTATAAAAGAAATGTTTAATTTTGTTTAATGGTTTTTATTGCACACTTTCTTTGTGCTTCATGGGTGGACTGCAAAATTGCACGAAATTGTTAAAATCTGTAATTAAAGAACTATTTTCTTTGGATTTAAAACTGTAATGCTGGAAAGTTTGTTGTGAAGTTTTATGGCCAATTGTATAGTTCTTGCACGCACTGCTGTATTGATATTCCTCAAACATTCTGGGTTTGGGTTTTTTAAAAAGCTTTTAAAAACTTAAATATTAAACTTCTGCAGTTTATTTCGCATAGTTTATAGACTCTATTCAATCTTTTATTAGATCATTTAAAGCCAAGGCATAGTTTCTTCTCTCACCCTGACGTCCTTTTGTTTTTGACCCTCAGAACCACCAGGGCATCTGTCCGCAGGAGAGCGTCTACTGCGAGAACAAATGCGGAGCGAGAATGATGAGGAGACTCTTGTCCCAGCACACCATGACTGAATGCCCCAAACGCACCCAGCCCTGCAAGTACTGCGGGAAGGAGTTTGTCTACGATACCATCCAGGTCAGTAGTATGACGGAGCAGACCTCTGGGTCATACTATGACATAAACTAATTAGCAAAATCCTCACTCCTGTGTTCTAACTTATTGCAATATGAAAAAATAAGATACAGAACAAAATACAAAGGACTCCACGAGACTTAAATTTATGTCCTCAGTTTGGGTTTGGTTACTAGTACATTTTAACAGTAATAAACCTCTAAGAAAGCTTTCTCATAAAGACCTCATCATTCATACTGTAATTTCAAATATTAACATTTTGTGGTTTAACGACCTTGAGCATGAGGCTTGTAACGTCATATTAAAATGCTAAAACTGTCAGCCCTGTTACATTCAACCATGTTACCCTAAAGGCAAAATTATATGACATCATATGTTTCATATGGCACAATGCAATTTTACATTTTGTATCTAAAGAAGTGTTTAAAATGAAAAAAAAAAAAACAGTAAAAAATACTTCTATACAGTAACTGACCAGCAGTCTTTGAATCATTCAGCACTTGCTTCAGCACTAATCTACTTCAGTAGCGCTCTTGTGTCTGTGTGATGGGAAAAGAGATGTTAATAGTGTATGTTTGTTGGGCGTTCAGTGGCCGGGTGTTAATGGAACAGAGGTGCTCAGTGGTGAATTAAAGGGTTTTTGAGGCGGCACAGGGTGGGATGGCAGAGGGCCTGTGAATATAAACGCAGGCTTTCATACTACATTCTGGGTTTGGTGCCAGTCAGCCACAGCTTGGGCTGGCCGAGCTTTTCATAACACCTGTGTTTAAACACATAGAGGTTATACAACCAGAAAACACTGTGATATTCAGTATACCAGCTAGAAACACACATAAACTGCTATTTGTTCCTCATACAAGAGAGGATTCACATCCTGTGCCTATTTTTCTGTGCCTATTTGTGCGTCATGTCTTATTTTAGGTCTTACATTTATAGTGTGATGCACAAATGTATTAAGAAACAGTGTATTTAAAGAATAAACCATGTATTAGTAGAAAACCCTTTGACCAACACTCTTACTGGCAAACAGACCGAGAGTAATATGACAAAAATAAAATAAAATCATAGTTTTTGTAGTATTACTCTTGAATTAGTGTTCACAATCAACTATGTGTTACTGCGAGCACTTACTTAACTCATCTTTTATCTGTAATTTTGTTTTGTTTTGCAGTTAAAATGTCTTTAAAACAAACTTTTTAAGCAAAATTGACAGAAGATAAGAACATACAGTATATAAACAATTATAGATAAAGTTTCAAAAGTTTTCGGAAAATATTTCTACATAATGAATAGTTACATAAATTACTAAGTTTAGTTTTCACACCATTAGGAATTTATTTATTAATTCATTTTGAAGTATACATCTAATACAATTTATCAAGATTTATTAATTGAAACAAACAAACAATAAACATTTTAAGGTTTGACGTCTTGTCATCCTAAAAAACTTCTCAAGTCTTCTATTTTACTGAAAAGCAAGTCAACAATGATTTTTTGCAGTGTATGTGTGTGTTTACTGGGTACTAAACCAATGACCTGTGTGCTGTTAGTGTCACACAAGGCCAAAAGCTCCTATATGTCATGAATCTGTGCATATTTCAGTGCTCACACCTCCTTTCTGCAAGCTGTCGTTGCTTAACAACAGCAACTAAAATTCACAGCACAACCTACAGATTCACGTCAATGCTGACTTCTTCATTTCCTCCTCCAGAACCATCAGTATCACTGCCCTCGCTTCCCCGTGCAGTGCCCCAATCAGTGCGGCACCCCTAACATCGCCCGGGAGGATCTGGCCAATCACGTGAAGGAGAGCTGCGGCAGCGCGCTGGTCCTCTGCCCCTTCAAAGACGCCGGCTGTAAACACAGAGTGAGTCCTGAAGTGTAGTAACTTTTACTAAGCCTACAGCTTTGAGCAACTTCCCCTCCTCCACACCTGTAAAATGTGTGTGTGTGTCAGTAAAAATCTACTTTGATGAAAGTCTTTTTGGAGGATGGAGATGAGGCTGTCTGCTTTGAGATCCTCTCTGCTAGTTTTGAAGATCAAAGAAGCTTGTTTTAAAAGTTTTATGCAGGCGGCACAGGGAACAAATCTGACACTGAAGTAGATGCTATATTTAATAAGATTATTTTAACGTTTTATAAGCACATTTTGATTTTATTTTGTTTATATAAATGTACTGTGATTTGCATTACAGTGCCCAAAGATGGCTATCAGTCGACACCTAGAAGAAAGCACGAAGTCCCACCTCACCATGATGTGCAGCCTGGTAGGACGTCAACGGCAGGAAATCATGGAGCTGAGACGAGAAATGGAGGAGCTGTCGGTCAGTCACGATGGCGTTCTTATATGGAAGCTGACCGACTATTCACGCAAGTTACAAGAAGCGAAACTTCGCAACAACCACGAGTTCTTCAGTCCTCCTTTCTACACGCACCGCTATGGCTACAAGCTACAGGTATCGGCTTTCCTCAATGGAAACGGCAGCGGCGAAGGATCGCACCTCTCCATCTACATCCGCGTGCTGCCCGGCGAGTACGACAACCTGCTGGAATGGCCCTTCTCCTACAAGGTGACCTTCTCCATCTTGGACCAGAGCGACCCATCGCTATCCAAACCTCAGCATATCACCGAAACCTTCAACCCGGATCCCAACTGGAAGAACTTCCAAAAACCGTCCAGTAGCCGGAATTCGCTGGACGAGAGCACGCTGGGTTTCGGCTACCCGAAGTTCATTTCACACGATGAGATCAAGAAGAGGAACTACATCCGTGATAATTCCATCTTCCTCAAAGCTTCCATAGAAATCCCGCAAAAAATCATGGCTTGAGGCTGTTGGAAAATGTGTCTTTAATGACGTCTTCATGGACCCTAATTCGTCCTTTCAGAAAATGTACCGACTCGTCTGTCTGGTTATTTGACTGGCTTTAGGGACCCGAATTTACATGTGGAAGTGTTTGATCTGCAAAATCATCACTTTTGGATTTGCTTTGTAACACTCTCTTCCTCAAACTACAACAACGCCTTTGGACATTCAGTAGTGCCTAGAACATTTATTTTAATTTAAATGTTATTTTTTAAGTGTGATTTATGTTATTTCTCTGGCAGATGTCATGAACAGTATAAGACTGTGAAAGGGTATTCATAACCTTTGCACTTTGAGATTGTTGAAATGGAAACCGAGTCAAGGCAGTACTTCAGTGTCAGGATTTCACACACGCAAACAGTTTTTGCTCTTTTGTGTACACAGTTTTGTCCAGCATTGGTTCGGTGGGAGTCAACAGAACCTAACTTTCCGGTTTAACTTGTTTCGAGTAAACTAACAATGGCTGTGAAAGAAATGTAGCTTACTTTGTGTTGTAAACTAGACAAGAACTCCCACCTTCCTTTTGGGACTGATAAGAGGATTTTTTGCGCTGTGCACTCCGGTCCGGATCGAAAGCCATGCGAGAGATTGTTTACATTCAGTCTGTGGGCATACAGAGAGAATTACATTCACACAAAGTCAACGTGGACCACGTTTTTGTACCGTAACCTGTATTTTTAACCAGCATGTGTTGAGGACTCTTTGCATCACGGTGGACGAAAAGGTCAAAAAGGAACCAAATCTTTTTTTAAATATGTGAAAAAAATGTGAGTGACGTGTGTTGCGTCATAACAGAGGGTGTTTCGAATGTGAACTCTGGACTCGCGTGCTCGGTACACACTTTCTGTTTTTCGTCTTACGATGCCGGTCAATGGCAGCTGACGGATTCTGTACGAAGATACAGGCGCTTGCCACGGTCGCCCAGCGTGTCGTTACCTCAGATGCGAGGGTGTCTTATTTGACCAGCGCTGGTAGCTATGGTTACCCGTGCCTGCAGAAGAAGCATGTGAACAATAGAAGAGTTCTTCCATGTGCCTGAGGAAGATGAGCCTTGTGCAATATGGCTGCCATTGCTCCATACAGACCAGTGGAGGACGTTGTCGATACTTATTATATATGTGAATACTAATAAAAAAATGCAAAAGCACATTCTTCTTCGCATTTAATCTCGCTACGATACCAGCTAATATTTTGCAACGATTTTGAGAAAACCTGGAAAAAAAGACATTTTTTGCTAAGATTCTGTATTTTACAAAGTACTGCAGATGTTTTCTACAACACTTTTTCGGAAATGAGTTCGGGGTCCGTACGTTGACGTTTTATGGAACCTTTTTATGTTTCATCTCCGTGACATTTGCTCGACCGTTTCGTTCGTCTGGTTTGAATTTTATGTATTACGTCTGTATTATTTCCTCTTGAAAGTATTTATTTTGATGCGCCATGACATAAGCTTGATATGAGAAATGGTGCAGATGTTTTTTTATGTTGATTTAATGCTTGTCAAGTATCACTTGAAATAAAACAATGTTTAAAAGATAAGCTCTCAGTGGTTGTCTCTCGGTTCTGGGTGGTTTACAGACAGTTTTGCTCACGTGACCATTTGCTCTCTCAAAGTTTACACGACCCATAGTCGCAAATGTTTACCAGTCCCGGAGGATCCTCCCACAAGACCAACAAAACAAAGCCTTTGTAGAACAAACAAACCACACTTGACCGAAAAACAGCATAGATTACAATTCAGTTTTAAATAACATACCATAAGACATTCTTTTTTTATTATTTTGTCCACAGCCTAAGTAAATGGATGTAAAACCCGAAGTTCCCACGGTCACAGAAAACTCACGTATGGACGTTTATCTGATTTTACAAGAGCACTTCATGCAACAGTGAAATTCTGTTATTTGCACATTCTCATATCTTTTTAAACATAATACTGTATTGTTCAGTAAAATATTTTGAAGAATGGTTAACTCAGCTCTTTACCATTTAACAATAATCTATAGTGACAAAGTTTATCAAGCTTCATATTACAAAAACACCTTGAAAAACATAATATACTGTAAGTAGTGTATATGACTAAATTCTACATCTTATAATCACTTTCTGCAAGAAATAGACAAAAAGTTAGAAGTTATTTACTTTTATAAAAGTTATATAGACTAGAAAAATGACTTAATTTCAAAGCCATGAACATGGTCAATATACTTTTATGTAGTTACATTTAACTCTAAAGTATTTTATCAGCTAAAAGTTGCTCTAAATGAGAAATCCTATAAAATAGATTTTAAGAATCTCTATTCACTCATCACAAACAACTGGAAAAGTCATGAAAATTCATTGGTCAGTTCTGCTCATTTAAATCTGGTGAGGTGGAACGACATTTTTGCTTACATCAGCATATTCCTGCTATGCATCTTTGTTTTGCTCCACTCATTGAAACGTCTCACAATGTGACAGGTTTTATTTCATTCACTTCGTATCTAAGCAGTCATAAAGATTGCCAAGTCTGCACGATTTTTATTGTTTCGTTTGACACCAACAAGTGAAAGCGGGCTATATCTGATTACCGGACACAGTTCACTGTCTGTTCACGTGCCAAACGCTCTGAAAGATGAAGACGGAGGAAGTGAAGCAGACACGTGCTTAACTTTGATGTTGTGCCAAAGCTTTTGTACATGGGAGTTTCTGAAAAAGACAGAAAGCAAGCACATAAATGTTGCTCACAATTCTCCCAGAAGAGAAAAGCTGTTCGTTCCATTTTTTGTAAGACAAACCAGTCCTAAAACGTTACAGTTGTTTTGAAACTTAAGTAGTTTTCAATCTGTGGAAACCAAAGTTCAAAAATGGTTTGTGTTGATGTAACGTTAGTCTTTTTTTAGGAAATCATATTTCCATATTTTCATGACATTACACTAATTCAGACAGTAGCTTTGAGAATGTAGTAGAGTCATATTGTTTTCCACAAAACACACAATTACTAACTGCAAATCTGAAAAAAAGACTGAACCCAAGTTTCCTATAGCACGTGAGGTTCAAACAGCGGCCCCGAGCTCCTCTAGGGCAGAACTCAGTGAAAATAGAAACGTCTAATTACACATTAGCTCATACATGTTTCCCATGTGGAGTGGAAAAGTCTTGTGCGGGGCTCCAGATACAAACTCTCATACGCGGTCTCAATGCGGTGTCTCGGCCTCAGATACAGACGCTTCTATGAGTTTAATGTATCTCACTTTTCGTGCATATCTCAGACAGCACAGAACTTGCACAAAACTTCAATTCAAGGATCACTGGCATCTGTATGCAATAAAGCTTTAGCAGTGGGCGGGGAGGAACAGCTTTGACTGTTCACTGCTAAAGAGGTATTTTTTAATGAAAACAACTTAATTTTAACTAAACAATTGAGATTTGGCTTTTCTGTGGTCATGTGGCATTCCAGTACAGACTTTGGGACCATCTTTTTGGGACTTTTTTCCACATCAATAGTGCCAATTTCCTTTGTTAAAATAGAGCATTCATGCATATACTGATATTTTTGATGTTTGACTCTATCAACAGGGCTTCGGAGAATTATAAACAGATTGTTCAGTATATTAGTAATAAATATTCTCTGCTGAATTTTTTTGCTGAATATGTCATATCTATAGTGCTCGAGTCCCTGTTCATTTCAGTTACAGAAATGTTTTTCTTGGATTGATGAAGGATGTCATGTGTAAATTATGCATATCACAGGAGTTTCATCTTCTTCCAAAAAGATGTGTTTTTACAGAGGGTCAAACTTTGGTGCTGTCCTTGCATGAAAAACACTTTGAAATGAAAGTTCAAAGGATGTTCAAATGAAAGTTTAAGTCCTCTGTGACGTTAGCAGGGGGTCAAGAGCTCTTTCTACTCTCTCTCTCTCTCTCTCTCTCTCTCTCTCTCTCTCTCTCTCTCTCTCTCTCTCTCTCTCTCTCTCTCTCTCTCTCTCTCTCTCTCTCTCTCTCTCTCTCTCTCTCTCCCTCTCCCTCTCTCTCTCTCTCTCTCTCTCTCTCCCTCTCTCTCTCTCTCTCTCTCTCTCTCTCTCTCTGCCAGTATTTAACGTGCACGTGAGACTTTCCACTACCTCAGATGTAAGCAAATACTGCATGTTGTAGGTGTGTTTCCACATGGCTGTGAGCGTTAACCATGCCCGTAATTCACTCTCAATGATTTTTGACATGCTGTAAACACGACTTTGAATCACATTTAGTGACAAATGGTAAAGCAAAGTCATTACAGACCAAACAACGGTTTACATCAAGCAGTCATATTATTACAATTAATATTAAACTCTTGTTAACAAACAATGCTTATTGGTTAACAAGTTGTGATTTTCCCATCATGCATTGCATCATGAATAAATTATGCCATTTATATTGTTACAGAATAGTTGTTTTGCTGTTTGCTGACTTGATTTATGCTGTTGTTTTTGTTGTGACTGTCAAAGTTGTTTATTTGTTTTGTAGGTGTTGAATTTTGTTTTAAATCTTACACTTGTGTCGTATCAAACTTGTATACTTGTTGTTGTTCTTTGTTTTTGCATATAATGAAAATGAATGGGGACTGGAGCTGTTGGTTCGTACCTGACATCGCCTAATACGTCTTAGTGTTTCATGACTACCAAAACATCATACAGATCTGAAGAGTGAATAAGGGTGAGTAAATTATGTTAATATACAATAAGTGCTGCTTTGAGGACAGCAAACAGGAAAACTCAAATTAAAGTTGCCTTTATTAATGAACTCGTCAACAATTCATTTTAGTTAATGATTTTTCTCATGATAATGCCTTGTAAATTTACATTGTCACATTTGTTGCACATGGCATGCTTGACGTAAAAGAAGTAAAACTAAAATACCCACTGAATCCCATGAGAGTGACTCACTTTCTCTATCTCTACCCTTTTCTCTCTCTCCGATAAGAATAGATATTAACTCGTGATGTTTCATCCACAGACAACAGCATGATTACGCACCAATGTACAATGATGCAGAACAGCTTTTGTAAATCCGAATTCATACATCACATCACATCTTCTTCACCAACCCTGCGTCAGCCTTCCTCTCCGCTGTGCGTGGAGGGCACTTTATTTGGCCATGAGAGCCAGGATGGCATTATCACAGCCTGTGGGCTTGAGTTTCATCCCAACCAAAGCTGAAAGCTGGAGATGGGTGAGATGCATCACTGAGCACTCATTTTACATTACACATTGAATTATGGTGTTCCTGCACAGAAATTCAGTTTCCCAGAGTGTTTCCCTGCTACCGTTCCTGTAATTTATGGAAAATGAGCCCTCACTGACACGCAGATGAATGTGTCTTTTCATGCTAAACAGAGAAGTGTTTCACCTGAGCCAGGAAAGTATTGGTCAGAACCTGTGGAAGGTTAAAGAAGGCAGTGTTGTAAAATTATGGAAAGATTTATGACATGACATGAAGATGAGTGATGAAGGACAGACTGCTCAATGACTCAATAGTTCATCTTAAATGAGCGCATTAACTTTTCTTTTAGGTTTAGTGTCAAGTTTGTCCTTGTTTTGAATAACCAGCCTTGCATATAATCAGAAAATAAGATGGATTTTAGAAGTTCAACCAGCTTTGCAGTCCATCAGCTAAACCAGCACCAACATACACTAGATTGGACCAGCACACAGGTCCTTTTCAACTGAGAGGCTTTTAATCTGTCCCGACAGCAAGAGAAATACACACCGCAACCAGACGAATCGGATAAGACAGCACATTTCTGACATATGCACAATATCCTCGACCTGACAGTAAGCATGAGCCTATAGCTGACTGCCATGTGACGTCCATGTAAATTAGATTATATTTGAGGATTTTGTATGTAATTGATGTTAAGGTCACGCACAAGAGACTGCAGATTAGAAAAATGTCAACATGAACTTTTCTCAACGTGCTTTAGTTGCATTAATGTGGCACTTACATAACTGAATATTCAACAAAAAATGAGGTTTGAATTTGATTTTATTTATCTGAAGTGGGAGGTTGTTTGTATAAAATAGGTGTTTGGAAAAAAAATAAATTACTGACTCAAAAGCTGAACAAGTTATGACATTTTGATGAAAGATTATAAAAGATAAACTTTTTGCTTTGGAGTAATGTACACCAAGGTGTACTCTACTGTAGATATTAAATTATGTTTTGCTGATAGTCATTGGGGTTTATATCGAGCAGGTTCTGTTGGAGTTCCTGCTGTTTTTTAAGCCTCTGTTATTTGCTTTCAGAGAGAGGCGATAGTGTAATTGGATAAATTGGGTCAAGTAGGATGCCTGAAGTACTTTCATTATTTCTCATCTGTCTGTCTAAACACCCTCATTGATTTCACAAATGCTGCTGTCAGGATCTTGCCTGAGGTCATGCCAGGTACAGCCGGTCGTTTTGTGCTGTCATTTAGTTTCATGGGTTTTATCTCGCGTGGTCTGATTTGATCATTGTTATTTGTCGGGTCAAAGGTCAATCTAACCTCTGAAGACATCAACTGTGATAGGCTGTTGTAACCACATCACAGCTTGACTGCTAAGCTATGCTAATCCTATTACACCCACTGTCATTATAACCAAAGCAGATCTATTGGATCTCTTTTTAGCACCTTTACTCACTGCCAACAAAACAGATTGGGTCTACCAGTAGTGGCGCTACCAGTAGACATTTTTCCCATGCTGTTGTTTGACTCATTTCCAGATATTTTCTTTATCATTTGAAAGGTGACATTCTTTTCATCTTTTTTCAATTATTATTTAAAGGTGACAACAAGGTTTTCTTAACATCCTTGTGCGACAGAGGGTTAAGGCCACATTTAAAATAAAACGTAATATATGATTATGAGAATCACAATCTTTTGAGAGTCATAGTATACACAAATCATAATTATCAAAATTATGAGAATACAGTTATATTCATATGAGATGAAAGTATTTTAAGAATTCAATCATAATTCTGATGTAAGTGTGTTTGGAGTAATGTGAACAAACTAAACGTATTGCACAATTTATGAAAATATTTAGACTTTAATCTCGTGTTGCTAGAACTTTACTTTCATAGTGTTGTTTCATAGTGATTATTCTCATAATCTTACTTTTTTTTCATAATTTTACTTTTTTTATGTGGTCCTAATCCTCCTTCATACCCCTGACATCTGTCATAGATAAACTGATAGTCCCGCCCCCAGACTCACACTATTGGTTGAGCCTATGTTGCTGAATCAGGCTGCAATGTTTTAATAGCGTTACAGAGCCACAACATTTACACTTTTAAGGAAAATCAACTTACAAATGTCTTAAATAGTTGTCTGTGCATATTAAGGTAGGATAGTAGGAAGTATTTTACCATTTAAAAAATGACAGACATCACCTTTAAATATCAGTTTATTTTAATTTTTAAGTAGTGGAAGTTTGGCTTTGCCACCTCAGGTTTGTTTGCATTGTCTTTTCTATAATTAAATTGCAGATTTGGTTACTAAAAAGGGGGGAAAGCAAACAGTGAGAAATTGTAAATCTGCAGCAGATGGTCAGTGAAAGATTATCCTTAAACGCTTTACAGCTGACCTCTCCACACCACAAACCCAACACGGTCGAAGTTTTACTTTGATAGTCAAAATACAGTGTTTGGTAATTGGTTGGAACTGCCAATCTGGCATTGTCTCACTGTAATTTTGCTTAACATTTGGACATTTATTGCAGCATTGTCTGGACACTATTGTGTGGGAGTATTTAACACAACCAGACTTAGAAAATGTGAGCCTTTCTGTGAAAACTAAGTCTAAAATCTGAAAATCTAATTATGAGATAAGTTTGATTTCACCTGTAAATATCACGATGATTTAAATCTTTGACAAAAAACAAAAATACTGCAACGCACAGGTAATATAAACCTGCTGTTATGAATCTCTGTGGGGAATCGCTGTAGTGCTCACACAGTTAGATCATTTCCTGCACAACAAATGAGCAGGATTTCTCTCATCCTGATCAGCGTGTGGAAATGAGAGAGGCGGTGAAGACCAGTCACCGCCTCCTTATGAGAGAAATGACGAGTCACGGTTCAGAGGACGAGCTGTTATGACTGTCTGCATGTGAGAAAACCTGCCGTCAGGGAAAGGTAGAGAGGAACGGTTGCCAGGGTGAAGAGACTCTTTTCCATCAAGCTTGATTCTGATTGGCTGGGCTTATGTCTGAGGAAAGGGAATCCTGCCAATTGGAAACAATCAGTGTTTTGTTGCCGGGGCTAAGTCGTTCCAACACAAAGCTGACATTTATTGGCAAAAGGTTTGGGCTGTAGGTTGTTATAAAAATGTGCACAAGACTCTTCTGCTACATTTTTTATTAGGACACAGAGAGTCTCTAAACGTATAATGATCTGAAAAGCTTTTTTTTTAAAAGGTATTTATTTTTAGACACTTTAGTCTGGTGAATGTAAAGAGTTAAATATGTTTGAGCTGGATATCTTTGTGGCATCACTCCTTACACTATTCTCATTCTGTTCATCATATTTGGACCTACAGCAATATACTGTAAAATAAAACCGTATTTAATATACAGAGAGATCCAGCATACAGTAATTCATTTACAAGCTCTCTATCAAATCTAAATTTAGTCAAAAAGACACACTTCAAACATAAGTAAATGGCTCGGTAAACCACGCTGCACTCCACTTACAAGTGTTGAATATTGGATCATTTACATATTTTATTGAACCGAAGCCACATGACAGAAAACCCCTCCTTCATTTAAAAAACCGAGCATGAAATAATAGTCTCCTTTGATTTAGTAGCGTTTGATGTCACATGACTGATTTTCTGGCTGCTTTGTATTGCTTGTTGACAGACTCTTGTTGTCGTCTGGGCTGCTGTGGTTAGACAGCAATGCCGATGAGGAATAATGTGTTTTACAAGGCCCTTTGTTGGCTGACCCCCAACCCACCACGTGCCATTTGTCTTCATCTTAGCACAACCTTTATTGTTATCTATAAACGCTACCAAACACTCTTACATGACATGAATTGCATGAACATTTTTTGCATTGTGACATCACAACATATTTATATCTAATTCTCAATAGCATTACGCAAAAAAATTAAAACAATTACTAAATTGCATCACAGAATAATTGTAAAATATGTCAATGCAGTCGCATGGCACTTATTAACTATTTTACAAGGTGGCTAATTCATATGAATTTGTACAATCTCATTTGTATGTTTTAGATCTGCTTTCATGCCGTTAAGGGTGTGGCGTTTCTAAAAAACGAATACCGGTAGTTTCTTTTTGCTTTTTCTAATAATCGATTCACATCATATAAAATAATACAAATTTGCCACCTAGTAAAATAGTTATATTCCCATAAGGAATATGTATACATCATGGTCTTATCATGGTCAATTTACTGCCTTTATTTTACTGCCTATTCTAAAAAAAATTGTGTAAACTGAGAATAATCCTTACATAGTCACATTTGTAATAACCTTGGTCCACCTTAGTTTTATTCCCATATGTTGTCAATTCACATAGACGCTGAAGTGTACAGCTTTTTGACAACAGACAGTATTGTCGCGGCTAAATAAACCAACACTGACTGTGTTTGTCTGGCTGTCATTTTAGCCCTTTGGCTTGTCTTGCGCTCAGAGACAACGACAACAGAGATTACATGACGTTGAGATTGTGTGTCCACGATTATCTAGCACAAATGTAAACTGTGCTCTGTGTGTGTCAAGAAACCTTCAACACATTGAGAGACCAAGACTGGCAA
Source organism: Beaufortia kweichowensis (assembly GCA_019155185.1). NCBI lineage: Eukaryota > Metazoa > Chordata > Actinopteri > Cypriniformes > Gastromyzontidae > Beaufortia > Beaufortia kweichowensis. The sequence continues at coordinate 6,272,943 of CM032811.1, forward strand.
TTTGTAAACAAGCATGATGTCACAATGTTGATCTAATATAAAATGACAGTGTATCTGAGTCGTCCACATGCTTTGATTGGGGGGCTGCCAGATGAGGGTTTGTCAGTTTGGGCATACGGTGTGATTTAAAACAATAGAATTAAACTGCATTAATTTATTGCCAGGGGGTCAATGGTGGGAAGGCATCACCTCATTTATCCCCCACATTTAAATCAGCAGCATTGACCTATAATTAAGACGCATAAATAATGTCACAAAGGCAAACCTTAAATTAATTCAATCCGTAGAGAGAATGTCATATACGCTGATAGGCAGGTCATCAGTGTTTGAAGTAATATATCAGCTTGTTCTTCGAGGGCCTGGTGGTTTTATGGAGTAATTTAGTCTTCGGAATAGGCTAAGTGAGGTTAGCTCACGTGTACGAGTCACATGGAGGGTGGGCGGCATTTCGTGGATTGAATTAGCAGGCCAACCCCTGTTTTGGGACTATTGTCTGTGCTTTTTTCTGTGGGTGGGATCCATAGTTCACCAAATGCAGAGCACATCTGGAGTTGTGGCCACATAGCGGAGCCAGGCGCCAGAGCTCCTATCCATCAGACGTTCCCTTGGACTGTTTTCTTACCTCACATATGCTAGCGCACATGCAGGGCTGTCGGGTGACACGGGGGTAGTTTTCATTCAGCGATTCAAATCCCTCATGAGCATGTGAAATTTCAGGTGAGGTGATGAGGTCATGAAACGATGATGTCGCTGTGAACGACTGCAGAAAATAGTAGTTTTGCAATCAATACGTTTATAAATCTGAATTAAGAGTCTGGATTGGGCTTCACATTTGGCTTAGAAAGATTATAACACGTGCACATGCCTGTTAATCGCTCACAACTTTATAAATCAAATCTGATTCAGTTTTGGCAACAGAACCAGTCCGTATGTTTCAAATTAAAACCCAGCCACGTGTTTCTGAAGAATTAGTTGGATCTGCAGGAAATCTCAAGCCGGCCAAGCCGACATTATTGTTTTGAGTGGCACGCAGAAACCGCCCTCTTTTACTTTGGGAGCTATGATTACAGTTAATTTGCCTTGCTGCACAGACATAATGTGATTATGAGAGGGACTGTAATCATTGTCGTGGAAAATTGGGCTGAGATTTCCATCCAGAGAAGCGATGATGAGAAGTTGAGGGGTATTCCTGTGCGTTCACAGGAGTTTCGGTAGGATACATCAGTGAATGTTCTTATAGCTGAAATCTGATCTCAGGACTCGTGTTTGTCACTGCTTTGATTCAAAACAGAGGAAGTTACAGAACGTTTTGTAGGGCAGAGAGGAAACAGTCAGAACATAAAGAGGCAAACAACTCACAAGGGGCGAGTAAATTGCACAGTGGAGCCATCCTAAACTTCAGACATTCCTCAGGATGACACCATTACAAGGCACTAACGGAAAGTTCGCCCTTCTATACTGAGCTGCTCTGTGGCTTTAAATTATTGGCCTGCATTGGTACCCAAGTCCAGTTATAGACTACAGATTGTTCAGAAGGACAAAACACTACATTGAAGTATATATATATATATATATATATATAATCTCAAGATTCTTGCATTGTGTTTTATTATACGTGCATGGGGTGGGCTTGGTGGGTGACGGCACAAAAGGAAGTCCTCTATCACCAGAGTGTCAGATTTCAACACATGGTAAACATTACCCTCTGCGCTGACACACATTTTCATGCCCAATAATGCCCCACCAAACCTTTCTGTGTTATTTAGGGCTTTTCATTGTTTTCTGTGCAAACATAGGGTAAATTGAATGTTTTGCATGACAGGAAAGGGCAAAGGTTTACCAGTGGCAGACAGTAAAGTTGGTCAACAGATTGACACAGTGAGCACTGCAACCTTTTCTTCTCTGTGTCCTAACATCTTACCCAGATGCACAGCAGTAATAAGGCATATTTTGGGAAATAGACAGACAGACAGATAGATGAAAATAGAGATAGACATCATATTTTATCATATTTTACAGTCAAATTACATGTATTGTTGTTATATAGATAGACAGACAGATGTATAGACAGACAGACAGATATATAGACAGACAGTACATCAACAGATATACAGTATAGATAGACAGACAGATAAACAGACAGATAAAAGTGTAGATAGACACATAGACAGACAGACAGAAGGACAGACAGATAGACAGACAGTACATCAACAGATATACAGTATAGATAGACAGACAGATAAACAGACAGATAAAAGTGTAGATAGACACATAGACAGACAGACAGACAGATAGACAGACAGTACATCAACAGATATACAGTATAGATAGACAGACAGATAAACAGACAGATAAAAGTGTAGATAGACACATAGACAGACAGACAGACAGACAGATAGACAGAAGGACAGACAGATAGACAGACAGTACATCAACAGATATACAGTATAGATAGACAGACAGATAAAAGTGTAGATAGACACATAGACAGACAGACAGTACATCAACAGATATACAGTATAGATAGACAGACAGATAAACAGACAGATAAAAGTGTAGATAGACACATAGACAGATAGACGGACAGACAGACAGTACATTGACAAATATACAGTATAGATAGACAGACAGATAAAAGTGTAGATAGACACATAGACAGACAGACAGAAGGACAGACAGATAGACAGACAGTACATCAACAGATATACAGTATAGATAGACAGACAGATAAACAGACAGATAAAAGTGTAGATAGACAGACAGACAGATAGACAGACAGTACATCAACAGATATACAGTACAGATAGACAGTCAGAAAGACCACCACACCTGTTTTTAGGTGGTTGAGACACATGAAGGGTGTGTGGGGTTATTGTTCTTTGTCACCTCTCTCTGTATAATAATAGGTGTCCACTTTCAGGTTATAATCAGTGCAGCACATATAGTAGGTGACGGGGTGGGCGTGAACACAGAGAACAGCATGATGAATGCTGCCAGAGCGCTCACTCAAAGTGAAGTACAAAACAATCCTGCTGCCAGCTGTAATGAAGGCAGGGGTGGCCGGAGCGCTCGCATCAAATCATGAGGACAAAGTGATGGACGTCCTCTGCGCATGAAGCGTGTAATTATACACGCCAGCAGCCTGCCCATGCCAGTCTGATCCCCTGCAATTACTGCCATTGACAAAAAAAATCATTCTGAGAAAAAGTAGAAAGACACTCACCTGTGAGAGAGACAGTTTTAATCCTGTTTCCTGCTGTTATATCTCATATAAGTAATGTGTTCCTGTGTTCTTTTGCCTTTAATATACGTAAAAGTATGTAATAAATCATACATCTAAATGAGTTTGTTATTTTACATGACATACTGTCATATAGACAAAGTTGCTCTTTTCTTACACTTTTTGTCACTGGAGATCAATAAGTGATTTTATTTTTTCATAATGAAACTGTGACATTTTAATATTAAGCATTGAGTTTCCATGAAATACACATTTGGCCGGACTTAATATTGACCTTCCTGAAATACAAGCTGCCGTGACAAATTTTACTGTGTTGTTTTCAGCCTAGTTTTTGTTGCTAGTGACAAAATCCACAGTAAATGATACATTGGTGAGCAGTAATACTAGGATCATCATACCATATGTAAAGCCTTGCAGATTTAGTGATTCCCTATTTGATATTTAATGCCTGATATTAATATACTGGGATCAACAGGGTCACTGAGCATGCAGAACAACAGTATTAAACATAAACATCTGGCACTCGGTAGGATTATGATCTTGGCGGTATTTAAGGTTTAGATTTTAAGTACAAGTGACACATAATTCAGCGTATTTGGCACTTAGCGTCCACAGAGACTCGTGTGCATCCCTTCAAAATAAAAAAATGACGCATGATCTAAAGTGCATATCAAATATTGCTGGGTTATTGCATAGATATATATCGCATCTGTAATTGGGAAATGGAGACTATAGTAAAAAAAAAATAAAAGCACTTGAACTTGTTAAACGTAAGCACTTTCTAGATGAGGGTAAATTAACAGATCCAATAAATATAGAGACTTTAAAATGTTCAAACCCATATAGAATACATTAAGTTATAAAAGCAATGTAAAGATAAAATGTCTGTAATAAGTTTGAATTGCATTGACTGTGCTTTCCTTGGTATTGAATAACACAAATTGGATAATGCGATGAAAGTTAAAAGCACTTGCAGTAAATGCTGATTGTTTTCCAGCCTTACCAGCATCCACAGAATAGCATAGTACATTTAAGGCATTATACTAGTACAGCATGACTAAGTAAAACAAATGATGCGTTTGATATTAAATTTCAAACCGTGTAAAAAGGGACAAAAAAAAAATGTTCCTGAATGATGTTTTGTGTGCTCAGCATCTCTGCTTACATGATCTGTGTCTTTCATCAGTGAACCAGTGAAAAATCAGCCCATAAGAATGTAATGGCCCTGGGGGAGGTGTACATTTAGACTGATAAAAGGCGAGTCTGCAATGTAAAGAAACTCTGTATCAATGTGAAAATGTTACAGTAAAAACATGTTACCTTACAAAACATGTGATTTTACTGTAAGTTAAAATAACAATACATGCAATTTTACTGTAAAATATGATAACAATAGATGTAATTTTACTAAAACTATAAAATATGATAACAATACATGCAATTTTACTGTATAATACTGTTTTCTAATTAACAAATTGGGGTTGAAATCAACTGTTATCATTGGAGTAATCAACGACAACACTGTAAAATATGTTACTGTAAAATATATTAACAATACATTTAATTTACAATACATGTAATTTTACTGTAAAAATATAAAACTTATTTATTGTAATTGTAAAATTATTATGTAATATAATGTAATTTTACTGTAAATAATTGTAACAGTGCATTTGATTTTACTATAAATTATGCTAACAATACATGTAATTTAGTATAAAGTATAATACTGTTTTCTAATAAAAATTATGGTACAAAATCAATTGTTATACTTGGCCAGTACAACAACAACAAAAAAACAGTACATGTAATACATGCAATGTTACTGTAAAATAAAAAAAAAAAATGTAAAATTTTACAGGTACGTTTGATAACATTACTGTATATAAGGTTTTCTGTGGACATTAATGATTTGATAAGGACAGCAGAGGTGACAAACCCTCGCTTTAAATCAGTCATTACTCATATATCTCATGGTGGGGCCAAAGATGACATATATTCACATGAGCCCTACAGATGCTCAGAGATAAACAGACCCCTTTAACATAGAACTTCAGCAAAGAAAAACCTCTACAATACTATTCTGTTCTCCCAGTACCATAAAGTTTGACTATCTAAACGAAACTGTTTACAGATTTAAACAAGTCCCAGTAGTTCCCGCCACCCACAGAGCTCTCACAATAAGCAGGAGGTGTGACTGTGGAGCCACAGGGCAGAAGGGTGTGAGGTAACCTGATCTGCTCATCAGCAGCACATAGGCAGATTGATTTCAGCCTGCAGATGGACAAAGTGCTCCATCAATGAAAAGCCTTTTGTCCAGCTGGCACCCGCTGACCCCTCACCCCCAGCAAGGACACTCTTCCTGGGGGGCACGCCTCCTGCCCCACAGTAGAACACACACACATAAAGTCATTAGCATAGCCATAGGGTGTCCCTCTATCAGCAGCAAATCACAGATGTATTTCCTGGTATAAGCAAAGTCCACATATAAGTGCAGATGATGATATTCACGCCACATGCAGTGCTAATTTAATCCTTAATCCTATTATATTTTACCTACCTAATAATAAATCCGTGATCAGTGATGTGGCAGAATGAAGAAAGTCTTGAGTCATGATGGCTACACAAATGCCTTCTTTTCATAAACCAAAAACAACAACACTGAAGTCCCAAAAGACATTTAACACACATTTCTTGGCAGATGTGTTTTAGATTCAGTCCAGTTTCTGCAAATGAAAGCAGAAATCAGCCAAAGCTACGTCATTTATTAGCTTTAATAATGGCCATACATCCCCGAGCCTATTGAAAACACTCACATCAACTGTAATCTCAGCACTAAAGCCCTTCCCCCATATACATCAATTTTCCACACATTATTTTCCTGTCTTTCTTTTTCTTCAGGAAAAACTAAAATACAGATAAAAAATGATGTGTAGTGGAGCTTGCAATAGCATTACGTGTAAGACTTGGCTGTGCTCCAGAGACAATTTTGATGAATTAGTGCTGTGAGAGAGTCTGGCTGGAAAGACAGGGTTGAATTTACAGTGGACCTACATATTGCACTCCATCAACCCTTCCATAACCCTTCTTAAAACTGTTCCTTCTGATCTTTTGACCCTTGCCAATGATTGGAAATCTAAAGAAATTTACAGCTGTGTTTAAAAAAAATCCTGCCTCAGTGCTTATTCTGTATACAATGTATTTTACATCAGGGTTTATACAATATACAATACTGGGTTTACAATACATAATAGTGTATAGTGTAACAATATTTTGAACAATTAAATTAATTAAGCTGAAAATCAAATAACAGATCATTCCAAGGCAATTAAGAATTTTCAGGAACAGTTTTGATGTACATACAGCTGGCAGTACTTAAAATATAAAAGAAAAAAGTTCATTTATAAATATTTATAAGATTTAACTTTTATTTAATTTAGTAGCCTAATTTCTAATCATATAAATTATTAATGAAAACTAAATAGGTCTGCCAATAAAAACTAAATTTTAAGAAAAAAAGAAAAAAATAAAAACACACAAAACATTATATATGTTGATGCAAGACATGTGTTGGCAGCCAAAATTCTATATAAATCATATATAAAGTATGCAGTGTACAAAGCGCAATACAATTATTTTTAAAATAAGAGGTGAAACAAAACACACAATCCAACAACAAACATTTACAACAGTAGTATTTTGCATTGTCACATGACCTCATCCAAATTGTATGTTTAATTCTGTAAACTGCATCCAAAATGAGACGTTAAGAAAAGTCTCGGATACTTTTCAGATCATTAGTCACACTTGAAAATAAATAAATAAAACCATGGATAGTGACTTTTCAAAACTATTTTTGTAATGACATCTGGTGTCAAGGTGATTTTTAATCTTAAGTTTACACAGGTGTAAACCGCACATGTAGTCCATCACATTAACTTTGGATATGATCCATTATCATTGGATATCCATCAAATGTTCAAATAATGTACTTTTTGTTCTAACTTTGTGAAGTATATCACATATTCACGTTTTCATGTTAATATCAGAAAGTATATTAATTTGAAACTGCTCTTTATAAAACATTTAAAAGTAAAAAAGTATTTTTTGTATTGCACACAGTAGGTACATGATAGTAGTGGTAGTAGTTTTTGATATAGACATACACCATATAAAACAGATTTGCCAAGATGGTAAACCAACATTTTGAACGTCATTGTGTATTTGTGGTACATGTAAGTTTTGATCTTGTGATGATCTGAGGAGCAGGTTGTTCTGTGGATGGAGTCTGGGCAGTCTGAGCATTTGGAAAAGCAATAGGTATGTACTCAAGAAGGCTCTATGTGCTGCCAAGACGCAGTCTGGCCATTGAATTCATCTCAGATCCAGCCAATATGTGCCAGCAGCTTTGGCAAGCACCCATAGTCTGGGTCCAAACTGAACCTTGTTTTCTGCTTTTAGATAACCGTTTAATGCTTACGGTTTTTAGGACGCGGAACTATAAACTTTTTCTTAAAGAGATTTTAGAGAGGTGAAGAAAGCATAAGCAGATTTTAGAGTTTGATGCAGACAGAGATGAAATTGATTTTTCGTTGTGAGAATGTGATCGAAATAATTTCTTTGTACTTATAAAATTATTGTCAGTCAGACCATGTTGTTTCTGTCCATCAGGAATGAAAACTCGCAAGCACAAGATGCATCATTTCATATAACAACTGTGATTTTTTGAATTTTTGCATCTGCATTTTCCATTATAAATCACAAATTTGTGTTTTTTATTTTTTCTTATAAAAAATCTTAGGTTGTTCAAACAGCAGCTTCCATCATGACCACCTATCACTAAAGTGTGACAACATGCCCCGCTGTATGCGTCTCGACCCAATTTGAAGCATAAAACGAAAACTCCACATATGAATGAGAAACAGGAGAAAAAGTTGGAAACGAATGCAAGTTTTAAGCAATGTTCTCAACTCTATGGACCCCCTCAGGGTCAGTGAGGCTGGAGTGTGACCACTGCGTGTTACTGATTCATTACCAAGTGAACAAATCTTTGCGCCTTAATTTGAGTTCACAAGTGAGTCAT